>JARQOD010000002.1:381948713-382143623 GCA_033576555.1 Oophaga sylvatica | reverse complement strand
TTATAGGTATCACAGTGCATAGTTACTCATGGACAATGTCGATGTAATACTGTACCTCAATAAAGTCAGCGTCAACCATTATGCTTGTTAGTCTTGTAGATTGTTAAAGAGGGAACGGTCTTTTTTTGTTGGTCATAGGTGGAGTATTAGACAGTAAATGATTACTGCTGTCGTATTTTTGGCGTCCCTAGGGCGCAATAACGCTGCGTAACGTCACATTTTATAGAGTCATCTAATTGACACACGCTACCCTACCCTACGCGTGACAGTAGGAAGGTAGTGTTGACGGATAAAGCCTTGCGCAACCAGACATGCTTTTACCCTCTTCAACACTGTACAAGCAAAAAAATGCATGATTGCAGCCGCAGACTTTATTGACGTACAGTATAACATCGCCATTACCCATCAGAGGCTGTCCACTGTCTGATACAGACATAGAATATACCTTTGCTATCCGTAGCCTTTGTTTCACCTACACTTGCAGGCACACACTTAAATTGTGACAATGCATTACGTTTTTTTAAATGGTTATTTTTTATCGTACATTATTGTGTCATCACATTGATGAGTCCATGCTGGACATGTCATACATGCTGAACAAAGTAACGATTTTATTAACTTAAATTATTGAAATGTCTGTGACTGTCACATCTAAATTGCAATGATGATGATGATGAGTGACTATTACAAAACCCATTGTCTTCACTATGTTATGGTTTAACATAGCGTTCCTTAAGCATTATTCATAAATACAAAAATGGACTTTTATTCTTAAATTTACAACACTATATTTTGTAACCAATTTTTTGGGTGGTGTGTTGTTCCATTTCTTGTTGGCATGTGCATATATGCGTTTATATTTGCAGTGTCTTTATTTTTATTCTTGAAGTTAGGAAACATGTGTATCTTCGTACCGTGTTAGCCAGTAGATAGAAAAATATTTAGACTTGAGAGTCCGCAGTGGTTGATACCTTTTAACCCTCTCTGACATTAGACGTACTATCCGTCCATAAAACCCGTGCCATTCTGACCATGGACGGGATAGTACGTCATAGGCGATTAGCTGCGCTCCCTCGGGAGCGCAGCTAATCGCCGCCGGGTGTCAGCTGATTATCACGCTGACACCCGTGACTGTGTGTCAGGAGCGGTCACGGACCGCTCCCGGCACATTAACCCCTTGCACACCGCGATCAAACATGATCGCGGTGTACTGGGGGCACAGGGGGGATCGCGCAGGCAGGGGGCTCCTGCGCGCCCCCCTGAGACCCTCAGACCAGCGCGATGTGATCGCGCTGCTCTGAGGGCTTCCTCCCTCCCAGGACCCGGATCCAAGATGGCGCTGGGGTCCTGGAGGGAGGCGGCTACCTCAGTGCCTGCCGAGAGCAGGCACTGAGAAGCCTGCTGCACTGCCTGAGCGATCGCTGGTGTGACAGAGTGCTGTGCACACTGTCACACCAGCGATCTGATGAAATACAGTGATGTCCCACCCTGGGACAAAGTAAAAAAGTAAAAAAAAGTAAAAATAAACATGTGTAAAAAAAAATCCAAAAAAAAAAAAAAAAAATATTCCCCAATAAATTCATTACTTATTGTAAATAAAAAAAAATAAAACAATAAAAGTACACATATATGGTATCGCCGCGTCCGTAACGACCCCCCCTATAAAACTGTCCCACTAGTTAACCCCTTTTGTGAACCCCTTAAAAAATAAAAAATAAAAACGAAGCAAAAAAATCAGTGCTTTATCATCATACCGCTGAACAAAAAGTGGAATAACACGCGATCAAAAAGACGGATATAAATAAACATGGTACCGCTGAAAACGTCATCTTGTCCCGCAAAAAACGAGCCATCACACAGCATCATCAGCGAAAAAATAAAAAAGTTATAGCTCGCAGAATAAAGCGATGCAAAAATAATTATTTTTTATATAAAATTGTTTTTATTCTATAAAAGCGCCAAAATAAAAAAAATTTATATAAATGAGGTATCGCCATAATCGTACTGACCCGAAGAATAAAACTGCTTTATCGATTTTACCACACGCGGAACAATAAAAACGCCTCACCCAAAAGAAATTCATGAATTGCTGATTTTTGTTCATTCTAACCTCCCAAAAATCGAATAAAAAGCGATCAAAAAATGTCACGTGCTCAAAAATGGTACCAATAAAAGCGTCACCTCGTCCCGCAAAAATTAAGACCTCACATGACATTGTGGGCCAAAATATGCAAAAATTATAGCTCTCAAAATGTGGCGATGCAAAAAACTACTTTTTGCAATAAAAAGCGTCTTTTAGCGTGACAGCTGCCAATCACAAAAACCGCTATAAATAGTAAATCAAACCCCCTTTATCACCCCCTTAGTTAGGGAAAAAATAATAAAATAAAAAAAATGTATTTATTTCCATTTTCCCATTAGGGTTAGGGTTAGGGTTTCGGCTAAAGTTAGGGTTAGGGTTGGCGCTAAAGTTAGGATTAGGGTTAGAGTTAGGATTAGGGTTAGGGTTGGGATTAGGGTTGGGACTAGGGTTAGGGGTGTGTTGGGGTTAGGGTTGGAGTTAGAATTGGGGGGTTTCCGCTGTTAGGCACATCAGGGGCTCTCCAAATGTGACATGGCGTCTGATCTCCATTCCAGCCAATTCTGCGTTGAAAAAAGTCAAACGGGTGTTCCTTCACTTCTGAGCTCTGCCATGCGTCCAAACAGTAGTTTATCCCCACATATGGGGTATCAGCGTACTCTGGACCCCAAGAGTTATTGTGAAATTTGTCCTATTTTTCTGTTACCCTTGGGAAAATAAAAAACTGGGGGCGAAAATATTATTTTTGTAAAAAAAATAAGATTTTTTTGTTTTTACGGCTGTACATTATAAACTTCTGTGAAGCACTTGGGGCTTCATAGCGCTCACCACACATCTAAATAAGTTCCTTGTGGGGTCTATTTTCCAAATGGGGTCACTTGTTGGGGATTTCCACTGTTTAGGCGCATCAGGGGCTCTCCAAATGCGACATGACGCCCCCAGACCATTCCATCAAAGTCTGCAATCCAAAACGTCACTACTTCCCTTTCCGAGCCCTGACATGCGCCCATACAGTAGTTTTCTCCCACATATTGGGTATCAGCGTACTCAGGACAAATTGGACAACAACTTTTGGGGTCCAATTTCTCCTGTTGCCCTTGTGAAAATAAAATATTGGGGGCGAAAAAATCATTTTTGTAAAAAAAAAAAGGATTTTTTATTTTTACGGCTGTGCGTTATAAACTTCTGTGAAGCACTTCGGGGTTCAAAGTGCTCACCACACATCTAGGTAAGTTCCTTGTGAGGTCTATTTTCCAAAATGGGGTCACTTGTGGGGGGTTTCCACTGTTTAGGCGCATCAGGGGCTCTCCAAATGCGACATGACGCCCCCAGACCATTCCATCAAAGTCTGCAATCCAAAACGTCACTACTTCCCTTTCCGAGCCTTGACATGCGCCCATACAGTAGTTTTCTCCCACATATTGGGTATCAGCGTACTCAGGACAAATTGGACAACAACTTTTGGGGTCCAATTTCTCCTGTTACCCTTGTGAAAATAAAATATTGGGGGCGAAAAAATCATTTTTGTAAAAAAAAAAAGGATTTTTTATTTTTACGGCTGTGCGTTATAAACTTCTGTGAAGCACTTCGGGGTTCAAAGTGCTCACCACACATCTAGATAAGTTCCTTGTGGGGTCTATTTTCCAAAATGGGGTCACTTGTGGGGGGTTTCCACTGTTTAGGCGTATCAGGGGCTCTCCAAATGCGACATGACGCCCCCAGACCATTCCATCAAAGTCTGCAATCCAAAACGTCACTACTTCCCTTCCGAGCCCTGACGTGCACCCATACAGTAGTTTTCTCCTACATATTGGGTATCAGCGTACTCAGGACAAATTGGACAACAACTTTTGGGTTCCAATTTCTTCTGTTACCCTTGTGAAAATAAAATATTGGGGGCGAAAAAATCATTTTTGTAAAAAAAAAAGGATTTTTTATTTTAAGGCTGTACGTTATAAACTTTAG
Organism: Oophaga sylvatica; assembly: GCA_033576555.1. NCBI lineage: Eukaryota > Metazoa > Chordata > Amphibia > Anura > Dendrobatidae > Oophaga > Oophaga sylvatica. The sequence goes on along the minus strand of JARQOD010000002.1, from coordinate 382,139,578 downwards.
TGAAACACCTGGGGGTTCAAAGTTCTCACCACACATCTAGATAAGTTCCTTGAGGGGTCTAGTTTCCAAAATGGTGTCATTTGTGGGGGGTTTCCACTGTTTAGGCAGATCAGGAGCTCTCCAAACACGACATGGCGTCCAGCCAATTCTGCGTTGAAAAAGTGAGATGGCGCTCCTTCCCTTCCAAACTCTGCCATGCACCCAAACAGTGGTATACCCCCACATATGGGGTATCAGTGTACTCAGGACAAATTGCACAATAACTTTTGGAGTCTTGTTACCCTTGGAAAAATAAAAATTGGGGTGAAAAGATCATTTTTGTGGAAAAAATATGATTTTTAAATTTTACGGCTCTACGTTATAAACTTGTGTGAAGCACTTGAGGGTTCAAATTGCTCACCAAAGATCTAGATAAGTTCCTTAGGGGGTCTAGTTTCCCAAATGGGGTCATTTGTGGGGGGTTTCCACTGTTTAGGCACATCAGGGGCTCTCCAAATGCAACATGGCATCCAATCTCAATTCCAGCCAATTTTGGTTGGAAAAAGTCAAATGGTGCTCCTTCCCTTCCGAGCTCTGCCGTGCGCCCAAACAGTGGTTCCCCCCCACATATGGGGCATCAGCGTACTCAGGACAAATTGGACAACAACTTATGTGGTCCAATTTCTCCTGATACCCTTGGGAAAATAAAAAATTAGTGACTAAAAGATAATTTTTGTGGGAAAAAAATAGGATTTTTTATTTTCATGCCCGGGCATTATAAACTTGTGTGAAGCACTTGGGGGTTCAAAGTGCTCACCAAAGATCTAGATAAGTTCCTTAGGGGGTCTAGTTTCCAAAATGGGGTCACTTGTGGGGGATTTCCACTGTTTAGGCTCATCTGGGGCACTGCAAACGGAACATGACCCCCATCAACGTCTGCATTCCAAAACGTTACTACTTCCTTTCCAAGCCCTGCCGTGCGCCCAAACAGTTTTCCACCCCCACATATGGGGTATCAGCGTACTCAGGACAAATTGGACAACAACTTTTGGGGTCCAATTTCCTTGGGAAAATTCAAAAATTTAGGACTAAAAAATCATTTTTGTGGAATTTTTTTTTTTTTTTTTTCACACCCAGGCATTATAAACTTTTGTGAAACACTTGGGGGTTCAAAGTGCTCACAACAGATCTAGATAAGTACCTTAGGGGGTCTAGTTTCCAAAATGGTGTCACTTGTGGGGGGTTTCCACTGTTTAGGCGCATCAGAGGTTCTCCAAGCGCGACATGGCGTCCAATCTCAACTCCAGCCAATTTTAGTTTGAAAAAGTCAAACGGCGCTCCTTCCCTTACGAGCTCTGCCGTGTGCCCAAACAGTGGTTTTCCCCCACATATGGGGTATTGGCGTACTCAGGAGAAATTGCATAACAACCTTATCTGTCCATTTTCTCCTTTTACCCTTGTGAAAATAAAAAAAAAGTTTGTAAAAGATCATTTTTGTGGCTAAAAAGTTAAATATTCATTTTTTCCTTCCACGTTGCTTTAGTTCCTGTGAAGCACCTGAAGGGTTAATAAACTTCTTGAATGTGGTTTTGAGTACCTTGAGGGGTGCAGTTTTTAGAATGGTGTCACTTTTGGGTATTTTCTGTCATGTAGACCCCTCAAAGTGACTTCAAATGTGAGGTGGTCCCTAAAAAAAATGGCTTTGTAAATTTTGTTGTAAAAATGAGAAATCGCTGGTCAACTTTTAACCCTTATAACTTCCTAACAAAAAAAAATTTTGATTCCAAAATTGTGCTGATGTAAAGTAGACATGTGGGAAATGTTATTTCTTAACTATTTTGTGTTACATATTTCTCTGTTTTAAGGGAATAAAAATTCAAAGTTTGAAAATTGCTAAATTTTCAAAATTTTCGCCATATTTGCGTATTTTTCAAAAATAAACGCAAGTTATATGGAAGAAATTTTACCACTAACATGAAGTACAATATGTCACGAGAAAACAATCTCAGAATCGCGAAGATCCGTTGAAGCGTTCCGGAGTTATAACCTCATAAAGAGACAGTGGTCAGAATTGTAAAAATTGTCCCGGTCATTAACGTGCAAACCACCCTTGGGGGTGAAGGGGTTAATGGATAACTGAAAAGATGGTAACAAATTGCAAGCTTTCGAGGCTACTCACGTCTCTTCATCAGGCAAAGACTAAAACAAAAAATGAAGCATCACATATTTCTATACACAACAGGACACAGGAATAGTGCAATAGGTAAGACAAGTAAGTGACGTGTAGCAGAACTGTCATTATCACAGAGGGATGAACATAAATATTGGAACAGTTCCAAGATAAGGATATAAAGTTTTATTGCCCTCTGATTGGGGTCTGGTTTTGTGTTTTCATGCCCCTGGAAGGGCAGAGACACAGATTCCTTAATTGATATAGAATGACATAAATCCGTGTGATCTATTCATTCCATCACTAACAGTGTCAAAGGTCATGATGAGCTTATATTCTGAAACCTTTGTATCTTTCTCATATTTGAAGTTATATTTTAATACCAGTAATTCCATATCCATCATGCTATGACCGGGCATACAAAAGTGTTTTGCCACAGGTAAATCCATTATTTTTTCTCTTATTGTGTGGCGCTGATAATTCATCCTTGTCCTCATTTTTTGGCCGGTCTCCCCTCACTTGTCCCTCCCTCGCTTGTCTTACCTATTCCTGTGTCCTGTTGTGTGTAGAAATATGTGATTCTTCATTTTTTGTTTTAGTCTTAGCCTGATGAAGAGACCTGAGTAGTCTCGAAAGCTTGGAATTTGTTACCATATTTTCAGTTAGCCATTAAACGGTATCAACCACAGAGGACTCTAAAGTATAAATATTTTTCTATTCTTGGAATTGAAATTCATCATTTTATTGTCCTAGTAAAACTTCATTTATTCTTGTTTAAAGTACATACATTTGCAATGGCCACGTAACAAGGCAATAACTCAATATTTTATGCCTACACCCTCCTTGACCCTGGGCTTCAACACCGCCAGTTGCTGCTCAGAAGTGTTAGATGCACAGATGAAATCAATCGCTGATGTGTTTGTGGGGTTCAGTAACGCCTGCTGTTCCCCTGCTGTGTCTCTGGCAAAAATTACTGCTGCTAACTACAACTTCAACTTCAAACATCTCATACTAGGCCTCTGCCTACACCCTCCTTGACCCTGGGCTTCAACACCGCCAGTTGCTGCTCAGAAGTGTTAGATGCACAGATGAAAACAATCGCTGATGTGTTTGTGGGGTTCAGTAACGCCTGCTGTTCCCCTGCTGTGTGTCCGGCAAAAATTACTGCTAGCTACCTAATCATGGTGAAAAAAACATGACATGTCAAAGTGTCTAGTGCTACACATAGATATGAGGCTACACCCTGATTTCTAAGCTGTAAACATTTGAAACGTCAACTTTAAAACCATAAAATGATTAGTCTTTGTCACAAATCTGTAACAAAATAATTGTGACATATTATTACAGATATGCACATGTCGAAAACAAATGCAAACACAAAAGCCTACTTATGCTATAGGATACTGATGGTCAACCTTGTCACTCCATAGCTTAGACAAATCCAACTCACATCATGACTCAAATGCTGCAATGTTGGAAGTGCATAATGTGGGTTGAACTTTGACAACTGCTGCAGTGCGAAGGTTATACTTCAGTGTTCTTGCCTTTTAAATAAAAGCATACAAGTAAATATAATAATCCAATGTTGATTAAGGGACGTGATGTACACCTGTAATATTGTGCAAACAATGCATGTAGGAATAGTCCTCTTCAACATTACTTATATTTGTGTCATTTTAAAAATACATATTTAATTAGAAAGTTAACAGCCCATATCATAAAGGTCCTTCATGTAAACATGATAATCGCTAACAAAAATCATGCATTACCTTGGTAAAGTCAATAGTGCATAGTCACAATAGCAAAATATATACCTGTAAGTGGTGCTGAAAGAACGACAACTGATAGAATAGGTGAATGATATCTATTTATCAGACTGAATAGCGACACCTGTACAATGTCGATTTAATACTGTACCTTAACAAAACAGCTGTGTCACACCTCACACTCGTTTTTCTTATAGCTTGTTATGTAATAGGGCACATGCGTGTATGTTTCATCATAGGTGCATGTTTACTGAGTAAAGCAGTCATGACAACGCCTTTGTGTTGTCGGTACGCTTGCGATGATGAACGATGCGCACCGTGAATGTTAGTCTGCGTCATAAGACGTACAGACGCTCCAATACCCAACGCGTCACAGCAGGAAGCCAGTCTGTGCGTCCAAACAAAGGCGCAACCATACATGCACGTAACCTTTTATAAAGCTATATTATTATTATTATTATTATTATTATACATTTATATAGCGCCATTTATTCCATGGCGCTTTACATATGAAAAGGGAAAAATATAGACAGATACAATAAACATGTGCTAGACAAGGGACACACAAGTACAGAAGGAGAGAGGACCCTGCCCGCGAGGGCTCACAGTCTACAGGGATGGGTGAGAATACACTAGGAGAGGGTAGAGCTGGTCGTGCGATGGTTCAGTAGACTGAGGATCATTGCAGGTTGTAGGCTTGTCGGAACAGGTGGGTCTTCAGGTTTTTCTTGAAGGTCTCCGTTGTTGGTGAAAGTCTGATGTTTTGCGGCAGGGAGTTCCAGAGTATGGGGGAAGCCCGGGAGAAGTCTTGTATGCGGTTGTGGGAAGAAGAGATGAGGGGGGAGTCGAGAAGGAGATCTTGAGAGGATCGAAGGTTGCGTGTAGGTAGGTAGCGGGAGACCATGTCACAGATGTATGGAGGAGAAAGGTTGTGGATGGCTTTGTATGCCATGGTTAAGGTTTTGAACTGGAGCCTCTGGGCAATAGGAAGCCAGTGAAGGGCCTGGCATAGTGGGGAGGCTGGGGAATAGCGGGAAGACAGGTGGATTAGTCGTGCAGCAGAGTGTAGGATGGACTGGAGTGGTGCCAGAGTGCTAGAGGGGAGGCCAGACAGTAGGAGGTTGCAGTAGTCGAGGCGGGAGATGATAAGGGCGTGCACTAGTGTTTTTGTGGTTTCATGGTTGAGGAATGAGCGTATCCGGGAAATATTTTTGAGTTTGAGGCGGCAGGAGGTGGCGAGGGCTTGGATATGTGGTTTGAAAGAGAGGGCAGAGTCGATGATCACCCCAAGGCACCGAGCATGTGGGACTGGGGAAAGCGAGCAGCCATTGACATTGATGGATAGGCCTGGTGGAGGGGTAGAATGAGGTGGGGGAAAGATGATGAATTCTGTTTTGTCCATGTTCAGTTTGAGAAAGCGAGCAGAAAAGAAGGCTGAGATAGCAGACAGACACTGTGGGATTTTGGTCAGTAGGGAGGTGAGGTCAGGTCCAGATAGGTAGATCTGCGTGTCATCGGCATAGAGGTGATACTGCAAGCCATGGGATTGTATGAGCTGTCCCAGGCCGAAGGTGTAGATGGAGAAGAGTAGGGGTCCTAGGACTGAGCCTTGGGGAACACCGACAGACAGGGGGCGAGGTGAGGAGGTGGTGTGTGAGAGGGAGACACTAAAAGTTCGGTCTGTTAGGTATGATGAGATCCAGGATAGGGCCAAGTCTGTGATGCCAAGAGATGAGAGAATCTGTAGGAGGAGGGAATGGTCTACGGTGTCAAAGGCAGAAGATAGGTCCAGGAGAAGGAGGACAGAGTAGTGTCGCTTGCTCTTGGCGGTTAGTAGGTCGTTGGTGACTTTAGTTAGGGCAGTTTCAGTTGAGTGATGCGGTCGAAAGCCTGATTGTAACCGGTCAAAGAGGGAGCAGGAGGAAAGGTGGGAGGACAGTTCAAGATATACATGCTGTTCCAGTAGTTTTGAGGCGAAGGGGAGAAGAGATATCGGGCGATAGCTAGACGCTGAGGATGGGTCGAGGGAGGGCTTTTTGAGGATCGGGGTGATTGAGGCATGTTTGAAGGATGAAGGAAAGACACCATTTGTAAGTGAAAGGTTGAAGAGGTGTGTGAGAGTAGGGATGAAGACTGTGGCAAGGTTAGGGATGAGGTGGGACGGGAGTGGGTCAAGCGCGCAAGTGGTGAGGTGTGATCTTGACAGGAGAGTGGAGAGCTGATCTTCTGTCATGGTGGTGAAGCTGGTTTTGGAAGAACAGGGCTGAGTGGCTAAGAGGGGCATTGGGGGCTGCGGGCCAAAGCCTTCTCTGATAGTATCAATCTTTTGCTTAAAGAAGGAGGCAAAGTCTTCGGCAGAAATGAGAGGAGAGGGAGGAGGTGCTGTGGGATGGAGTAGAGAATTGAAAGTGTTGAAGAGCTGTTTAGGGTTGTGAGACAGGGAGGATATGAGAGATGCAAAGTAAGTTTGTTTTGCGGCAGAGAGCGTGGACTTGAAGCTGGCAAGGGACTGCTTGTATGCGTTGAAGTGCTCGATGGAGTGGGTTCTCTTCCATCTCCGCTCGGTAACCCTGGAAGCCCGTCTCAGTTCTTTGGTCAGGCTGGTCAGCCATGGCTGCCTGTTGATTGTACGAGTTTTGCTCTGCATGAGGGGGGCGGCCGAATCAAGTGTGGTTTTTATTGTGGTGTTATAAAATGTGGCAGCAGCATCTGTGTCATTAAGTGAGGCTATGTCTGTGAGAGGGAGGAGGGACTCAGAGAGCGATTGTAAATTGAGGTGTTTGAGATTTCTGCGAGGGTGGGTGAGTTTGTGGAGTGGGGGATGCGTACTAACAGAGGAGAGGGAAGAGAATGTCAGTAGGTTGTGGTCAGACAGGGGGAGTGGGGAGTTAGTGAGATTAGTGAGGGAACAGAGACGGGTGAAGATAAGGTCCAGCGTGTGACCGCCTTTGTGAGTGGCCACAGAGGACCATTGAGTGAGGCCAAGGGAAGCTGTGAGCGAAAGAAGTTTAGAGGTTGCCGGGGTGGAAGTGTCAATGGGGATGTTGAAGTCGCCCATAATGATGGTGGGGATGTCAGCAGAGAGGAAATGGAGTAGCCAGGTGGTGAAGTGGTCGAGAAAGGTGGAGATGGCTAGTTCCGGGGGGCGGTAGATGACAGCCAGCTGGAGGTTGGAGGGGGAATAGATGCGGACGGAGTGCACTTCGAACGAGGGAATAGCAGCGGAGGGTGGAATTTGAATAGGGGTAAAGGAGCAGGTATCAGACAGGAGTAAGCCAACTCCTCCACCACGTTTGTTGCTGGGGCGAGGGGTGTGAGAAAGATGAAGTCCGCCATAGGAGAGCGCAGCTGGAGAGGCTGTGTCAGAGGGGGTGAGCCAGGTTTCAGTGATGGCAAGGAAGGAGAGTTTGTTGGTGATAAAGAGGTCGTGGACAAATGACAGTTTATTGCAGACGGAGCGTGCGTTCCATAGTGCTCCGGGTAGGGGGACTGGGGGAGGGGGGTGTGGATGGATAGGTATGAGGTTGACAGGGTTGCAAAAACGTGTGGAAGATCGTGGCAGGGTGTTAGAAATGAGTGTGGGGATGTGATGAGGAGGGCCAGGATTTGGGGATACATCGCCAGCGATGAGGAGTAGCAGACAGAGCGTTAGAAGGTGGGAGCAGGATAAGCCATGGTGTGGCCGTGTGTGTCTTGGTGAAAAGGATTGTATGTGGAGGAACAGTTCTGTGGGAAAGGTGAGATGGCTGGAGAGAATGGAGGGGGAAATGACTAATTCCTTACTAGGTGGGGGGATTACAGGGGATAGGAAGAAAGAAAGGAGGATGGGGGTGAAAGTGATAAGAAAATGAAACATAGTGGTTTTAAATTATGTTACCTTGCAGCCAAATTCCAGTCCAATTCTAGTCTAATTCACAGTAGTGTAATTAGAAATCTGTAATTTGAAATATGGGATTTGAAATATGTGGAGCAGACTAAAGTCTGGAGCAGACCCATTGCACTGACTAAATAATGCAGCTAAGGGCAATCAGGTGTGATTGGGAAGTGGGCTGGGATTGCTCAGGCCAAATGCACAGAGTTAAGGAAAGGTCATAAAAGGGGGTAGGTGTTACACAGACCACTCAGATGTGTGGTGAAGATAAGAAGTATGGAGTACAATTATGTGCACAGGAAGATGGGTGAGCAAATCATACCATTAAAAAAGCAATATATATGATGCATTCAGGAGCATAGAAAGCTGGGGTTTTCATACCATATACCATATACCATACCAGCTATATAAAAAAAAGGATGTAGTAGTAACGCACACTTTATTGAGGTACAGTATTACATCGCCATTCACCATCTGTGGCTATGCAGTCTCATCTATATATACCTTATCTATCCGTTGTCATGCTTGCAAGTCCACAGTCAGGCATAAATATCTGTTTTCACTCTGCACTATGCACTTTTTAATTTTTTTGTTTGTTAATATAAATGATTGGCACATATTATCAGTATTACATGATGGAAATTTTAGATATTTTTAAAAAAAATTTAGTGATATTATTCACCAAATGTAAAGTTTTATGAATGTCAAAGATAACTTGTAATGCTGATTATGTTTTTAAGTCAGCCATTCATTGTCTACACAATAAAAATGGTGTACATACTGTTACTTAGCCATCATTAATGGATTCTGATATGTACTTGTATGCTTTTATTTTAAACCGTATAGCAGATTATTTAACCTATTTTAATTGTGGTTTGCATTGCTTTTCAACATGTTAATGTATGCGTTTATGTTTGTAAATTATTAATTTACATATATTTTTTTAAGTAAAATCATCATCTTATGGTACTAAAGGTTATATTTCTCTTGTTTGGAGTATAGACATTTTTAATTGACACGTAACAAGGAAAATACTTGATATAGTATTTAAACATCTTCCTTGACCCTGGGCTCCAACACCGCCAGTTGTTGCTCGGAAGTGCTGTTAGCACAGTCAACACTTGCTCCTGTGTTACTGGGGTTCAGTAATGTCAGCTGTTCCCCTGCTGATTGTACGGCAAAAAGTCCTGCTGCCTCCACCATGTTCTCTTCTCATCCCTGGGCTCCAACACCGCCAGTTTTTGCTCGGAAGTGCTGTTAGCACAGTCAACACTTGCTCCTGTGTTACTGGGGTTCAGTAATGTCAGCTGTTCCCCTGCTGTGTGTACGGCAAAAAGTCCTGCTGCCTCCACCATGTTCTCTTCTCATCCCTGGGCTTCAACACTGCCAGTTGTTGCTCGGAAGTGCTGTTAGCACAGTCAACACTTGCTCCTGTGTTACTGGGGTTCAGTAATGTCAGCTGTTCCCCTGCTGTGTGAACGGCAAAAAGTCCTGCTGCCTCCACCATGTTCTCTTCTCATCCCTGGGCTACAACACCGCCAGTTGTTGCTCGGAAGTGCTGTTAGCACAGTCAACACTTGCTCCTGTGTTACTGGGGTTCAGTAATGTCAGCTGTTCCCCTGCTGTGTGAACGGCAAAAAGTCCTGCTGCCTCCACCATGTTCTCTTCTCATCCCTGGGCTCCAACACCGCCAGTTGTTGCTCGGAAGTGCTGTTAGCACAGTCAACATTTGCTCCTGTGTTACTGGGGTTCAGTAATGTCAGCTGTTCCCCTGCTGTGTGTACGGCAAAAAGTCCTGCTGCCTCCACCATGTTCTCTTCTCATCCCTGGGCTCCAACACCGCCAGTTGTTGCTCGGAAGTGCTGTTAGCACAGTCAACACTTGCTCCTGTGTTACTAGGGTTCAGTAATGTCAGCTGTTCCCCTGCTGTGTGAACGGCAAAAAGTCATGCTGCCTCCACCCTGTTGTCTTCTCATCCCTGGGCTTCAACACCGCCAGTTGTTGCTCGGAAGTGTCATTTTCACGGGTACTCACTCCTGCCCAGACTGGTTACAGCACGCCATCTGTTTCCTGTCAGTGTAAACGTCACTTAGCCTCCAATAAGTTGTCCTGTCGTGTTGCGGTCGGGTTAGCCGACTCTATGGTGCTTGGAGTTTAGGTGCTTCCTATGTATGCTGCGGGATATGCAAATAAAGCCTGTTTCCGTTGTGACAATAGGACAATCACCCACTGTAGTATTGTGGGATTCGGTAACTGCGGCCGGCTCGCGGCCTGTCAACTTAAATTTCCATGGGTACCTTCTGCTACCCCTCCGGGTTCCAGTACCGTCAGCTGGTTCTCCGCAGTGCCTTTGGCCTAAGTGCCTCCATCTCGGTATCCGAGTTCCAGCAACGTCTGCTGGTCCTTGGTAGTGCTTTGGAGCACAGGTACCTCCTGCTTAGTAACCGTGTCCCAGTAACGTCAGCTGGTCCTCGGTTGTGCCATTGGCTCTTTTCCTTCTGCTGCCCCTCCGGGTTCCAGCACAGTCAGCTGGTCCTCGTTACTTGCATTGGCTCTTGTACCTTCTGCTACCCGTCCGGGTTCCAGTACCGTCAGCTGGTTCTCCGCAGTGCCTTTGGCCTTGGTGCCTCCATCTCGGTATCCGAGTTCCAGCAATGTCTGCTGGTCCTTGGTAGTGCATTGGAGCACAGGTACCTCCTGCTTAGTAACCGTGTCCCAGTAACGTCAGCTGGTCCTCGGTTGTGCCATTGGCTCTTTTCCTTCTGCTGCCCCTCCGGGTTCCAGCACAGTCAGCTGGTCCTCGTTACTTGCATTGGCTCTTGTACCTTCTGCTACATTTACAAATTGAAGATTTTTTCAATGCTTTTTTGGGTAATCACTCTGGATTTCCAACAATGAAGACGACGACCCTGATGACCACCCCGAAGAAGATGACGACCACAAGGACGACGAGCATCAAGCCAACCAGCCTAAACACCATCACAAAGAAGAAATAAAAGATTACCAAACAGGACTAAGAAGGTTAAGACAAACTACAAGATACAGAACAAGAGACTTAAGAACAATAAGCAGAAGATCAAAAAGCAGAAGAACATGAAGTATAAGACCAAAATGAAGAGCAAAATATGTGCTCTAAATTATAAGCAGAAGAAGACTAAGCAGTGTATGGGGGTGAGTCCGTTCCTCCTTGTGGTGCCCCTGGAAAATGCCTGCTGCTGCAGGCTAAACTGAACACGGACAAATACTGTTGTAATTTAAATCTTTTGTGACAGCAAGAACGGAAGGATGAAAAATTCATACTTTGACAGATTACAAGTACAGGATTCTCTGTCACAAATAAGAATATGATGAAGAAGATGAAGTACAATATGAATAAGAATAATAGTTTCATAAGAATAATATGAGTAATGTTAACAAAAAGATGAATAGCAAGAAGTTTAAGAAGAAGATAAAGAAGGTGAAGATGAAGAAGAATTTGATGAAAAAGATGATGCTGCTGAAGATTATGAAGGAGAAAGTGTGTCAAAAGTTAAAAAGGTGAAGAGCATGGAAGTTGTGAAATATACATATTTGCCAAAATAGAAAAAACGTTAACAACATTGTCAATTTCTTCGTCAATCCGAACATCTTTAAAAAAAAAAATATTTATGCTATTCCATTTGATTGGGTTAAACATCTATGCCTTTAATGTCTCCTCAACCTTCCCCAATACATTCTACATTACTCTTTGTTGTTTTCCTTCATGTACAATTAACCAACAAGGCAAGAATGGGGTTTTTTTTAATTCCGATATTTTGTTCCCATAGACTTACATTGGATTTCCGGTATCGGTATCGGGTATCGCCGATATTTTTTGGGTATCGGCGATACCATTCCGATTCCGATACTTTTGGATATCGGAAAGTATCGCTCAACTCTACTGCTGACGAATCAAGCAAAATGTACAGTTAAAGCAGTCAGACCACGGAATGTCCTAACATAAGAGGTAGTACCAGCATATAAAGAAAGGGCTGGATGGTTATCTCACAATAAAAGGAATAGTGCGTTATAAATGTGGTAATAGAGAATGTATAACTTGTGGACAAAAGTTGGACTTGATGGACCTATGTCTTTTTTCAACCTATAAAACTATGTAACAATTTAACTATGGAGGTAACAAGTTCATGAAGTGCATTACACCAAATATGATCATGCTTTTAACTTCTTGAGATATTGTGAGGCCTAGGGAATAGAATATCTGGTTGTTCAGAGAGAAGATAGAAGGAAAAAGATAGGAAGCAGATGTTAGAAGAGCTGATCAGAGTGTGACTGGTGGCAGGACAGGTATGGGAAGGGCTCTCAATCAGCATGACATCTAGAGAGTCATTTCGTCAATAGAGCAGAACAAAAGAGAAGTTACTTTCTCACGGGAAGCCGCAGAATCTCTGCCAGGAGCAGTCCATGACCATTCTGAGCTGGCAGAAATCAGTGCCTGGCAGAGCAGGTAGGTAGTTAGCAGCTACCTGCCGGTATATTTTTAGCACCGTAGTAAAAAAAATAAGCTAAGTTCTCAGTAATCCCTTTAAGTATAATGATTTTTTTTGCAGACTTGCATATAGCTTTTAGTTCTCTATCAAATAAAGATTTTGAAATAATTTGAGTGAGTTTAACCTAAAGGATCTAATAAGGAATACAACGTGTAGTATAGCAAATACTTGTAAAAATGTAAATTGATCATCAATGCTTCTGTGGCCAACCATGTTCTACAGTCATGGCCAAAAGTTTTGAGAATGACACAAATATTATATTTTCACATGATCTGCTGCCCTCTGGTTTTTATGTGTGTTTGACAGATGTTTTCATCACAGACAGAAATATAATTGCAAACATATGAGTAACAAAAGCTTATATTGACCGTTAGAATGAGTTAATGCAGCAAGTCAATATTTGCAGTGTTGACCCTTCTTCTTCAGGACCTCTGAAATTCTCCCTGGCATGCTCTCAATCAACTTCTGGACCAAATCCTGACTGATAGCAGTCCATTCTTGCACAATCAATGCTTTCATTTTGTCAGAATTTTTAGGTTTTTGTTTGTCCACCCGTCTCTTGATGATTGACCACAAGTTCTCAATGAGATTAAGATCTGGGGAGTTTCCAGGCCATGGACCCAAAATCTCTATGTTTTGTTCCCTGAGCCATTTAGTTATCACCTTTGCTTTATGGCAAGGTGCTCCATCATGCTGGAAAAGGCATTGTTGATCGCCAAACTGCTCTTGGAGGGTTGGGAGAAGTTGCTCTTGGAGGACATTCTGGTACCATTCTTTATTCATGGCTGTGTTTTTAGGCAAGACTGTGAGAGAGCCGATTCCCTTGGCTGAGAAGCAACCCCACACATGAATGGTTTCAGGATGCTTAACAGTTGGCGTGAGACAAGACTGGTGGTAGCGCTCACCTTGTCTTCTCCGAATGAGGCATTTTCCTGATGTCCCAAACAATCGAAAAGGGGATTCATCAGAGAAAATAACTTTACCCCAGTCCTCAGCAGTCCACTGCCTGTACCTTTTGCAGAATATCAGTCTGTCCATGATGTTTTTTCTGGAGAGAAGTGGCTTCTTTGCTGCCCTCCTTGAAACCAGGCCTTGCTCCAAGAGTCTCCGCTTCACAGTGCGTGCAGATGCACTCACACCTGCCTGCTGCCATTCCTGAGCAAGCTCTGCACTGCTGGTAGCCCGATCCTGCAGCTGAAACACTTTTAAGAGACGGTCCTGGCGCTGGCTGGTCTTTCTTGGGCACCCTGGAACCTTTTTGGCAACAATGGAACCTCTGTCCTTGAAATTCCTGATGATGCGATAGATTGTTGACTGAGGTGCAATCTTTCTAGCTGCGATACTCTTCCCTGTTAGGCCATTTTTGTGCATTGCAATGATGACTGCACGTGTTTCTTTAGAGATAACCATGGTTAATAGAAGAGAAACAATGATGCCAAGCACCAGCCTCCTTTTAAAGTGTCCAGTGGTGTCATTCTTACTTAATCATGACAGATTGATCTCCAGCCATGTCCTCATCAACACCCACACCTGTGTTAATGGAGCAATCACTGAAAAGAGGTTAGCTGGTCCTTTTTAAGGCAGGGCTGCAATGATATTGAAATGTGTTTTGGGGAATAAAGTTCATTTTCTAGCCAAATATTGACTTTGCAAGTAATTGCTGTTAAGCTGATCACTCTTTATAACATTCTGGAGTATATGCAAATTGCCATTAGAAAAAGTGAAGCAGTAGACTTTGTAAAAATTAATATTTGTGTCATTCTCAAAACTTTTGGTTATGACTATGTGCCTGCAGAAAAAGTGTCATTTTCATATATCTACGGAAGCATGCAATTTCCAGATTTCCTTGTGCTATTAAAAAAATAATGATAAAATAATAAAATTATCTGTCAGTACAATACATAACAAGGTTATGACTGGTAATCATGATTACAAGCTACTCATGGTGATCTATAGGCAGTGTCACTAAAATTGAGGCAAGTGGTACAAGTTCACGGGAATATGCCATTTCCTGTTGGAAAATCACTTAATCACATCTGTACTTTAAAACTAGGTTGCCAATCCTCATGGGGTCAGGGATGTAATAAAATGATCTTGATTTTATACAGTATATGAATCTAACATGAAAAATGTCCAAAGAAGGACCACCCGTCTTGGAGTGAGGTGTCATTTTTCTTCAGGCCAAGTCAGATCTGTAACAAGCTCAAGTTTTATTTCAATATATTTACTAAAAATATCAAAATTCAGAAGCTTCCTACCTATTTATTCTAAAATTTATATTGAAATAGGTTAAGCATAATATTTTTCAAGAGTACCTATCCTTTAGATGGGGTTGTCCACTACTAGGAAAACCCCTTCACAATCTAAGTGCATGGACCTATTAAAATAAAAACATTTATACTCACAACCCTTGCTAGCACCATTCCAGCAGTGTTGGCACTCATTCTCATGGGGCCACGTGAGGTTGTAATGTCACGTGAGCTCTGTATACCAAATCAGTCCCGGCTGCACGGATCCAACTTTTGGACGTATTAGTAATCAACAGGAGGTGAGAGTTGTGGCTGCCTGCTCACTTCCTGTTAATTACTTATAGTCTGAAGGTGGGGAGAGTGACACCAGACCTAATTGGGCGTAGGGCTCACGTGACATAAGAACTTCACGTGAGCCCTGGGAAAGTGAGTGCCAAAATTGCTGGAACAGCGACGGCATAGGAGGTGAGTATAAGTTTCTTTATTTTAACAAGGCCAAACAAGGGGAATGAAAAGGGGTTGTCCAAGCAGTAGGCAATTCCTTTAAATGGAAACTGACAGCAGGAGTTTATACCCCAAACTCTATGCACATCAAATGCTTTCAAAGAAAAGTCCAGCAATACCTTTACATAGCCAGTCCACAACTTTGTCACTGAAAACTTAATGTTTTAAATGAGGCATAAGGGCTATGGTAGATCTGAAGCCTTTTTCACTCCATCTGTATTTCCTACTCCTGCTTAACTGACAGTCTCTGTACTGTGTGACTTCAGGCAAAGGAGCCATGAGTCACAGGAAGAGGAGATTCTGGGCAAGGAATAGAGCTGGAGTGACAGAGGCTTCAGATGTACAAATTATACTTCAGCCTAATTTTCATATCAATTGAAATGTTATTTTGTCAGTAAAAGAGGAAGGACTGGCAATGTAAAGGTACTGCTAACTGATTAAAGTACAATTATGCATAGTGACTCATCTGCAACACAGAAAGAAAAGAGTTGTCACATTTCCAGCAACATTCACATTTTGTTTATTCCCAACATTTCATCTTGCTGCTAAATCAATTTTGTTACCTGTTGCTTCCCTAGTTGCCCCTATTACTGCTCCTGCCCCAAATATCATACTTCATTCAGTAAGACTGTTGTAATTCAAATAGTTAATCACAAAAAACTGCTAGACAGACATTGCCCCTGCACATAACAGTGCCCCCAAATAATATTACTTTATTGTGTTCTACAGATGCTTCTCACAAAATTAGATTATCATCAAAAAGTTAATTTATTTCAGTTCTTCAATACAAAAAGTGAAACTCATATATGATATAGAGTCATTACAAGCAGAGTGATTTATTTCAAGTGTTTATTTCTCTTAATGTTGATGATTATGCCTTATAGCCAATGAAAACACAAATGTTATCTCAGTAAATTAGAATAATTACCAAAAATACCTGCAAAGCCTTCCTAAGTGTTTAAATAGATCCCTTAGTCTGTTTCAGTAAGCTCCACAATGATGGGGAAGACTGCTGTCTTGACAGATGTCCAGAAGGCAGTCATTGACTCACTCCACAAGGAGGGTAAGCCGCAAAATGTCATTGCTAAAGTAGCTGACTGTTCACAGAGTGCAGTATCCAAGCATATTAATGGAAAGTTGAGTGGAAGGAAAAAGTGTGGTAGAAAAAGCTGCAAAAGCAACCAGGATGACGGCAGCCTTGAAAGGATTGTTAAGAAAAAAAGGTAATTCAAAAATTTGAGGGAAATTTACAAGGAGTGGACTGCTGCTGGAGTCATTGCTTCAAGAGCCACCACACACACAGACATATCCAGGACATGGGCTATAACTGTCACATTCCTTGTGTCACATTCCTTGTGTCAAGTCACTCATGACCAATAGACAACACCAGAAGCATCTTACCTGGGCCAAGGAGGAAAACAACTGGACTGTTGCTCAGTGGTCAAAGGTGTTGTTTTCAGATGAAAGTAAATTTAGCATTTCATTGCATTCAGTTTGGAGGAAGATTGGAGACGCACAAAATCCAAACTGCTTGAGGTCTAGTGTGAAGTTTCCACAATCAGTGATGGTTGGGGGAGCCATGTCATCTACTAGTGTAGGTCCACTGTGTTTTATCAAGACCAAAGTCAGCGCAGCCATCTACCAGGAAATTTTAGAGCACTTCATGCTTCCCTCTGTCGACAAGCTTTTTGTAGATGGAAATTTAATTCTCCAGCAGGACTTGACACCTTTCCACACTGCCAAAATTACCAATACCTGATTTCTAAACAACTGTATCACTGCTTGATTGGCCAATAAACTCGCCTGACCTTATCCTCATAGAGAATCTATGGGGTATTGTTAAGAAGAAGAGGAGAGACATCAGACCTAACAATGTAGACGAGCGGAAGGCTGCTATCAAAGCAACCTGGGCTTCCATAACATCTCAGCAGTTCCACAGGCTGACTGCCTCCATGCCATGCCGCATTGATGCAGTAATTGATGCAAAAGGAGCCCCGACCAAGTATTGAGTGCATTTGCTGAACATACATTTCAGTAGGCCAACTTTTAGGATTTTAAAATCGTTTTTGTGAAGTGGTGTTATAAAGCATTCTAATTCAGTGAGATAATGACTTTTGGGTTTTCATTGGCTGTAAGCCATAATCATCAACATTAACAGAAATAAACACTTGAAATAGATCACTCTTTTTGTAACGACTCTATATAATATATATAACTGAATATAATATATATAACTGAAATAAATTAACTTTTTGATGATAATCTAATTTAATGAGAATCACCAGTATGTTATGCACAACAACATTAATGGTGGGTCTTTCCACCATCCTGGTATAATGTTCCCCATTCTGGTCCCCTTCCAGTAGTATATGTCACCCATCCTGGTATAATATCCTCCTTCCTGGGCTTCTTCCAGTAATAATTTCCCTGTTCTGTGGCTCTTCTCAAACAAAGAAAAAAAAAATGATTCTATTCACCTTTAACCGCTCCCACGACATGTGGAGCCCTCTTCCATAATCCGCACAGAAGCCAGCATTTGACATAGCGTGCAAGCGATGGGCAGCACATGATGTCACTGACATCCGCTGCCAGTAACTTGTATGTTGAAGTCAGTTTTCGGCCTCTGATTGTCCAGCATCATGGTTTTCAGTACAATGACTCGGCAGGCCCCTGCGTCACGATACATTTCAGCTGAATGTGCATCCTCGGATGCCCATCTAATTGCTAGCATCTGTGGGCCCTCTCCTTTATGGGCCCGCTGGCAGTTGCACTCTCTGCGACTTATGCTCGTGTCCGCATGCTAAAAGCAGCCTAAGGACTATGAAACATAGAGTGATAGGGCTAGTATCCCATAGTTCCCTTGTCTACTCTATATATTTAACAAAAAAAAGTGGTTCCCACCCAGGGATCCAAGGAGCCCAACATGTAAGTTCAGCATCTAATTTGCAGGTAGATGCCGAAGTGGTAGGAACCTTTAGCTTTTATGCTGTGTCCGTTACTTTAGTACCAGCCCTAATGACAGCTATAATAGAAGTTGAAATGAAAATTGGATCAGCAAACTGAATTTCAATAAAAAAATATTTTTTATTTCATTCTTTTAAAAAAATTAGTCCAGACAAGTTGTAAAATCGTGTAGCATTCTTACGCATTTCTGGCCGTAGCCCTTAGTAGTAGAATATGGGCTACGACTAGCGGATACGGCCCGAAACGCGTAAGATGCTACACGATTTTACAACTTGTATGGACTAATTTTTTAAAAGAATGAAATAAAGAATTTTTCTATTGAAATTCAGTTTGCTGATCCAATTTTCTTTTCTATTTCATCCGATGGGCAAACAGAATCTAGATCCTATGGCAGTATCAGAGGCTATCTACCATATATTACACGGTGAGGCATCATTCCCCTTTTTTCGTTTGTTGTTCTTATAGAACAGTGGTCTCAACCTTTCTAATGCCGTGACCCCGCAATACAGTTCCTCATGTTGCGGTGACCCCCAAACCAAAAAATAATTACAGTCCTCCATACAATATTATGGGCACCACATAGTCCTCCATACAGTATTATGGGCCAAATATAATGCTCCATAAAGAATACTGGTCCCCATATAATGCTCCATAAAAAATATGGAGCTCTCCTCTGCACTGTGCTGCGTTCTGCACTGTTACGGCTCAGGAAAGGGCACTGTGGAAAGACTCCCCATTATCATCATCATTGCCTCCCCATCATCATCATCGCCTCCCCATCATCATTGCCTCCCCATCATCATTATCATTGCCTCCCCATCATCATCATCATTGTCTGCCCATCATCATTGGCTCCCCATCATCATCATTGCCTGCCCATAATCATTGGCTCCCCATCATCATCGCCTCCCCATCATCATCATTGCCTGCCAATCATCATTGGCTCCCCATCATCATCATTGCCTTCCATCATCATTGGCTCTCCATCATCATCATCATTGCCTGCCCATCATCATTGGCTCCCCATCATCATCGCCTCCCCATCATCATTTTCATCATCATTGCCTGCCCATCATCATTGGCTCCCCCATCATCATGATCATTGCCTGCCTATCATCATTGGCTCCCCATCATCATCGCCTCCCCATCATCATCATCATCATCATTGCCTGACCATCATCATCTCCTCCCCATCATCATCATCTTTGCCTGCCCATCATCATTGGCTCCCCATCATCATCGTTGCCTCCTCACCACCATCACTGCCTCCCCCCATCACCATCACACATACAGCACCACACACAGACAGCACCGCAGCACTCTCTCACATACACACACGCAGGCAGACACACACACACTGATACACACAGACACATACACCTCACATCTCACCTGTCCGGCGCCCGCGCTCTCTGCCACAGCCGGCCGCTGAATTATGACGTCATCCAGCGGCGCTGCTGTGACAGGAACGGGAAGAGGTAAGTATTGCGTCGCCTGCTCAGGCCGGGTCCCCCCTCTCCCTGCACAGTGGACTCACCGACCCGCCGCTCAGCTCCGGAGGGTCCCGGGCTGCTGCACTGTGACTCCGTGGGAGGAGGAATTGCTGCTGCTGCCACGCCGCCCCACACACGTGCTGCCTGGGGTGGACCGCCCCACACAAGTGCTGCCTGTGGCGGACCGCCTCCTGCCCGCCCACGCTACGCCCGCGCCCTATGCCCGCCCATGCCACGCCCCTGCTATGCCACTGGGCTAAAGCCATCAGAAATATGCTGTATATATGGCTCTGCTTCCATCCTCCCATCCTGTATATATGGCTCCACTCCCCCTCCCATCCTGTATACATGGCTCCGCTCCCCCCTCCCATCCTGTATACATGGCTCTGCTCCCCCCTCCCATCCTGTATACATGGCTCCGCTTCCATCCTCCCATCCTGTATACATGGCTCCGCTCCCCCCTCCCATCCTGTATATATGGCTCCGCTCCCATCCTCCCATCCTGTATATATGGCTCCGCTCCCCCTCCCATCCTGTATACATGGCTCTGCTCCCCCGTCCTCCCCCCATCATACTTACCCTCCTCGCTCCGTCGCTGCAGGTCCCTGCATCCCTGTCAGCCGCGTCAGCTTCCTCCTGTGCGCAGCGGTGACGTAATACCACTCATTAAGGACATAAATATGGACGCCACGCCTATGGGAGTGGCGTCACGTTCATATTCATTACCTTAATGAGCGGTACTACGTCACCGCACTGCCAGGAGGAAGCTGCCACGGCCGACAGGGAGGCAGCGACGGAAGGTAAGTATGGATGTCTTCTTGAAGCCGGCGGCTGCAGCTGTCACTACAGTGCTGCAGCCGCCGGCTCCTTTAAGCGACGCCTGTGATTTGGTCGTTCGACCCCCGCGGGGGTCGCGACCCACAGGTTGAGAACCGCTGTTATAGAACATCTTATAAAATATATATATACAGAAATAAACAAAGTATGGTATGGGAGTCCTCTCCACCATGCATTCCCCAGTCCCCCTGTGCTAATGGAGCGCCCCCAAGGGCCATGTGGTATACTTGGTACAGGGCCGGTTCTTAAGCGGATGTGTCATGGCAGCAGTGACCCCGTCCTTGGCCATGGGCGTCCATTGAAAATGATGATAAGGTGATGATAAAGTTTATGAAAGATAGTTTGTGATGCCACCTGTGGTATTCGGCAATAAACATGTTAACTGAAGCTGTTTCTGCGCCCCCTGGAGCCCGGAGCTACGGAGGCACGGGGAGAGGTAAGTATTGCGCCACCTGCTCAGGCCGGGTCCCCCCTCTCCCTGCACAGTGGACTCACCGACCCGCCGCTCAGCTCCGGAGGGTCCCGGGCTGCTGCACTGTGACTCCATGGGAGGAGGAATTGCTGCTGCTGCCACGCCGCCCCACACACGTGCTGCCTGGGCGGACCGCCCCACACACGTGCTGCCTGGGGCGGACCGCCCCCCACCCGCCCACGCTATGCCCGCGCCCTATGCCCGCTCACGCCACGCTCCTGCTACGCCACTGGGCTAAAGCCATCGGAAATATGCTGTATATATGGCTCTGCTCCCATCCTCCCATCCTGTATATATGGCTCCGCTCCCCCTCCCATCCTGTATACATGGCTCCGCTCCCATCATCCCATCCTGTATACATGGCTCCGCTCCCCCTCCTATCCTGTATACATGGCTCCGCTCCCCCTCCCATCCTGTATACATGGCTCCGCTTCCATCCTCCCATCCTGTATATATGGCTCCGCTCCCCCTCCCATCCTGTATATATGGCTCCGCTCCCCCCTCCCATCCTGTATACATGGCTCCGCTCCCACCCTCCCATCCTGTATACATGGCTCCGCTCCCCCTCCCATCCTGTATACATGGCTCTGCTCCCACCCTCCCATCCTGTATATATGGCTCCGCTCCCCCTCCAATCCTGTATATATGGCTCCGCTCCCCCCTCCCATCTTGTATATATGGCTCCGCTCCCACCCTCCCATCCTGTATACATGGCTCCGCTCCCACCCTCCCATCCTATATACATGGCTCCGCTCCCATCCTCCCATCCTGTATATATGGCTCCGCTCCCCCTCCCATCCTGTATACATGGCTCTGCTCCCCCCTCCCATCCTGTATACATGGCTCCGCTCCCACCCTCCCATCCTATATACATGACTCCGCTCCCATCCTGTATCCTGTATACATGGCTCCGCTCCCACCCTCCCATCCTGTATACATGGCTCCGCTCCCCCCTCCCATCCTGTATATATGGCTCCGCTCCCATCCTCCCATCCTGTATATATGGCTCCGCTCCCCCCTCCCATCCTGTATACATGGCTCCGCTCCCCCCTCCCATCCTGTATACATGGCTCCGCTCCCATCCTCCCATCCTGTATACATGGCTCCGCTCCCATCCTCCCATCCTGTATCCTGTATACATGGCTCCGCTCCCACCCTCCCATCCTATATACATGGCTCCGCTCCCACCCTCCCATCCTATATACATGGCTCCGCTCCCCCCTCCCATCCTGTATATATGGCTCCGCTCCCATCCTCCCATCCTGTATATATGGCTCCGCTCAAATCCTCCCATCCTGTATACATGGCTCCGCTCCCATCCTCCCATCCTGTATCCTGTATACATGGCTCCGCTCCCACCCTCCCATCCTATATACATGGCTCCGCTCCCACCCTCCCATCCTATATACATGGCTCCGCTCCCCCCTCCCATCCTGTATATATGGCTCCGCTCCCATCCTCCCATCCTGTATATATGGCTCCGCTCAAATCCTCCCATCCTGTATACATGGCTCTGCTCCCCCGTCCTCCCCCCATCATACTTACCCTCCTCGCTCCGTCGCTGCAGGTCCCTGCATCCCTGTCGGCCGCGTCAGCTTCCTCCTGTGCGCAGCGGTGACGTAGTACCACTCATTAAGGACATGAATATGGACGCCACGCCTATGGGAGTGGCGTCACGTCCATATTCATTACCTTAATGAGCGGTACTACGTCACCGCACTTCCAGGAGGAAGCTGCCGCGGCCGACAGGGAGGCAGCGACGGAAGGTAAGTATGGATGTCTTCTTGAAGCCGGTGGCTGCAGCTGTCACTACAATGCTGCAGCCGCCGGCTCCTTTAAGTGACCCCTGTGGTTTGGTCGTTCGACCCCTGCGGGGGTCGCGACCCACAGGTTGAGAACCACTGTTATAGAACATCTTATAAAATATATATATACAAAAATAAACAAAGTATGGTATGGGAGTCCTCTCCACCATGTATTCCCCAGTCCCCCTGTGCTAATGGAGCGCCCCCAAGGGCCATGTGGTATACTTGGTACAGGGCCGGTTCTTAAGCGGATGTGTCATGGCAGCAGTGACCCCGTCCTTGGCCATGGGCGTCCATTGAAAATGATGATAAGGTGATGATAAAGTTTATGAAAGATAGTTTGTGATGCCACCTGTGGTATTCGGCAATAAACATGCTAACTGAACCTGTTTCTGAGTCCACTGGGGCTGATGGTGATGCATCAGAGTTGTTACAGCTCTCCACAGGTAGAGATAGGCCCCAGGGCAGCTGTATGTGCATGAGATTATGATGGTGGTTGTAGTGCAGGGCAGATGAAGCAGTAAAGAATTGTGAGGACACAGCAGGGTGCAGTCTTTCCAGTTTACTCACAATTTGTTGTTACAATCCCCAGCTGGGGTGCTGTGTCCTCCGGGGAGGTGGTCCAGACAGCTCTCAGGTAATTTGGGGTACACTGTGTCAGAATTCCTTTCAGATGTTCCTTTCCTGGCCCCGTAGCTATGTGATGTCTCCCTCCTCTCCTGCCCTGCGCCTTCACACACAGTGTCCCAAGCCAGCATTCCTGGATCTTTTAGGGCGACATGCTCTACGTTCCCTTTGTCCTATCTGGCTGCTTTTTCAGCGAATGTGTGTGGATGCGGCTGCAGCACATGCAGATACTGCAGCCTCCGGTTAGCTAGCTGAGTCCTTAGTTTCTCCATTAGACTGGGGCCGGTCGCCTAATTGCGACCTGGTCCCTCCACCCAACCTGGGTCGGTGTGGATGCGAGCCACACGGGTGGATTGCTCACTACCCATGCCCCTAGAACTCCTTCTTCCTCCCCCCAGAGTCACTCTCTGTGTCCTTCGTCCTTCCTCTCTTCTCTCTCTTTAGTCTGGGGACGAGCTCCTTGCTCTTTCAGTCCCCTCAGTCGACTCCCTCTGGTCTCTCAGACCATAGCTCACTCCACTCACTGACTCCTCTCCACCTTCCTTTCTCCATCCACACCCTCTACCCAGTCTCTCCCTGCGCCTGAGAGGTCTGATGTTGGATGTAAGTGTGTGCTCCTGGGCAGTGCCTCCTCCATAACCGAGAGCGGAGTACCACTCCTCTGGCTGAGGTGCACTTTACATATAGTGTTTTCCCTTAGTATGTGTAGATTGGTACTTTCATACATAAGGTGTCCTCCCTATATATTACAGTGTTATCCTTTATTACTAGATTCGGTCTCTGCCCTTATAGTACTATACAGTGAATTATACCTTTGTGGGTTTGCTTGGTATTGGCCTAGTGGGTCTGGAGTGTGGTTTATATGCATTTTGGGATGTGAAGCATCAGGTTCTATGTCCTACTTGTGAGCAAAATGCCATAGGTTGAAAAGTGCATAAATGAGTAATGAATAAGGAAAAACATTTGAGTGTTTGCTTACTCTTGTCCTCTTTATAGTGTCCAAGCGATCTCTCTCCAAATTTGCTAAGTATAGTTATATGATAAATCACCATAATAACATGTTCCCATACCTTACATGGGTGTTAAAAAAGGAAAGACAAGATCTATGAGCAATGTAAAAGTTGATAAATTACATGACATGAATTAAATATCACAGTCTCTCAGCTCTGAACTCCCCAACATACAATTTTCGGGAGCACCCCTGCATGTACAATCACTCTCCACTGAGAAGGGTGGAGTATTGCTCCCCTAATAACATGCATCCTGTCCAATGAATGCAGAGTCCGAGGTATCCAAGGCTCCCTCCTATGCACCAAGCACCACTTTATTTTTTGTGTTGTCTATAGGGCATACAGAATAATGACACAACATGGACAAGAACTAAACGAAAGCAGCAAGCTTTAAATATAACAAAAGCAAAGAGCGTTACAGTAATAACTAACCGGAACGAAATCCCCTCAGTACAATGACAGCAGAATGCTTTATAACAGCACGGCAAAGCTATATATAAGAGCCTGTTATTATTATATGGAAGGGACAGATGTGGGAGGAAGGACGGGGACATTAAAGTAGTTTAGTACGGAATATGGAGGAAGTTGAGCTATTAATTAAATGTACTGATGGGTTTTAAATTAGAACGACGTGATGTTTATCTGGCATTTTGACTTTGCTGCATTCGCCAAACCAAATAAGTAATTACCCTGGCAACGGCTATATTATCCTAGATGTAATATCACAATGAAATATTGCATACCGCTACAATGAGATGCATACAAACACATTAATTGTTATGTGACCTAAATCTGGGGTGCTCTGCTTTCATTACATTTAAAATCTTAACGGGAACATTTGTTTTACTGCTTGTTTTAAGATTTTATGTCTTCTCAGTTAAAAGCTATTTTGTCTTTCTCTTTTTTTATCATTGCAGATTTACTTGGCATTAGTGAGCTGCCTTAGGACAATTAAGTTAACACACACAGCGGAGCTGGATTGATTTAATTTCATTGAGTAAACCTGCTGCTCGAACAGAATTTAGAAATGTTTGCAATAGATACAGGAGGCTTGTATATGAAGAAAATACGGGCCGGTTTGATAGAGAGGTTCACATGAGCTAATGAATAGACTGAGATGCATTTAGTACTTTCTGTATCTGCTTAAAGGGAACCTGTCATCAGATTCATTCTGCCTGAAACACGGGCAACATTAATCAGACACTGGCTGCGTAATTGCCATGGCGTTATACAGGAAATGTACTTTTAGGGTACGTGCACACTATCAGTATTTGGTCAGTATTTCACGTCACCACTTCTGTAATTATCACCCACTCCTGGTTTTGGTTTACAAATCCTGAGTTAAAAAGCTCACCAAACACTCGAACCAGGGTCGGGCGGTTTTTAAAAGGAAAGTGTCACGGCTGTAGTGACCCGGTCCTTGGCCTTTGGCATCAAATAAAAATAAAGATGTAAAAAAATAAAAGTTATAGGGATAGGAGAATAGTTTGTGACTCCACAAGTGGTATACAGCTATATAAGATGGCCTACGCTGCAGTTAAGTTCCACTGGGGCAGTTGGTGACGCAGCAAAGTTGTTACAGCTCTCCACGGGTAGAGCTATGCCCCAGGGCAGTTATGGTGTTAAATATGATGATGTTAATTGTGGTGCAGGGCATATGATGCAGTAAATAATTCTGAGGACACAGCAGGGTGCAGTCTTTTCAATTTACTCACAGTTCTTTGGTACAATCCCCAGCTGGGGCGCTGTGTCCTCTGGGTAGGTGGTCCATACAGCTCTCAGGTAATTTGGGGTACACCGTGTCAGAACCCCCTTCTGATATTCCTTTCCTGGCCGTCTCCCTAAGCTGGCTACCTCCTCTCCTGCCCTGCGCTTTCACACACAGTGTCCAAAGCCAGCAGCCTCGGATCTTGTCGGGCCACGTGCTCTAGGTCCCGTTGGTCCTATCTGGCTGCCTTTTCGGCAAATGTGTGCAGATGTGACTGCAGCACATGCAGTTATCACAGCCTGTGGTTAGCTAACTGAGTCCTTAGTTTCTCCAATAGACTGGGGCTGGTCCCCTTACTGCGACCTGGTCCCTCCACCCGATTTCAGTCAGTGTGGATACGGGCTCCACGGGTGGATTCCTCACTTCCCGTGCCCCTAGAACCCCTTCTTCCTCTCTCTCACTGAAGCTTCTTTCTCTCTGTCTTTCTTCTCTCTCTCAAGCCTCTCTTACTGTCTCTTCTGTCTTTCTTCTCTCTACTGTCCTCTGTTCCAGGGACGAGCTCCTCTCTGCTCAAGTCCCCAGCTCCAACTCCTTCCTCTCCTTCAATCAACTGTCCCTAACTGTCTGTGGTCTCACAGACCACTCACTAAGCTCCTCTGCTCCTCTACTTTTCTCCACCCACACCCTCTACCTAGCACCTCCCAGGCCCTGAGAGGTCTGGTGTTGGATGTAAGTGTGTAGGTTCTATGTGATGTCCCCTCCTTACCTGAGAGCGGAGCACCACACCGCCGACTGAGGTGCAGTACCTCTGTGGTGACTGGACCTCAGGGGCACCACATTCCCCCCGTTAAACACAGCACGTCCTCGGGCTGAAACAGAGCAAACAATTGTTACAACATACAAAATTTTTGTGAAATGCATTTTGACAGGGTAAACGGTTAACAGGTGACTCTTCTTCCCTTTATGGGAGACACTTTCACTTAAACATTGCATATAACCACTATATAAATATTACTTTAATATAATTACCAACTTTCTATAAAAACAAAATAAAGCTTTAACATCAATAAAACTATCTAAAATATGAAATATAGATCTTCTCTATAAATAGAAACTATCTGAAAATGAAATATAACTTTACTATCAATAAAACTTTTCTTTTCAAGTGCAACAGAGTTCAGTAAAATCCCGAACCGGGGTATTCTTCCTCTTTTCCTAAGTGCAATATGGGGAACCCATCTCAAACCCCCAATGTAGTCCCTGGGCGTGGCTACAGGGCATAGCTGGTCAACTCGTTGGACCACTCTTCGGCCACGCCAGATGGTTTTTGTTCTTTGGTCAAGTGCAAAAGATAGAGTGCCATTTTCACACTCTAAAGGTTTTGTGTAAAACCAATAAAGAGCACATTAAGAAGTGCTATCTATTTACAATTGCAAATTCTGGCCACTCACCGTCCATGACACTATTGTCCTTTAAATTTTTAATAAACATCAACAGACATTCCTAACCAGGTAACTTACTATTTACAGTCATATTCTAGGCAGCTTACTTCTTCCAGGGCAGGTTCTTAGGCCTGCAACCTCCTGGAAGGGGAAGTTCTTGCTCAACTGTCTCAACGGGTGACTCAAATAGAGCTAGTTCTGCAGCCGGGGTCTTCGCAGCCTACGTGCGTATAGTTGGTTCTGCAGGAGCTGAAGGGACTGATGCAGCAGCTGGCGTTGAGGCCTCTGGTTGTTTTGGATGGACATCTACCGGGCACTTACAGACGTTGAGGGTGTACCAACCCTTTTCACCCCAATGCCGTGTGTAATTCACTTTGTCTCTTGGATAGAGATCGCAGTCTGGGTGACCTTCCAGAAGGTGCGACTCCACATCACGCCGGGTGACGAACACCTCTGCCAGCATTCCAAGCTCCTTAATTAATCCCCAGACTTGCTTTAGCTGGAAGGCCACTACTGTGCCCTACTTCAGCAGATCCCGGTATTCATGTCTGGCCTTGTGGGCCTGAGCCTTGGCCTGTTTGTTCCTCTCTTCTATTGCCTCCCATTGAGCTACGTGCTTTTCCTTCTCCTTCTCCCACTTGCACGCCAGCTGCAGGCAGTAATCCTCTTTCGAGATGGTCTCTACATGGCCCTCCCCTTGGGCCTCTCTGGGGAACCCCATTAGATAGACGACTCTGCCACACATTCTCCATGCAGCTCCCTGGGTGTTTGGTCGGGTTGCAGCAGCACCGCCAATTGGTCCCTTATGTTAGATGTCTGATCCAAGACTAAGCGATCACAAACTTGACCCAGTATAAGGGCTGACTGGGGTGGCAATGGGCCTATCAGAGTCTCTTCGGTCACCGGGGCAGGTTCGGTCACTGTAACTGCATCAGATGGTTCTCCGCTGCCGGACTCCTCCTCTGCTGAGGTGGGGGATGTTGATCACGAGGCCGCCCGCCACTAACACACCTTCTCCAACAAGGCCTCCTTCCAGACCGACATCGCGGTAATCGGTGACCGCAGTAGCTGGCAGCTCAGCTCCTCCACTTCTTCTCCCAGGAACACTGGGTCCATGGAAGTCAGCTGGTCCTGGGGTCTTTCCCATTGGCCGGGGGAGTCCTCCGCGTCCACCCCATGCTGAGGGTAACCACCACTCGCCATCGGGTTCTCTGACACACCCTCAAGCTGATCCCGCTCTTTCCTTCGTGGGCGGTTCATTTTTTCCTTTCTGCTCCCGCCATCCCAGACCAGGAGGCAAATCTCCCAGGCTGACGGACATGTTCTCATCACATAGAAGTATCTCTGATGGGCGGCCATAGTTTGCATGCCTTTCTCCATGGTTCCTCAAATGATGACACGCCCTTCTTTTCCCGCACGCCGTGTAACACAACAATGGTGGCGATATCACAGTTC
Source organism: Oophaga sylvatica (assembly GCA_033576555.1). NCBI lineage: Eukaryota > Metazoa > Chordata > Amphibia > Anura > Dendrobatidae > Oophaga > Oophaga sylvatica. The sequence continues at coordinate 382,110,700 of JARQOD010000002.1, read as the reverse complement.
TCTAAAGTCTCTGGCACACAGTACACGATGATGTTGGGCCACAAAATCCTGTTTGTGATGCCAAAATGGAGAGCCTACAAGGGCCGTGGGGTACTTGAACCCTGGTCGGGTGGTTCATAAAGGGAAGTATCACGGCTGAAGTGATCCGGTCCATGGCCCTGGGCATTCAATAAAAATAATGAAGATGTAAAAAAATAAAAGTTATAGGGATAGGGGAATAGTTTGTGACACCACTCGTGGTATTCATCTATATAAGGTGGCCAACCCTGCAGTTCAGTTCCACTGGGGAAGTTGGTGAAGCAGCAAAGTTGTTACGGCTCTCCACGGGTAGTTATGGTGTTAAAGATGATGGTGGTGCAGGGCAGATGATGCAGTAAATAATTCTGAGGACACAGCAGAGTGCAGTCTTTTCACTTTACTCACAGTTCTTTGGTACAATCCCCAGCTGGGGTGCTGTGTCCTCTGGGTAGGTGGTTCAGACAGCTCTCAGGTAATTTGGGGTACACTGTGTCCGAACCTCCTTCTGATGTTCCTTTACTGGCCGTCTCCCTACGCTGGCTCCGTCCTCTCCTGCCCTGCGCCTTCACACACAGTGTCCCAAGCCTGCAGACTTGTTTCTTGTCGGGCGACGTGCTCTAGGTCCCCTTGCTCCTATTTGGCTGCCTTTTCAGAGAATGTGTGCGGATGTGGCTGCAGCACATGAAGTTACCACAGTCTCCGGTTAGACAGCTGAATCCTTATTTTCTGCACTAGACTAGGGCTGGTCGCCTTACTGCGACCTGATCCCTCCACCCGATTTCAGTCAGCGTGGATACGGGCCCCACGGGTGGATTCATCACTTCCCAAACCCTTGGACCCCTTCTTCCTCTCTCTCACTGAAGCTTCTTTCTCTCAGCCTTTGTTCTCTCTCAAGCTTCTCTTTCTGTCTCTTCTGTCTTTTTTCTCTCTCTACTGTCCTCTGGTCCAGGGACGAGCTCCTCTCCGCTCAAGTCTCCAGCTCCAACTCCTTCCTCTTCTTCAACCAACTGTCCCTAACTGTCTGTGGTCTCACAGACCACTCCCTAAGCTCCTCCCCTTCTCTACTTTTCTCCACCCACACCCTCTACTTAGCACCTCCAGGGCCCTGGATGTAGTGTGTGGGTTCTGTGTGATGTCCCCTCCTTACCCGAGAGCGGAGCACCACATCTCTGACTGAGGTGCAGTACCTCTGTGGTGACTGGACCTCAGGGGCACCACATGTGCATGTGGCCTTAGGTTTTCAGCTCTGCTTACCAGCTCCAATGGAGTTGAGCAATGGAGCTGAATAGAGAATAGAGCACATAGAACCTAATAAACCCAAATGGAAGAGGACAAAGACTTTCAGTGGTGCTCACCTAGTGGAGTTGTGTGAGACACAACTACTGAATGAGTATAAAATACTAGGTGTTGCCCCGAGGACTTCAGCCAGAAGAAATTGAGCATTGTGGACAAATCTTGTTTAAAATAGGCTGCACTGTTGGAATGATATTCTCTTGACATGATAGAATTAAAGTTTTTCCTTAGCACTATATGTTTCGATGCCTAACCAGCATCTTTTTAAGGTTAAAAAACAACATATTTTGGTTTTGGGTGTTTTTTTCAGTTGAAAAAAGATGCCTGTTAGGTCTTGAAATGCATAGTGCTAATAGGAACCTTCAATTCGATCACGTCAATAGAATATCATTCCAATAGAGCAGCCTATTTTACATGTATTTTGTTCACTTTGGTCAATATCTGCTTGAATAGTCACCATGTGACCACTCAATTTATATACCTGCAATCATGTATTGACTGCTTTCCTTCCTGCTTCTCTGTGACAAAAATTGCATATGAGCAGTCACGTACTGAGCACTCGAAATGTTCTGAGAGACGCTAATCGGTATGTGACTGCAAGGATTCAAATCATATCTTATTGGTCACATAATGACCACCTGGCTAAAATTCATCATCATACAGGGTTGGCACATATTAGCCTGCAAAATGTCTTTAGCAGAACAATCCTTTTTGAAGCATAGCTTTTCTTTTAAAATGCTCACATAGTTAGCATGTAGATAAATAGCAAAGAACTAAATTGTGATGAGCTGGATGTATGCACTGGTCACAGGTCTTACACAGTTACTGTATGATTGCCCGTTATGAAATACTGTATGTGAGCAGCAGTTTACTTTGCTGATAGATCCTAATAGACTCACATTCCAGGAAAGATGGACAGTACAGGTACTATGGCAGAAATCATGTGGAGGAGGAGGGGGCACAGCTTTCAAGTTCAGAAATTCTGTTTGATCTCAGTAGACTTTCCAGCTGGTCTACCAGAGAACTTTGTAATCAGACACTCTGCACATGATTCAATATCTCATTGTGCTATGCTCATCCTCTGTCAACCTGATTGCTTCATAAGTAGAGAAGAGCAGTTGACATGGTATTGTCATTGGTTGCTGAGCTCTGCTTAGGCAGCGACAGAGATGACAACGCTCAGTATAAAGAAATAATGAATGTGAAGTGTTTACACACATTTAATACTTTATTATACTAAGCTATGTGATCCAAGCCCCTGATTGTGCAGAGCACAGCAACTGATGTCAAAGTCATTTTGATTGCTGCCCTATGTATAATTACGGAAGGCAGCCAGCTAGTCGGCATAACACCTGCTGCCTTGCTCGGACTGCTCACTGCCTGCAGAGGGAAGTAGAGTTTGTCGATCAGTGGATTCCCCAAACCAAGCGGCGCCAAGAATTTGGTGCCTCGGAAATCTGACCCTTTGCTTTTACCCCCATGCTATGCCACTGACAGAATCTAACAACACAACTTACATCATAACCAATGTCAATATACAAAAATTAGTCTCTTTAACACTTTATTAGTGTATAATATTACAATTAGTCTGCCGCAGTAACTAAAGGTAAGACCAGAAGAAAAAGTCCATAGTACAGCCACAACACTGCCAAAGACCACGGCGTCATTTTGCAGGAGAACATCTGTTATGATGGAAGTTCTCCTGCAAAATCATGCACCTGTTTAGCAACAACTTAAAAAACACAAGGCCACTTTGAATAGCCTCACCCTAAACCAAAATTTCAATAAATGAACAATATGGAAAAAAATAAATACTGTATATTGTGGTAGAAAAGTGAAACATACGTATATAATTTCAAGGGAGATTTAGGTTTAAGTTAAACAATATGCTGGTCCTATACATTTTTTGGCTTGTGTCAGTGTAAAAGTTTATACCCTATATATGTGTGCTCCTGAAGATTGACAGTCCAGACAGCTGCATGACTGCGCAGCTGGTCTGACCTGAGTGCTCTCTCATGCTGCTAGTAGAGGATGCTTGGTCTCTGCAGCAAGGGAAAAGTAAAGAGGGCTGAGGCTAGTGGAATCGAGCGATATGGATATCTTCATAGTGGCTTAAGGTACTGCCACACTAAACAATCCCGCTAAGCGATCACGATAACGACGCATACTAATGCGATCGCTAGCGGGATTGTTTCTATATCGCTAAGTGCGGCCACATTTAGCGATATAGTTAACGACGCTATCGCCGTTAGCGATCTTCTTAACGACTTTAGCGGTACAAAAGTACCGCTAAATCGCTAAGAAAAGGTGCCACACTAGCGATATATACTTACCCAGCGGGAGCGCCGACGAGAAAATAGGGTCCGGAGCGATTCCAGCGACGAGCGAGATCACAGCAGGAAGCTCGTCGCTGGCAGCTGCCGCACTGAACAACATCGCTAACGGGATCGCTAAATAGTGACGTTTTTTAGCGATCCCGTTAGCGATATTGTTCAGTGTGGCATACCCTTTAGTCAGTTTGTAAAGCGCAGAGTCTGTCAGTGCCACGTGGTCCTTTATTGAGTAATAGGCCACACTAGGATTGCAGGGTGGCTGGTAAGCAATGAGCTGTACACTATACAATTTAAAAATGTTTCCATTCTTGATAACAGAGAACATTAGGGGAAAATTGCAAAGCACTTTGCAATTGTGTTCATATATATACTAGGGAAACCCCCTTTATGATGCACTTATGTAATGTGGGGTGGGTGAACCCCAGCATGTTACATGAATGTGAGGCTCCTGGCTGGATGTGTGGAATTGTGCTGTGAGGGCATTACAACAGTGTAGGCTGCATGTAACCAATTTTGTAGGTTTGCCAGAACCAGATGTTTCAGAGTTCAACGAGTGAGACTATCATTCAAAAATTAACATTTTACTGAACGTCAACTGGATAGGGTTACTGTATATGCATGGGGTAGCAGATACACAGTCTTATCAATGTTTCCTTTGCAACTCAAAGCATTTTCCACAGTTTCTTTCTGCTGTAATCAATAATGTCCTCTATGGGAACTATTTCACAATACTTCACCACAACCCAACTTAAACACTACAGTCCTGATTAGCAAGGGTTATTTACTCTGCGGATCCGAGTCCTCTTTCCAGTAATGCTGACACTCTGGAACACCCACCAGGGACACTTTACTCATTCCATGCACTCAGTCCTGCTTTAGGATCATTAACTTCCAGCCTTATAAGCTCAGGATCTTGTGGCTGGGCTTCCTCTCTCAGGACTCGTCTCCAGGAGGTCACTCTGCTTTTAGTCACTTATGCTCCTGATCTCACTATCCCTTTTTTATGGTCTCCTCTCCCTCATAGTTATCCCAGAATGCGGCACTGCTCATCTTGTTCCTTTTGGTCCACTCCATATCTGATTCTCTGACATGAAATTGTCATTTTCCCTGTAACTCAGCCCCTCTCTCCCTGGGGGGTAATTATCCCTATAGTCAAACTACACATATTACTAACCTTAAAGGTACTGCCACACTACACAATCCCGCTAGCGATCTCGTTAGCGTCGCATACTAATGAGATCGCTAGCGGGATTGTTTCTATATCGCTAGTAGCTACCTATTTTAGCGATATCGTTAAGGACGCTATCGCGGTTAGCGATCTCCTTAACGACTTTAGCGGTACAAAAGTACCGCTAAATCGCTAAGAAAAGGTGCCACACAGCGATAAGATACTTACCCAGCGGGAGCGCCAGCGACGAAAATAGGGTCCGGAACGATTCCAGCGACGAGCGAGATCACAGCAGGAAGCTCGTCGCTGGCAGCTGCCGCACACAACAACATCACTAACGGGATCGCTAAATAGTGACGTTTTTTAGCGATCCCGTTAGCGATGTTGTTTAGTGTGGCATACCCTTAACACATAGTCCATTTTACATTAGACATTACAGTTCACATTACATTACATAATACATTTTAATAATAAAACTTGTTTCTTCAAGAGGGAAACGTGGGCTGCATGTCCGTATCCTTTCACTTACACTGCACAATTATCATGGATGGGAGTCCCTAGGAATGTACATGATAACCATGTAGTCTGGCAAGAACCTGGCAAATGAGCAAGAAAAGATCATAATTTTTGGCAATGCGCATTCCTGTGAAAACAAGAACTGAACAGCCGAGAACAGTGGCATCCTATATGTACTAATTCTGAAAAATCTATTACAGATCGTTCCATGTCCACCTGAAGCATGGTCTGCCTGTGTAAACAGGCTAACATTAGAACGCTGACTGGTAGACATGTTGCAGGTCATTTAACATTGCACATCATGCTGTGTAAATGCACCCTTAGCTAGCTGTTAACTATTGCAAAGCTTGACCAAGACACATTAGCTAAGACTGTCTTCACTTCAAATCTCTTGATAAGCTTTAACTCTGCAAAGTACTTCTAAATGTACTGTAGTCATGAAGTCTTCTTCATGCTGTATGAATTGACTAAATGTCATATGTGTACACTGTGTGCACGCACTGCCCATTAGTAACAAACTAATAAAATGTTAGAACAAGCAATGTACTTCAACTGTTAGACAACGCTCTGCCTTTAAATACAGCACAGTATTCGCCTCACACATCTATCTGTTCCATGCCTTGGCTGCCCTGTCTCATTCATATTGATTTTCTGCACCATTGCACAGATAAAGCAACGCCCCTGTATCAAACAGGAACAGTTGGCTTATTCAGTAGGTGCTCTGTAACCAGAAAGGGCATATAAATGACATATTTAGACTACCCTGACACACAAAAAAGAATCTCAGGAACTCCCTTCCAGTTTAGGGAATAAATTCTATCCATAATGGGTTTGTGAGATATTTAATGCAAAGTCGGATCATTTCTCTAGCGATAGCAAAGTCAATTTTGTGATAACAGATGAATAATTACAACCTGTATTTTTATATCATGTTTAATGCCGTCCTTATAGAGTAAAAAGAAACTTAAAAACTTGCTGTTTTATTTCCAGTCTGTATATAAAATCACTGCGATAAAATTTTTAAAAATACATATATGTACTTTAATGTTAATTCGTGATCCAGAGTTGAGTCCCAGGAGCCCTCCACCTCTCCTTGGCAGCTGAGCTTGAAAGTATTGGAAGGGCTTATAAATATGAACCTCCAGCCCTTCATCTCTATGTAACACAAGCGCATGCAGATCTGGCGCTATCTCTCAAGTGGCACCTGTACTATTACTACTTATGCAATGAATAAGTAAGGGATGCTTATTAGAAAATAGTCATTTTTCTTTATCAAAGGAGTAATCATAATTTACCAGACAATCCCTTTAAAATCTCATTCAAATAGTCATATTATCTGTACACCTTTATTTTATTAGATGTAAATTATTGTCCATACTTTTTTTTTTTAATTACAGCATCTAAGAGTGAACTCAATTATTTGGTGTTGCTGTGGGATTTTGCCATTGACTACACAAAGGCATTTGCTGCATTTTAGTTATTTTACTCACTTATATAGCACCATTAAAGGGAATCTGTCACCCTAAATTGGCGGGATATTTAAATGATGGCAGTCAGGTCAGATGGGCGGTGTTTTGGGTACTTGCCTTAACATGTTGTTCGCCGCGGTCTCCATTATTTCTGGGAATTGTAGTCGTTGCCCTCCATATAACGCGCCTGTGCATTGTAATCTGCGGGCAAATCATACTGCGCGTGCGCAATTCAAGATTGCAATGCGCAGTCGCGTTATATGGAGGGCAACGACTACAATTCCCAGAAATAATGGAGACAGCGGCGAACAACATGTTAAGGCAAGTACCCAAAACACCGCTCATCTGACCTGACTGCCTTCATTTAAATATCCCGCCAATTTAGGGCGACAGATTCCCTTTAAATTCCACAATGCTTTACACAAATTGTCTCTTCAGAGAGGAAGAGGACTAAAACTCTAGTGCCACCTTTTGGAAGTAGCAATCCTAAAAGTCAATGTCGACCCTTTAATGAGCCTTGTCATATGACTTAGCCAAATCTCTGAAGAGACAATTTGCATATTTCCCTGAGGAGCATTGCGGCTTTAAGTTTCCTCATCTCGGCATGCTAAGCATGTCAATCTTCGCAAGGAGAAACAATACTTCTTGGACAATGCTTTACAGACATCATCACTGTCCCCGATATGGCTCACAATCTAAATTCCCTATCATTATTTCTTTCGAGTGTGATAGGAAACCAGAGAACCCATAGGAAACCCACGCAAACACGGAGAGAACATACAAACTCCTTGCAGATGTTGTCCTTTGTGGAATTTTAACCCATGAAGTCCAATCAAAAGATCCTTGCAAGTGGCATTATTTGGAATGATTTTCTGCTCTGGATAATAGAGTCAATGTGCTTGAATATAATTATTGCACATGTATTGTTTTGTTAAAAGATTTTCACAAGTAAAATCTCCAGCAGTACCAGGCAAGGAAATGCAATTTTTGAAATCTTATCCACATGCAGGCTTGGACTGACCCACTGGAGAACAGGGGAATCCTTCTGTCGGCGCCTGTGCAAGAGTGGGCCACCACCCTCTTATATAAGCAGTAGTGATGAGCGAACGTCCTTGCCACTACTCGTTACTTGCCCGAGTATCACGGTACTCAATGAGCACCGAGCATTTCCGGGATTACTCGGCGGGAACTCGGGTTTCCACCCAGCATTTTTGGCAGACTTTAGAGATCCAATCACGCTGCAGGGATTGTCTGCCTGGCAATGAAACACCGTAGCCATCTTTGCTGTGGTCGTGCAGTGATTGGCTGGCCGCACAGCATCATCAGGGATATAAGAGACTGGACACCGCCCTGCTCGGCGCATTCAGCTCCGGATTGAGATAGTGTAGGGAAAGCTTCTGCCAAGATAGGGTCAGATTTGGCGATTTCTTAGCCAGTGTAGGGTCTACCATCCTAAACTACTCAAATACAGATAAACCAACAGTCCTTCTAAGGACTAATTCCGGAGTATATAGGTTCCAGTGTTAGGTAGGCAGGGGGTGTACTTCGCTCTATACACATCAGTGCAAGGCCTGCAGGCACTGTATGTGTGTATATAGATCGTTGCATACATCAAGAGGGTCCATTCCCTTCCTGAGTTCTGGTGCTGCTGCTGCTACCTATATGATATATTGGCTGTATATAGCTAGCCCCAGGTGTAATTGGAATACAGGCCACACATTATTCGGTGTGGTATCTTCGTGCCAGCTCATATCTGTGCGTGCTCAAAGATCGGCCAGTGTACGGCATTTTTTTTTTTGCTTTGGGTGTGACTACTTAAAAACACCAGTATTTAGCCCAAAAAAAAAAACAGGGCACACATTTGTCATACTGGTAACTTCGTGCCAGTTCATATCTTTGCGTGCTCAAAGATCGGCAGTGTACGCCATTGTTTTTTTTGCCCTGGGTGTGACTGTACTTAAAAACACCAGTATTGAGCAAAAAAAACCAGGGCAACCATTTGTAGTACTGGTATCTCCATGCCAGCTCATATCTGTGCATGCTCAAAGTTTGACCAGTGTACGCCAGTTTAATTTTTTTGCCCTGGGTGTGACTGTGCAGCACGGTGGCTCAGTGGATAGCATTACAGCCTTGCAGCGCTGGAGTCCTAGATTCAAATCCCACCAAGGACAACATCTGCAAGGAGTTTGTATGTTCTCCCCATGTTTGCGTGGGTTTCCTCCGGGTTCTCCGGTTTCCTCCCACATTCCAAAAAAACATACAGATGGGGAATCTACATTGTGAGCCCCTTCGGGGACAGCGACGATAATGTGTGCAAACTGTAAAGCGCTGCGGAATATGTTAGCGCTATATAAAAATAAAGATTATTATATACAGCACTATGTTGCATTATTTTAAAAAACACACTAAATTTAACAATGGGGGCTATCTGTGACATGCATCATTCATCTGTGTGCCAAAAATTGAGGCATTTTAGGCCTAACTTATCTTTTTTGGCCAGTCTGTCAGTCTCGTTATATCCAGCAGTCTTTTTTATCCAAAAAATCATAAAAACATAATCCAGTCAGTTATCTCACACTGAGGCGTGGTGTATCTGTGGTGGAAAAATCTTTTCTTGGCAGGCATACGTTGCATAGTTCTGTCTGCTATCCTGGTTCAACTCATTTTTTATTGTTTTCAAACAGTAACAAAAAACATAACTCAAAACATTAATACAGTCTGAGATCTCAGGCTAAGGCCTGGTGTATCTGTGGTGGAAAAATCTTTTCTTGGCAGGCATATGTTGCATAGTTCTGTCTGCTAGCTATGTTCTATGGCTTTTTTATTGTTTTAAAAAAATAACAAAAAACATAACCCCAAAAAGTAATATGGTCTGTTATCTCAGGCTGAGGCCTGTTGTTTTTGCTGTGGAAAAAAATCTTTTCTTGGCAGGCATAAGCTGCATAGTTCTGTCTGCTATCCTGGTTCAACTCATTTTCTGTTTTCAAACAGTAACAAAAAACATAACCCAAAAAATTAATACAGTCTGTGATCTCAGGCTAAGGCCTGGTGTATCTGTGGTGGAAAAATCTTTTCTTGGCAGACAAACGTTGCATAGTTCTGTCTGCTAGCCTTGTTCTACGGCTTTTTTATTTTTTCAAAAAGTAACAAAAAACAACAAAAAGAATAAATGAATACAGTCTGCTATCTCAGGCTGAGGCCTGGTGTATCTGTGGTGGAAAAATCTTTGCTTTGCAGGCATACTGATCACATAATTTTTTTCCAAATAAATCCATTTGTATTGAGCTTTTCAAATATTTCAGTAGTCCATTTAAAATTGGCAAGGCAAGGGGCAAGGGACGGGGAAGTGGACGTGATGCTGATGAGTCGCCCGCCAGGGCCGTGGGGTACTCGGCACTGAGCCCGTTCACTTCAATGGGGAATGTCACAGGTAGCGCAGCTCGGTCCGTGGCCCTGGACGCTCACTAAAAGGGGGATATTTACAGGTGATTAAAGTATGTACAGTTTGTTCATGACGCCACCTGTGGTACCTGGTCAGTGTGACCAGCGCTGCTGTGTAGATCCTCTGAGGGGTTGTTACTGGGCAGCAAGGTGTTAAGTCTTCCACAGGCAAGACTGGATCCCTCAGGGTAAATGGCGGTGTAGGGGTGCAGGAGCAATAAGGCAGACACACACACGAAAGTCTCTTTCTGTACCTTTACTGATGGTATAGTTGCAGGCACGTCCCAGGAAGCTGGCAGGGTGGAGGATGCACGTCCAATATTCCCACTGAGTAGGTGTAGGGCCTCCGTACTCCTGTATGTGTGAGTTTCTGACCTGTTTGAAACGAAGTCTAACTCTGTCTTCAGTTATACGCCCGGCTGACTTTGTGGTGGAGCCTTCTCTTGGATAGAACTTAGTCTCTAATGGTTGCGCTGACCAGACTCCTGTTCTTCCTGACCCCGGTTACGTATCAGCACTTGTGGGCCCCTGCGACTTGAAGTCCCACAGGGTCTCCGGCATCTCCTACTAGTCATGTAGATGCTAGTAAGCTCGGACCCGGTGTCCGGTTGTTCAGAGTAGAGGTAAGCGATCAATGCTGTTTCAACCTCCGTTACTCTCTCTTCTTTTCCACTCGCCTTTCGTCCTACTCTGACCCTTAACATAAGCACACTAGCAGTAGATAGCTGATTCTTCCTTCTCTTCACCGCTCTCAAAGCGTCGGCACGCTTGCTCGCTGAAACTACACTCAGTTGACTCAGTTCTGACCAGGCTGAAGTGGCTATCTTCCTCCACTCTTACTGGCCTCCACATAGTGAACTAAGCTCAAGCTGTAGTCTTCGGTCTTTCAGTCACTGCTGTTCCCTTTCCTTCTTCTCCTTCTAATGCCCTGTCTGAAGCAGCTATCAGGACCTTCCATTTAACTGATCTATGCACACTTCAAGAGCTAACTTTCCACGCTCCAAGGGAACAAACAGTCTTTACAACTTCTTTCTGAGGTAATCTGAGATCTGAGATAACTCTCCCTCTCAGCTCATCTCCTCTAATCGAATCTGACTCTCGTCTGAGGTGTTCTGACAAGATCTGACCCTGAGGTAGACTGACAAGATCTGACTGCTGTCCTCCACTACCCTTATATATATACATACTCTTCAAGGGCTCCCTCTGGTGGCTCCAGGAAATAGTGGAGTTGTGAATGAATATCAGGTGTGTGTGGGTTTACCTTCGGTGCATCCTCCTGGGTAAATGTGGCTCCAAGAGCAGCTAGGCTACACACTGATGGTGTATGCAGAGGATGAGGCCGTGGCCAAGCTGAAAGTGGGCCGCAGCAAAGACCCACATCTTCCCGCTCGACCTTCCTGTCCCAGTTTCTAGGGAACCACAGCACATCACTATTGAAGTCAGAGCAGTGTGAAACGGTTGTTGGTTGGATAGCGGATAATGCTTCTAGTCACTTACCGACCACCACCACCATGTCTTCCACACGGTCAAGTCTGATTGGCCATGAGTGTGGAACGGATATTACTCACCCTGATCCTCCTTCCTCCCACCGTGCCGAGTGCCCTGAGTCAACTGATCCCACACTCGGACACTCTGAAGAGCTGTTCAGTTTTCCTGCCGCCGGATCCTCCTCCTCTTCTGAGCTATTGCCAGTGTCACACTCTTCCCCCAATGGATGCCAATCCGGGTCAACAACTTGGTCATCCATCACCTCCTCTTCAATTTCATCAGCACCTTCCTCTGTGTCACCATGTAAGGTGGTATCGTATGCGGGAAGGGGCACCTGAGTTTCATCAGGGTCAGATTCTGGCTCAGTAGACTGCGAGGGCAATGCAGTGCTCTGGGTGAATGTACCAGCAGAATCAGATAGCAGTGGCTGTGCACCAGTGCACTCCATGTCAGATTCATCTTGGACTGGGGAATTCAGGATTGGACTTGATAACCCAGGCATGGTATGTGCAAAGAGCTCCATGGAGTAATCTGAAGTGTGGGCTGCCGCATCCTTCACTTTTGGTGGTGGTGAAGGACACAAGGAAAGGGGTTGTTCCCGACCAGAAGCCTGCACTGACGACTCACTGCTTGGAGCTTTTGAAACTTCAGAAGAGGAGGAGATAGCGCTGGAGGCTGTTTTGGCAATGTAAGACAAAACCTGTTCCTGATGCTCCCGCTTTAAAAGCAGTTTACCTACTCCCAGATGATGTCATGTCTTTACACCCTCTGCCTGAACAGTCCAAGTGCAGAGAGCTGGAAGATGGTGATGCTGAGGAGTCCAGAGTAGAGCAGTGCCAAGCGAGGAGAGGTATTTCATTTTTTTTAATGTTTGGAGCAATATATGGGGAGCATTATACACTGGAGCATTATAAATGGGGCCCATTATATATGGAGCATTATATAGGCCCATCATACACTGGCGCATCATGTATGGGACCCATCATACACTGGAGCATTATAAATGTGGCCCATCATACACTGGAGCATCATATATGGGGCCCATTATACACTGGAGCATTATAAATGGCGCCCATTATATATGGAACATTATATATACCCATCATACACTGGAGCATCATGCATGGGGCCCATCATCCACTGGAGCATTATAAATGTGGGTCATCATACACTGGAGCATCATATACGGGGCCCATTATTCACTGGAGCATTATAAATGGGGTCCATTATATATGGAGCTTTATATACGCCCATCATACACTGGAGCATCATGCATGGGGCCCATCATACACTGGAGCATCATATGGGGCCCATTATATATGGAGCATTATATAGGCCCATCATACACTGGAGCATCATGCATGGGGCCCATCATACACTGGAGCATTATAAATGGGGCCCATCAAACACTGGAGCATCATGCATAGGGCCCATCATACACTGGAGCATTGTAAATGGGATCCATTATATATGGAATATTATATAGGCCCATCATACACTGGAGCATCATCCATGGGGCCCATCATATACTGGAGCATCATATGGTGCCCATTATATATGAAGCACTATATAGGCCCATCATACACTGGAGCATCATGCATGGGGCCCATTATACACTGGAGCATTATAAATGGAGCCCATCATATACTAGAGCATCATATACGGGGCCCATTATACACTGGAGCATCATATTGTGACCATTATATATGGAGCATTATACAGGCCCATCATACATTGGAGCATCATGCATGGGGCCCATCATACACTGGAGCATTATAAATGGGGCCCATCATACACTGGAGCATCATATACCGGGGCCCATTATACACTGGAGCATCATATTTTGCCCCTTATATATGGAGCATTATATAGGCCCATCATACACTGGTGCATCATTCATGGGGCCCATCATATACTGGAGCATCATATGGGGTTCATTATTTATGGGGTATCATATAGGGTATGGAGCATCATATGGAGCACATATGGGGCCTGTTCTGTATGGAGCATTTTATGGAGCCCATTCTGTATGGAGCAATATATGGGGCCCATTATATACTGTATGGAGCTTTATATGCGACTCATTATACTGTATGGAGCAATATGTGGGGCTCATTCTACTCTATGGGGACCATCCTATACTGTATGGCACATTATATGGGGACCATCATATACTGTAGCATTATGTGGAGCTCATCCTATACTGTATGGAACGTTATATGGGAACAATTATTCTGTATGGAGCAATATATGGGGCTCATTATTCTGTATGGCACACTATGTGGTGGCCATAATACTGTATGCAGGAATATACTGTTTTGAGCTATTGTAGAATTTAAAAAAGATATTAGTCATGTAATTTAAGAAGTGAAGTATTTGTCATTGCACTTTACCTATATATCTATGCCGTATCGGAGCATCAAGAATTGTGGCATGTGTTAAAGGGGCCCACTGACACTCTTTCGCCCGGGGCACACGAAAACCTGGAGCCAGCCCTACCCCCCACAACTTTAGCCAAATAACCCCCAGTTTTCAATGCATAACTATTATTATAAAGTAAATTAAGGTTGCCAAGCTTAAGTAATAAAAATTGATGTCATTGGCATTGAAATGGGCACTGTAGGTGTGTTTACTGTGCTCCACTCCCTGCCGACTTAGCTTCCTCATTGACTTGCGTTGGTTTTCGTGTTTCAGTCGGACCTCCGACTTTTCCCGATAGTCGGCCGATTTAGTTAGACGAAACTCAACTCGACCCTCCAGAAGGCAAAGTCGCTCATCTCTACTCATCGGCAGTCCTGGGTTGCCCCAGCGTCCTTCAACAAGGCCAGATAGTCAGATTTCAAGGGCGCCTCCTACACGCAAAGAGAGGATTGTCAGGACACACAGAGAATGTTGGGAGAGATTTGCAAGGATACCCAGAGACGCCGTTAAACTTTCAGCACTTGCAATACTGGGACGTACTGCGGGGAGATAGAAGGACAAACCCCCATCACAATTCTGAACATCTGGTTGCAGGCTGTTCCATCCTGCGATCTGAGTTTGATGGCATCCCAGTGGACTGTTTGGTGGATACCGGGTCAAAAGTAATGACTATGCCCAAGTCGTACTTCAACTGTTATTTTCAAGTGATGGCCAAGCCAGAGAGGGAGATGTTAATCTGGGTAACAGCTGATTGTCAGCAACAGATCCCTATCACAGGGATCGTGTGGATGAATGTGTGGCTTTGGGCAAGATGTGGGAGGAAAAGGCATCCTGTTGGTTCCTGAGCAATTTAAAGGAGATGTACCGGTGATAATGGGCATGAATATCCTGCGAGAATTGGACCAGATCATGTTCACTAAATGGGGGCCTGAGATCTGGAAATTGGTCACACTGCATAAACTCACAAAGAAATCGGTCCAGCGCCTGATTTGTGTCTGTGGAACACAGAAGAGTGTCTCGATACACCAGTCTGTGAGAGTTATCCAAGTGTCAGGAAGGGTGTCCGTTACCCTCCATCCTTTTTGGGAGACCATCCTGCCACTGCCTGTGGGAACCTCCCACAACCTTGCAGGTATGGAGGTGGTCATTGAACCTGTAAGCCTAGGAGAGATAGGCCAGAATGCCCTGGAAGCCCGTACATTAGCAGTGGTCCATAATGGACGAGTACCCATCAGAACCATGAATGTGGGGCAGAGAAAAGTCTGCTTAACCCCAGGAGTGGAGCTGGCTTGTGTGTACCTGCATCGAAGTGAAGTACTGAGTCAGAAAGAAGAGACACTGTCACTGACACGGTCTGGACCCGGGCCGTCACGGCCAACATGGAGTAGTCCCTGACCCTAGAATGAAATGGACAAGCCATCTTGGCCCAAACAGGGGTATGTGTGAAGACTCTCAATCCAGATTATATACAAGCAGCTTAAGCAATGCTGTGGGAGAATTAGGCCGCGTTTGCCTGCCACTCCAACGACTTTAGCTGCACATACGCCATCACCCGTGAGAGTCCTTGATGGCCCTAGAGAAGGCTAAATACTTGTCCACTCTGGATCTAGCTAGTGGGCACTGGCATGTACAGGTGGCAGAAAAAGACAAGTCAAAAACAGCATTCATACTCCCCATGGGACTTTGTGAATCTAACAGAATATCATTCGGAATACCCAATGCACCAGGTATGTTCCAGCGGCTGATAGAAAAGTAACCTTAATATTGAAGTTACTTTGATATACCTGGAAGGTATCACTGTGTACTCTGATGGTAAGAAATAATCCCAGGAATTGTGGCATGAGAAATTGCCAAAGAAGCTCATAAGTTTGGAGCCCACTTCAGACCAGAGAAGACTTACCAGTGGCTGCAACGTTACATATATTGTCCGTGACTGGAGGTCGCGGTTGCAGAGGTTTTGCGACAGTGCCAAATGTATAACTTCACCAAAAGCACAGAATAGAGCGCACCCGTACACACCATACAGACCAAAGAATCACTTGAAGTGATAATGATGGACTACCTCCTTGTGGGACAATCGACTGAATGTCCACAGTATTGCCTGGGTGACCACTTCTACAAATCGAAGTGGTCACCCAAACCAGGGATCAGTTCACTGCGCGAGCCATCTGTCGAGTTTTAAATTGTTTATATCTCCTCATCTACTGTACCATATTTGGGTCCTATACAAACAAAAACCCTAGTTGCATATCAAGCCAAGGGGTGAACAAATCCACCCGTGGTAGTCCACTAGAACAAGAAATATTACCTACTCCAAAGAATACTTTGAATCAAGAGAAACAAAGGAGCACATAGGTTTATGAAAATATCAAATCATTTTATTAACAGCACAAATCTGTGTACATATGGTCAAGTATTATAGGACATACAAAGGCAGGCAGATGGCGCTGCAACAAAGCATATGTGGCAGTGACAATGTCAGTGGTATGTGGCTACTTTGTAATCCAAATGAGCAAACCTGGTCAGTGTACAATACTCATACCAACAAATTAAGGTAACCACTATGCCATTGTGAAGGACTAAATTAAGAAAGATCAAAACTGAATGTTCCATTTTGTGCTTGTAACTCCATCTTGTGGTTTATGAGATAAATTCTGTTACTTAACAAGGCTATAGTTCCTGGCCGTTATAAAGAAGTAGAGTAAAGGTTATGGGCTGTAATAAAACCAGACCGCTCCAGTTTGGACAAGATATAAGATACTATTGTTCTCTTCTATGGTCACGTGGATATGACCATATATGTAGTTTCCAGTCTTCCTGTATTTTCATAGGTTAAATGTTGTAGGTGTGGTTTTATACTATTGGTTGAAGTACAAACTCACTAAATACTATAAAAGATGATGATGTAATGCATGGGGTAGAATCTGTTTTGGTTCTCCCAGACAGAAACACGTGTCCGTTTGGTTATTTATGTTGCTAGCAACGTTCTGTGAATTAATTTGGAAATCACTAGGTCAACCGTGAAGGGTCACTTAGATCCTACCTCAACAGATGGCGCCAAACATGGGGCCCCCATATAGGGACGCCTCTGCCCCTGGAGGACAACAAGACAAAGGACCCTCAGACCGGACACAGACACTGGAAAATTGGGACTGATCACCCCCCACAACCACGGTAAGTTGGCAGTTATACTGTTCAGACTGACCGTTTGGTGTGGTTTTCCTGTGTTTGTTGCTGGAAAGAGGATCTGAGGTTTGTCCCCGATGGTGGGATGATTCTCGGTTGGAATCATATAGAGGTGTAGTTCCGTTGGGGGCCCAGTGTTCGAACCGTACCTCATAAGGGACGGACACCCGGATTGACCAGTGATTGTAACTCTCTTTTTAGTCAAATTATCCTGAAATCCTGATCACTGTTAGAATCAGGCACGATGAAGTGATCGAAGATGGGAAGGGTACCGGAAATATATTTATATTTATATGTATATATAACCAGAGGTGTCCGGAGGGATAGTCTACGACGCCCTCCTCCTTTCACTGAGTATCGTGTTGTGGGGCCATCCCTGTGGGGTATAGATAGGCCCGGTGCGACAGACTATACAGCCGCTCTAGGACTGGGCACAATTTAAGTAAGAATATTTTATTAAAAGAGAATCATGTGTAAGGAAAAGAAGAATCTGAATGTGTGTAATGGATTAGATACTGTCAGTCTTATAGTTCAGAGACGAAAGAAAAAAAAATCAGAAATGTAGAGGAATTCGTGAGGGCGGGAGGATGAAGCCTACGCTATGAGACGAAGGTGTTAGAAAGAATAAAGGCAGGTTGATAAGGAGGTAGAAAACAGAAAGTGAATTCTGATTGTTTGTGTTATGGTTATAATGAAAAAAAGGAAAGCTGTCTATTACTATAACAGAGATTGGATGTTTTGTGGAAGGAACTGAGAAAGTGACTGAAAGTACCAGAAAGACAAATAATTAAAAATGATGATTTGGAATAAGGGTTTTTCTGCTAGATAATAAGATCTTTTCCCAGGAAATTAAGCCGGGTGGATTTGTGATGTATGCAGGGTTACTAATCCTCAGTGGAGAGAGACCTGTTACACTTGTGGAGCTAGGAGACCCGGAGTTGTAGTCCCAACTTTTCCCTTGGTAAACGCTGACGGCACTTATTATCAGCCACCGCCAGCACCAGTCCCTGCTATCCACCCCCTCCTACTTTATTCTCCCGGTCAGTCTTATGGTATTATTTAAAGATCTGGGATTCTCATTGTATAATAAAGCCCACTCACATTTTTTTGTGGCAGCTTTGATGTCCTGAATTGAAGAAGGCGATAATGTCAGTTAGACCTGATGTCGAGAATTCCACTCCGGACAATGTATTAAAAGTAATAAAAAAAGATTTCCGCTCTATATCAGCAGGAAAAAATCAAAAAGCAAGCCAGCCTCTGTAGCAGTTTCAGTTCCTGCTCCAGTTTCGGCCCCCACCTTCTCTGCAAGCATGCAGCTGGTTCCTTATCAGTGTCCTTCACAACAAGTTGCAGCCCCCCCTTTTGAACTACACTCACTTAACCTCCTGTGTACTGGTTGGTACAAGAACTACGGGCAACTAATGCAGTTACTGATCTGGAAACTTTTGTGGTATTTAATCTATATACTCTTTGTTCCAGATATCTCAGGATGCTGCTTGGTTCACAGTTATCGATTTTGCCAATGTCTTTTTTTTTAGTATTCTATTACACCAAGATTGTCAATTTCTGCTTGTATTTATTTATCAGGGAGGACAATTAATGTGGACAGTTCTGCCACGAGGGGCCCAAAACAGTCCCAATCAGTTTTCAAAAATTATGGGCGAGTGTCTTTTACCCTGGCAATTGACCACCCCCATGTCACGCTGCTTCAGTATGTGGATGATTTTTGTTGTGTGTATGGACGGAGCAGGAAGCCATGTTGCTATTGTTAGTCTTCGCAAGTATCTCACAGATCTGAACTGTCGGGTTTCGGCCTCGTGACTTCAGTTCTGTCTTGATCAAGTGATATTTTTGGGTTACTGTCTGCTTCAGGGTGTCAGATACCTCACAGAAGAAAGACAAATAGCTGTCAGCTCCCTTCCTTTCCCAAAAGATGAAACTGAACTCCAGCGTTTTCTTAGATATGAAACACATATTTTTGCCCCGCATGACATTGCAGCAATACTAACACTCCAACAGCCAAGACATTTGACTGTACAATGACATTTATGGCTGCAGTGTTCACTCCTTTTGCCTGACTATATTAAGTTACATCGCTGTGCTACAATCAACCCCGCTACTTTACTGCCGGTCCCCAAGAAAGATGGCAGTGATGAGGATTATCTCCAACATGATTGTTCCCAATTTCTGACTGAAGAAACAGCTTCTCTGCTAAATGTCAGTGAGAATCGACTTCCAAACCCCGATCTGGTGTTGTACACGGATGGTTCAAGATATGCTGATGAGTTTGGAAGATTCCACACGGGATAAGCTGTTACCACAGTGGACACTGTAGTGCATGCAGCTGCGCTCTCGCCATCAGACAGCACAAGAAGCAGAACTTCAGGCTCTGTCTACTGCATGTACTTTGGCCAAAGACCGGCTAATATATACACGGACTCATGGTATGCATTTGGTATTGCTCACGATTTTGGAGCTCTATAAGCCAATCGAGGGTTTATTACTACTGCCGGAACTCCAGTGAAAAATGCTGAAGCTGTTAAAAACCCTTATGGATTCGATCAAATTGCCTACTCAGGTGGCCATTATTAAAGTCAAGGCGCACGGTCCTAGGAACAGTCCACAGACTATTGACAACGTATTTGCGGATATGCAAGCAAAGGCCGCTGCTCTTCTGCCCGTTGAACTAACCATACCAATTAAACAGTTGCAAGAGATCCTGACTCTATAAGAACCTGATGATCTACAACAGACTGATGTTTTCTGTCGGACCCCGCGAGACCGTTTAATGACGATGCAGAGAATGTCTCCAAAAGAAGAGGTGAAGCAGTGGAAGGCTGATAGGGCACGTATGGACAAAATGGTCTCTGGAAAAAGGACCAACTTGTGTGTTTCCCTAAGCGGATGTACCCTGCTATTGCCACGTGGGCACATGGACCCATATATCAAGGAAAAAAAAACAGGCCCTAGCCCTGGTACAAAAATTCTACTGAGCTCCAGGTGGACCATAAATGCCTGAATGAATATTGTCTGGTGGTTGTCGATACGTTCTCCAGTTGGCCGGAAGCATTCCCCGTTACCAACATGACTGCAAAGACCACAGCAAAGAAACTGGTGATGGAAGTCATCTGCAGATATGGAGTTCCAGAAGTCGTTGAAAGTGACCAAGGTCCGGCTTTTTCTTCTCATGTGTATCAGGAGGTTCTGACAATGCTTGGATCCACTGTAGCCCTCCATACTCCGTACCATCCACAATCAAGGGGGAAAGTTGAGAGGTTGAATGACACACTGGAGGGACAATTGATGCAGGAGACTACAGCTCTATGGCCAGAGCTCCTACCCATTGTACTATACCACATTTGTATTACCCTATTGCAAAACATGGCCTGTCCCTATATGAGATATTGTTTGGTGCTAGGCCCCCAGTTGCAAATTTCCAGTCTAAGTAATTATTAGAAGAAACTGACCGTACTGTTCAACATGTTATTCAGTTTAGTGAAAATCTTGCTAACACCTATGCTCTAGTTTCTTCTTCTTTTTCAGATTCAGCAGAAACAGATATTTGTTATAATTTGAAGTCTGATGATTTTGTGGTTGTGAAAAGGCATGTCAGAAAACACGGACTAGAACCCTTGTATGACGGTCCCTATTAAGTCCTCTTCATCACCCCTATGTCAGTGAAACTGGAAGGAAGACCGACTTGGATCCACGTATCGCACTGCAAGCTGGTTAAATAAGCCAATAGCAAATAAAGGGGACATAATGTTTAGTTTTTCGTATTTTCTATGTTATTATTGGTAACTATATGGGCTAGCCTAAATTCCTCAACGTTCTTAAATAATGAGTTTATATAATTTTATGAAAAATTACTGAGAGATTAATCCAGCCAATTGGTTTAAAGGAATTGGGGGCTAGATAGCTGGACTCTTGTAAAGTTTGTTACACATCACTGCCTTTATTCTTGTTATGTATGTAATACTAAAATTTGTTCTTTGGTGTATTTCTGTATGTATTAGGAAATTCTGTACTTGGACAGCTAATGATACCAAAGGCGTTGTCACCCCTGCTCTTCTCTACACCGATTTTAAGAAGTTATCTGATTAAGATGTTGAAGCCAAGCGCATGGCTATCTTCAAAAGATCTCCACCACTGTTAAGCCCCCGTCTCACACAGCGATCTCGCTAGCGAGATCGCTGCTGAGTCACTAGTTTTGTGACGCAGCAGCGAGCTCCCCAGCGATATCGCTGTGTGTGACATTCAGCGACGATCAGCCCCCCGCCGGGTATCGCTGATCGTCGCTGAATGTCCTGGACATTTTTTTGATCGCTGGTCTCCCGCTGACAGGCATGCATCGCTGCGTGTGACAGGTGGGAGACCAGCGATCCGCTGGTAACCAAGGTACACAGCGGGTTTCCAGGTGCGGGGCTGTGCCTAGAAACCGCTGTGTACCTTGGATACCAGCGCCCTGATGCAGGGAGCTGGTAACCAAGGTACACAGTGGGTTTCCAGGCACCGCGCAGCTGTGCTGTCCGCACAGCAGTTGTCTGTGCATTCCTGTGGAGTTAACAGGGCACAGTCCATATCTCTGCGTTGCTTCCTTAGCGACACTGTGGTGTAACAGTGCTCGCTTATACTGCCATATAGTGCCACAGTGTCTAGAGTTGCGACTGTGAAGTAACAGAGTTCGCCATACCACCATCTTACTAGCAGCAGGCTCTGCCTGCACGGTGGACCCGGGCTGCGAATGCACTTATTATTTATATTTATTTTGTGCGTTCTACCAGCCCTATAGCCCGGGTCTCACATAGCGATACACCAGCGATCCCGACAACGATCAGGATCGCTGGTGTATCGCTACATTATCGCTGCTGAGCTGCCAAACAGGCAGCTCAGGCAGCGATCAGTACAAGCGACACTGCGGGTAACGTCACTTAGTTACCCGCAGTGTACCTTGGATACCAGCGCCCTGATGCAGGGAGCTGGTAACCAAGGTACACAGCGGGTTTCCAGGCACCGCGCAGCGCCTGGAAACCCGATGTATACCTTGGTTACCAGCTCCCTGCATCAGGGCGCTGGTATCCAAGGTACACTGCGGGTAACTAAGTGACGTTACCCGCAGTGTCGCTTGTACTGATCGCTGCCTGAGCTGCCTGTTTGGCAGCTCAGCAGCGATAATGTAGCGATACACCAGCGATCCTGATCGTTGTCGGGATCGCTGGTGTATCGCTATGTGAGACCCGGGCTATAGGGCTGGCGGAACGCACAAAATAAATATAAATAATAAGTGCGTTCGCAGCCCGGGGTCCACCGTGCAGGCAGAACCTGCTGCTAGTAAGATGGTGGTATGGCGAACTCTGTTACTTCACAGAGTCGCAACTCTAGACACTGTGACACTATATGGCAGTATAAGCGAGCACTGTTACACCACAGTGTCGCTAAGGAAGCAACGGAGAGATATGGACTGTGCCCTGTTAACTCCACAGGAATGCACAGACAACTGCTGTGCGGACAGCAGTCCATAGTAATGCAATCAGCAACGCAATCAGACAATCTCCTCACTGGAGAAGTCGGTATTCTAGGGGCTTATTTCAGCCGAGCCCTAACACATGCGTGCAAGATCACATTGGCGCAAAGCACATAATGAAGTTGATACTAGTGCATGGCGGCACGACCATGCCACCCTTTTATAGTAGCAACTACAGGGCCTGCCAGATAAGGACCAATAGGAAACTGTTCCAGAACACAGGAAGTTTCAGGACCTTCCTGGCGGACCAATAGGAGCTGCTGCAGCACCTGAGCATGTGACCCCTGATCTCCAATGAGAGATCCCACCCTGCGCATGCTCAGAAGGGGAAAGCACGGACTTTGTCCTAAAGACGTCTGCTCGCCGCTAACCAGTACTGGCTACAATAATAAAGCCTGGAGAGGCAGCAGTAATCCTCTGCACAATACCAGACTGGGCGAGACACTGGGACCGACGCCTATGCTGAGCAGAGTCCACTGCGGCCGGAGACGAATGGGAGACCACAGCAGGGATGGCTCGAGATTCCCCTTGTGCAGAAGCGGGAACTTGACCTCTAACAACCACCATTATCAAAAATTGTTATTTGTAAATTGTAGTATACAGGGGGGATGCGTACTCCGCAACAGCCATGTCTGGTAACATGGCATCAGATATGTGAAGACCAGTACCCCTCGAGCTTATAGCTTGGGATAGTACCTCTGATGCTGGAGATAAGTTAACAAAATTTATCTAGGGGGGAATGTGAAGGACAAAATTAAGAAAGATCAAAACTGAATGCTCCATTTTGTGCTTGTAACTCCATCTTGTGGTTTATGAGACAAATTCTGGCTATAGTTCCTGGCCGTTATAAAGAAGTAGAGTAAAGGTTATGGGCTGTAATAAAACCAGACCGCTCCAGTTTGGACAAGATATAAGATACTATTGTTCCCTTCTATGGTCACGTGGATATGACCATATATGTAGTTTCCAGTCTTCCTGTATTTTCATAGGTTAAATGTTGTAGGTGTGGTTTTATACTATTGGTTGAAGTACAAACTCACTAAATACTATAAAAGATGAAGATGTAATACATGGGGTAGAATCTGTTTAGATTCTTCCAGACAGAAACACGTGTCCGTTTGGTTATTTATGTTGCTAGCAACGTTCTGTGAATAAATTTGGAAATCACTAGGTCAACCGTGAAGGGTCACTTAGATCCTACCTCAACACCATGAATCTCAAGCAATTGTCATAAGACATCATTGTAACGTAAAGTGCTAATGCAGATAAAAAATATGACACATAATGCTCAAAGAGTTATTGCACATGCCCAATATATGATGTCACAGCCAGGATCCAATTGCTACACACAAAAAGAGGATTAAGCAGTGTGCAGGAGGAAGGTAAATGAACACCTGAGGATGGCAATAATGGGATATAAGTCACGAGTAGCGCATGGAGTGCAAGTAGGCGCTTACCCCAACACAGGCCACCTCATGAGATCCCCTGAACACATGCTTAATAACTGAGATAATCCCACATCAAGATAGACACATCAGAACATCAAATCACATAGCCTGGTGAAAAGTAATAAGGTGATTGCAGCAAGTAAGCATCTTCCCAGGAACTGATGAGAATAGCTCCCGCCTACACGGCAGTCAGTCCCATAATTGGGTCCTGCCCAACGTGAGCGGAGGCACCGCTACAGAGTCCAATGGATACAAGGAGCGATGTTACCCCTTTTATATCAATATTGCCTAACATGCACTAGCCTATACTGTAGTTAGCTTATTTTTGAGGCAAGCAAAAGGAATTCAAATTGTCTGCTGCTGCCCTCTTATTAGTTATATTATTTGCATCAGATCATATTCATATAAAACATAAGAGAATTAAAAATCAGGGGTACAATGTAAACCTAAATGTAGAGAAGACTAAAATCCTATAATATCCTTTTCTGCTGTGCTAAAATGACTATTTTAGCTGATTTGTTCTTCTCGGTCTATTTTTTGGATGGTGGAAAGGTTGGTGGCAGTTACAATTTCACTCTTGTAATGTATTGTCCTCTTTGTGTACAGATACTGGAGCTGAGAACTGGTGAAATGTCATCGCTATGTCCTTGACAATGAATGTCAAGCGGGGAGCAAATTAGTCAACTCGCACACTTTATGCCTGAATTGTTCAGCTGAATATTTATGAAATTGGTGAAGTTGGTAAAGGTGATCTCCAATTAGAGGTTCTGCTGACAGCAGATTTCCACTGCACTAACCAGCCAAACTGAAGCTTCCATTAGTCATGTCATGACATTAGAAAATCAGCCAGTCAATTACTGGACTGTGTCATTTTGTTAAGCCTTATCATCCCTGAATTTAATAATGTCCTGAGCAATATGCATGGATAAAAAGCTTTGGACAAAAATGTGCTGTCTAATTTCAGAAATCGTTATTGTGTCACTTATTAGGGAGGAGGTGCTCTATTGAATGTCGCTGTCACTGAATACTAAAATAATACATCAAAAGTCAAAGTACATGTCTACTCAGATATTTTATGTAATTGTTTCAATTGTTGGTAAGTTGAATAGTTAAATTAGAATACCATAATTAGTTTCTACTTAAAGGAAAATTCTGGTGAAAAATATATTGTATATTTATTAGTTTGTCTGAATGTAAAGTTTTACAATTCTTGGCTTCAAAAAATGTGAACTAAGACAATATATTAAAGACTTGATTTTTCTTTTATTCAAACTGAATTTCTGAATGTCAATTTTAAAGCAATATATGTAATATATGGGCAAACGGAAAACGTTCCTAGCATGTTTCCCAGTACTGGTTTGTAACATTAAGGCTATCTGCCCACGTTGCGTTTTTTTAAGCGTTTTTGCTGTGTTTTTCCACCTCATAAACGCTTATAAAAATGCTAGCACAAAGCATCCTATGCAATCCTATGGGATTCCGCAGTTGCTGTGCTAATGCTGCGTATTTTTCTGCAGCCTAATCGCATCACGGTAAAATACGCAGCATGTTCATTATTTGAGCAATTCCGCCTCCATAGGAATGCATTCAAATGCTCACTTTACACATGTGGCAATGCCCACCATGCGTAAAGTGAGCGCTTTATGTGCGGTTGGTACCCAGGGCCTGGAGGAGAGGAGACTCTCCTCCAGGCCCTGGGTACCATATTCCTGTAAAAAATGGAATGAAAATAAAAATTAGGGATATACTTACCCTCTGTCAGCCCCCGGAGTCCTCCCGCTCCTCAGAGGCGCTGCCGGCAAGTTCCATTCACAGGCGTGCTCAGCAAAAATGACCTTTGTGACATCGCGACATCACAAAAGTCATTCTCGCTAAGCATGCCTGGGAATGGAACTTGCTGGCAGCGTCGCTGAGGACCGGGAACGCCGATGAAGAGATCGGGGGCCGCCAGGAGGTAATTATAACCATATTTATTATTTTTTTTTATTATTTAAGTTGGTCACACTTGACAAGCACTATGCTTCACAAGTGTGACCAACCTGTCAATCACTTTTCCGAGCGATGCTTCAAATCACTTGGAAAAGCGCGAGCATTCAGCAAGCTAAACACGCTTGCAAAACGCTTGTGTTTTGTGGGAAAACGCATTCGAATTACGTATGCATTATACCCTCGGCGGGGAGTTGCGCAAATGCTCCAGACAATTCCGGAGCATTTCTGCAACATGGGCACATAGCTTAAAAAGAACACAACATTTTTTTCAGGTGGATTCAACCTGTAACCTGTCTGAAACATGCTAAAAAATGACAAAAATAATGAACATGGGAACAGCAATGTCAAATTTATTTACTTTGCATACGTTCCTTTTTGAGCTTCTCTTAACCGTTTCAGGTTTCAAAAACCGTGAAATGGCGCAAAAAAGTGACCTGTCCATTTTTCAGGTCGGTTCCGTTTGGAAGTTCCTCAGTAGTTTATATACACAACTGGAAAAAAAGTCTTGAGCTTTTTGGCAAATCGCATAGGTTCTATGTTCACAGATGCAAAAATGAAGCAAATAAAGCAAATATCCTTCTTCCTAGTGTGAAACATGAAGGAGACTTGGGATGTGTTTTGTGGCTGCTTTGCTAGGTCTGGCATAAGGGGTCTTTAATCTGTGCAAGGTATAATGAAATTTCAAAACTATCAAGACACTCTTGTGTCAATGTGCTGCCTAGTGTCAGAAAGCTTGTTCTGAGTCGCAGAACATGGGTCCTCCAACAGGATAATGACCCAAAACACAGAGCTAACACAACTGAAAATAGCTAAGAGCAAAGCATTGGCCTTCTGTGAGCTCTGATTTGAATCATATTGATCATCTGTTGAAGAAGCTGAAACCTGCAGTTTGGAGAAGGCACCTTCACACCGAAGACAGCTGGAACAGTTTACTCACGATGAGTGGGCCAAAATACCCATAGACATGTGGAGAAGTCTCATTGAGAGTTACAGAAATTGTTTGATTGCAGTGATTGCTCAAAAGGTTATGCTACAAAATATTAAGTTAAGGGAACCATCATTTTTGTCCTGGCCATTTTCATTAGCTTGTTTTTTTTTTCTATTGAACCACGATTCAAAAGCAAAGTCTGATTTTCATTAGTCCATATTATTAGTCCATATAAATTAAAATTTACTTGTGTCAGTTTCAAGTCATTTCAGTCATAATTGTGAGTTTTTCTTACATTAACAGAAGGGTGCCAACAATTCTGTCCATGTGTACATAAAGGGAAGCTGCCGGCAGGGTAAATAAATGCATTTGTTGTACCAAGAAGAGGAGCTACTGAAATGTGACCATTTTCTGAACCATCGGATCTACCCCAAAATTACAGTAGAAGAATATTACAACTTTAAACAAGATATGATTTAGCATCTAAAATATATAAAAATTTCTGGAGTGTCAGGAGATTGTTAGCCAAGTATTCTGACTCCATAACTAATTGAACAACTTACACACCAATTATATGGCTGCCTCTAAGTGCTGTCACTCATGAAGTACTGCTTGACTAGACTGCAGGAGGCACATTTGAAGATTCCAGTAGAAGAAACATTTTTCATCTGATTTTTTGTAGTAATGCACAATTACAGTAGGTAAAAATATACTTTTCTGAGCCAGAAATGCAAACACATGGGCTTCTAAGATGGCTAGCAAACTGAGAAAGAGGAAGAAGAATGAGAAAGAAGGGAGAGGTTACTGACATCAGTGTTACATCAGAGTCACATAGAGAGAGGGAGGCCAATTTCTAAAAGTGGCAAACTTTATTGCAGGGCAGCACAACAACAATACAATAATACAACACTGTCTGATTGATTCCTAAATCATGGGACATGACATCAAGAAATATGCTATGAAAATCTCAAAACAAAATGCAAATGGTTTGTTGGCATAATTTTCCTTACAGTAGATTATCTTTAATCTGGCATTAATATGGCTGGATTCTTTAACATTGAAGTTGTATATAAATATACAGGCTGTAACAAACTTCTAAGGGCAGAGAATCTTCAGAAAATAAAATGTTAAGACAAAATCACATGATGGACAGAACTTTCTGAACTTTTGGATGATGCATAAAATGGAATTTTGCTGTATTTTTTCCTATTTTATGACTAACTGAAACAAACAGGAGTGACAGTCAAAAGTCACTATATTATCTATTCTTGGTTTCCATTAAGCATGGCTGCCTTTAAACACCATGATTTTAACATACTCCTAAAGTGATTAGCTTAATTTCTCAAGGCCATGAACATAGAACATATTAAAGATGTGTTATAAAACAATAAGAGATAATAGTACTTGTTGCCTTGAAATTTCTATCGGTAAATGTTAATAGAGAAGCCGGTTTGGGATACTGCCAGTTTGGCATTGTTCTCCGTGCTCAGTGTATGGAGAGGATGCATTAAGCCCACACACTGTTGGCTTACAATAGCTAGGTTAATTTTTCCAACAAAATAGCTTTTTACTCTGAAAGCATTAGGGTTACTTGTAAAGCACCATCATGTTAGGGAAAACTATAAATGGATACCCACTTTCGAATTTTATTTCTAAGAGGAAGTATTTCATTTTCACAGTGTAACATTCTATTAAAAGCTGTATTATATTTCTGAAGTTGTTTCGAGTATTGAGGGAACATTATATTACTTAGCATTATGTAGCTGTAATATGGAAGTTAGCTGTGGTAGATATTTATGATTACAGAGAATATTTATTTTTAACATAGATGAAACTTTAAAAAATGAAGAATACTGAATTGTGCATTCAGGATAAGCTCTACTGGATTTCTTGTTTGCTGATTAAGGTCCTTTCCTTGAGATCTTAGGTTTAAAACTTGGTCTTTACTTTGTTTTTTTCCCTTGGCTTGTCTCTTGGTAACTTATTCTACTCATGATTTTGACAACTGGCAAATCCTATAACTTTATATTTGCTTTGTTTTCTGGCTTTCACATCCTGACCTCTCTCCTGGTGACAAACCCTGCTACAAACTAACCTGACTGTGCTACAGTTCCTTAAGTGCATATCTTCTTACAAGGCCTGAAAGGGTACTTATACTTTAAGTTAACTTTTCAGAATAAGCTATCATGTGTATATACTAGAGGAATAAATTTATTTGCGGTTGTTATATGACTTGTATGATGCAAACCACTTTGAGGTCTCCTAGGACTGTATCCAACCTCTTTCAAGCTCTTTAATGCAAACATAGCCTCAGTAATGTCAAAGTCATCTCCACATATATAGCTAAGGATAAAAAGATGTCAGCCGCTCTTCACTGCTGCGCTGTGACACACGCAATCTGTAGAATTTGTTCATTATTTTCATTATTTTAAGACTTTCTCTCCCTCTCCCTATCTCTGTTGATAAGCTGTGAGCTTTGACGTCCTCTTGCTATTCTTATTCTCCCAAAACGGCTGCTGTATTTCCTGTTTCTGCTTTTATATTTGATAGTTCCTCCTAATTGGCTTTGCTATACCATGTAATGTAATATGTGCAAAGCATTATGGTGACGCTTGGCTAGCCATGAACAAGTTTATGCAAGCCGACTCTAGCTGATATAATCTTTTGCATTATATTAAGTGGTGAAGAGCATTATTGGTGATTCGCTGAATGAAGCAAATCACAAATTATTAATCAATTTCCCAAACATTCAACAAAAATTTGAATCAAATGGTATCAATTTGCTTATATCTAAGATTTAGCCAGTCTCTACTAACCCAGGTTGTATTCCACATTTACTCTGCTGTATAACTTTGAAATGCCCTTCTGGATTTGACCTCAGGCTGTTTGAATACATTTTTGCCCTGTCGTGCAGATTTGAACTTATCTATACCCTGATTTTGCTTTTGGTGCCTGATTCCTTCATTAACCCTGTCTCCTTGGTTCTGACCTGACTGACACCTTTTCAACTTGGTCTAAAAAATGCGCTACTCCATGGATACAACACAGGAGCTTCTTCAGCAAAGATGACATCTTTATATAGAGTAAAAGGGTAAATGTTAGCGTGCCATGAGCACCTACCACTTGGAGTGGCTAAGTCTGTCCCTGTTAGCCTAATTGAGTTAATAGATTTATAAGTCAATTAAGATTAACCCCTTACTGCCATCGGACGTACTATCCCGTCCATGGTACCTGGGCCCGTATGACGGGGACGGGATAGTACGTCCAGCCCTTTAATGCGACATTGCGACTTAAGTCGCAATGATCGCATTAAAATTCCGACGCCATCTTACCTCAGGAGAGATGGCGCCGGCATCCCGGGGTCTGTCACCGCCCACCCTCACTCCCGATCGCTGTGATTGGCTGTTCAATTCTGAACAGCCAATCGCAGCCTTTCTCACTGTTTCAGCCAATCCGATGGGCTGAAACAGTGAGATCCCAGGCTAGAATCGAGTACCGATGTACTCGATCCTAGGCCTGGGCATAGAAAGGAGCAGACGCCCCTGGATTGGCGCGATCGCCGATCACATCGATCGCGCCAATCGCAGGGCACAGCCGCGGTGTATCCGCGCTGTGCCCTGCCTGTACCTGCCTGGATCGGTGCAGTAATAGCACCGATCCTAGGCCGGAGCCTAGGACAGGCCCAGTAGGGCCTGCAGCTGCTGATTGGCGCGATCGATGTCATCGACGATCGCGCCAATCACAGGGCACAGCAGCGGTGTGACCGCTCTGTGCCCTGCTTCCTGACCTGCCGGTGACCTGCCTAGGAATCGGAGCAGTGAGCTCCGATTACTAGGCCGGTGCCTAGCAACCGGCAAAACAAGGGTCTCCTCTGATTGGTGGGATCGATGTGATCATCGATCCCACCAATGACAGGTCACAGCAGCGATGTGACCGCTCTGTGACCTGTCTGCAAACTGGATCTGACCTGTCTGACCGCACTGCAAGGGTCCTCACACTTGCTGAGGATTCCTGCAGTGCGGTCACACGCCAGATCTCCTCCTGTGCTGGGCCTTGTGGTGCCACAGTAGCCTGTGACACCACAACTCCTGCTGAAGAAAGAAGAGAGAAGAAAAGAAGAGAGAAGAAAGAAGAGAGACTACAAACGTGAGTTTTTGAGCCCCGATCCCTGCCCGATCCACCCCAATCCCCCATTCCCTCCTCCCCCCTTCCCTTTCCCCCTCTTTTTATCCCCCTTTGCACACATTTAGCAGCCGCCGAGCGTTGATTGGTGACGCAGATCACCGATCAACACTCGTGCTCGTTTTTCTTTTGCACCCCCCTCCGTGCGCACTTCCAGCAGCCGCGGAACTTTGATAAGTGACACCAGTCACTTATCAGAGCTCGTTCCTGCAGTTTTTTTTTTCACTCCCCTTTCCGCCACTCCTGTGCGCACTTCCAGCAGCCGCGGAACTTTGATAAGTGACACCAGTCACTTAACAGAGCTCGTTCCTGCAGTTTTTTTTTTTTTTTCACCCACTTTCCGCCACTCCCGTGCGCACATCTAGCAGCCGCGGAACTTTGATAAGTGACACCAGTCACTTATCAGAGCTCGTTCCTGCAGTTTTTTTTTTTTCACACCACTTTCCGCCACTCCCGTGCGCACATCTAGCAGCCGCGGAACTTTGATAAGTGACACCGGTCACTTATCAGAGCTCGTTCATGCCGTTTTTTTTTTTTTTTTTTCACTTCCCTTTCCGCCACTCCTGTGCGCACATCCGGCAGCCGCGGAACTTTGATAAGTGACACCGGTCACTTATCAGAGCTCGTTCCTGCCGTTTTTTTTTTTTTTTTCACTTCCCTTTCCGCCACTCCTGTGCGCACATCCGGCAGCCGCGGAACTTTGATAAGTGACACCGGTCACTTATCAGAGCTCGTTCCTGCCGTTTTTTTTTTTTTTTCACTTCCCTTTCCGCCACTCCTGTGCGCACATCCGGCAGCTGCGGAACTTTGATAAGTGACACCGGTCACTTATCAGAGCTCGTGCCTGCTGGTTTAGACTTTTTTTCACAGGCATTTTTTTCCCTATTCTCTTTCTTTTCTTTTAGCTTTTTCCTTTCAGCATAGTTTGCACCAACCACTATCCCCCCCACACACACACACACACAGTTATAAATAAAGTTCACACAAAGCACCACATTCACAAAAAAATGTCCCGCTCGTCACGTTCTTCCCAACAGCGCTATTCAGTGGAAGAGGCATACGCTTTCCTTGCCTCCGACACTGATAGCGAGGGAGAGGATCCCACATTTCTTTACTTTTCAGATTCTTCATCCTCTTCTTCTTCTTCCTCCTCTTCCTCATCTTCCTCCTCGGGTCCTGCGGAACCGCCACGCAAACGCCCCAGGACAGAAGATGAGGCAGCGCCCACCCCTGAAAATGAACCAGTGCACCCCTCTTCGGACCCCATATGGACCCCGCCCCCCGAAAATTACGAGCCACTGATTCCTGATTTTGTGGCAGAATCAGGAATCAAGTTTGACACCACGGGCCTCAGAGAAATAGACTTTTTCAAAGTCTTTTTCTCTGAGGATTTTATTAACCTCGTGGTGGAGCAAACTAATTTGTACGCTCGGCAATTTTTGGCGCAAAACCCAGTGTCATCATTTTCCAACTGGTCTCCTGTAGACGCAGGTGAAATGATGCAGTTTTGGGGCCTGGTCCTCCATATGGGGATCCTGAAGAAGCCAGAACTTCGGCAATATTGGAGTGTTGATATTTTATACAACACTCCACTGTTCCGAATGGTCATGGCCCGGACGCGTTTTGAGGCCATCCACAAATTCCTGCATTATAATGATAATGCACAGTGTCCCCCACAAAATGACCCCAACTTTGACCGTCTGTTCAAAGTTCGGCCGGTCATCGAACACTTCAGCAAAAAGTTTGCTGAAGTGTACGTGCCCCAAAGGGACATCTGCGTGGATGAGTCCTTGGTTCATTTTAAGGGACGGCTCAGATTCCGCCAGTACCTGCCCAGCAAGAGGGCAAGGTACGGAATTAAACTCTACAAGCTGTGCGAGAGTACCTCAGGGTACACGCACAGCTTTAGAGTTTATGAAGGAAAGGACACCAGGATTGAACCCCCTGAGTGTCCCCCCGTCCTGGGAGTGAGTGGGAAAATTGTGTGGGATTTGGTGCACCCACTGCTGGATAAAGGTTATCACCTTTACACCGATAACTTTTATTCCAGCGTCCCACTCTACAAATCCCTCTCTGCGCGAGGTACCGCAGCTTGCGGTACCGTCCGCAAAAATCAGAGAGGCCTCCCGAAGACGCTACTTGGGCAGATGCTCAGAAAGGGTGAGAGCAGAGCCCAATGTAGCGACCACCTGTTGGTGGTCAAGTACAAGGACAAGAGGGATGTCCTTCTCTTGACCACCATACATGGTGATGGCAGCGCCCTCAGCACTGTACGGGGTACCTCTACACAGGTCCGCAAACCGGACTGTGTACTGGGGTACAATAAATACATGGGGGGTGTTGATCTCTCTGATCAACTCCTCCAACCGTACAGTGCTTTGAGAAAGGCCAAGGTGTGGTACAAGAAGCTGTCCGTGCACATCGTCCAAATGGCAATGCTCAACGCTTTCCTGCTGTCACGATGTGCACGCAACAGCGATACGACGTACCTTCAGTTTCAGGAGGTAGTGGTTAAGGCCCTGATGTTTGGCGATCAGGAAAGAGCGGGCCCCAGTACTTCTGGAACTGAAGGTGCTCGTATCATACCAGGTCAGCATTTCCCGGGGGTGGTCCCGCCAACTGGAAGCAAAGGTAAGCCGCAAAAAAGGTGCCGAGTGTGTTACAAAAGGGGAATACGCAAGGACACCACTTACCAATGCGACACCTGCCCCGAAAAACCTGGCCTGTGTATGAAGGATTGTTTCAAATTGTACCACACCTCAATGCACTACTAATTTACTTTACAGGAAAGATTAGTTCCAGAAGGGGGGCACATTTAGAAAAGTTCCTTGGGAGTCTACGTTCCAAAATTATGTCACTTGTGTTTTTTTTTTACTGTTTAGGCACATCAGGAGCTCTGCAAACGGAACATGACGCCCGCAGACCATTCCATCAGTCTGCATTCCAAAACGTCACGACTTCCCTTCTGAGCCCCGACTTGTGCCCAAACAGTTTTTTCCCACATATGGGGCACCAGTGTACTCAGGACAAATTGGACAACAATTTTTGGTGTCCAATTTCTCCTCTTACCCTTGGGAAAATAAAAAATTGGGGACTAAAAAATCATTTTTGTGAGGATAAAAGTAGGATTTTTTATTTTTACACCTGGGCATTATAAACTTTAGTGAAACAATTGGGGGTTCAAAATGCTCACCACACACCTAGGTAAGTTCCTTAGGGGGTCTAGTTTCCAAAATGGGGTCACTTGTGGGGGTTTCCACTGTTTAGGCACATGAGGGGCTCTGCTAACGGAACATGATGCCCGCAGACCATTCCATCAAAGTCTGCATTCCAAAACGTCACTGCTTCCCTTCTGCGCCCTGCCATGCGCCCAAACAGTGGTTCCCCCAACATATGGGGTATCAGCGTACTCAGGACAAATTGAACAACAACTTTTGTGGTCCAATTTCTCCTGATACCCTTGGGAAAATAAAAAATTGGGGACTAAAACATCATATTTGTGGAAATTTTATTTTTTTTTTATTCACGCCAGGGCATTATAAACTTTAGTGAAACACTTGGGGGTTCAAAATGCTCACCACACACCTAGATAAGTTCATTAGGGGGTCTAGTTTCCAAAATGGGGTCACTTGTGGGGGTTTCCACTGTTTAGGCACATGAGGGGCTCTGCTAACGGAACATGACGCCCGCAGACCATTCCATCAAAGTCTGCATTCCAAAACGTCACTGCTTCCCTTCTGCGCCCTGCCATGCGCCCAAACAGTGGTTCCCCCCAACATATGGGGTATCAGCGTACTCAGGACAAATTGGACAACAACTTTTGTGGTCCAAGTTCTCCTGTTACCCTTGGGAAAATAAAAAATTGGGGACTAAAACATCATATTTGTGGAAATTTTTTTTTTTTTTTTTTATTCACGCCAGGGCATTATAAACTTTAGTGAAACACTTGGGGGTTCAAAATGCTCACCACACACCTAGATAAGTTCATTAGGGGGTCTAGTTTCCAAAATGGGGTCACTTGTGGGGGTTTCCACTGTTTAGGCACATGAGGGGCTCTGCTAACGGAACATGACGCCCGCAGACCATTCCATCAAAGTCTGCATTCCAAAACGTCACTACTTCCCTTCTGCGCCCTGCCATGCACCCAAACAGTGGTTCCCCCCAACATATGGGGTATCAGCGTACTCAGGACAAATTGGACAACAACTTTTGTGGTCCAATTTCTCCTGTTACCCTTGGGAAAATTAAAAAATTGGGGACTAAAACATCATATTTGTGGAATTTTTTTTTTTTTTTTTTATTCACGCCAGGGCATTATAAACTTTAGTGAAACACTTGGGGGTTCAAAATGCTCACCACACACCTAGATAAGTTCCTTAGGGGGTCTAGTTTCCAAAATGGGGTCACTTGTGGGGGTTTCCACTGTTTAGGCACATCAGGGGCTCCACAAACGCGACATGACGTCCGTTCTCAATTCCAGCCAATTTTGGTTTGGAATAGTCAAACGGCACTCCTTCCCTGTTGAGCCCTGCCGTGCACCCAAACAATGGTTCCCCCCCACATATGGGGTCTCAGTGTACTCAGGACAAGTTGGACAACAACTTTTGTGGTCCAATTTCTCCTCTTACCCTTGGGAAAATAACAAATTGGAGACTAAAACATCATGGTTGTGGAAAAAATATGTTTTTTTTTCTTCACGGCTCTACATTATAAACTTGCGTGAAGCATTTGGGGGTTCAAAGTGCTCACCACACATCGAGATAAGTTCCTTAGGGGGTCTAGTTTCCAAAATGGGGTCACATGTGGGGGGTTTCCACTGTTTAGGCACATCAGTGGCTCTCCAAATGCAACATGGCGTCCTTTCTCAATTCCAGCCAATTTTGGTTTGGAAAAGTCAAATGGCGCTCCTTCCATTTCAAGCCCTGCCGTGCGCCCAAACAGTGGTTCCCCCACACATATGGGGTATCAGCGTACTCAGGACATGTTGGACAACAACTTTTGTGGTCCAATTTCTCCTCTTACCCTTGGAAAAATAACAAATTGGGGACTAAAACATCATGGTTGTGGAAAAAATATGTTTTTTTTTCTTCACGGCTCTACATTATAAACTTGCGTGAAGCATTTGGGGGTTCAAAGTGCTCACCACACATCTAGATAAGTTCCTTAGGGGGTCTAGTTTCCAAAATGGGGTCACATGTGGGGGGTTTCCACTGTTTAGGCACATCAGTGGCTCTCCAAACGCAACATGGCGTCCTTTCTCAATTCCAGCCAATTTTGGTTTGGAAAAGTCAAATGGCGCTCATTCCATTTCGAGCCCTGCCGTGCGCCCAAACAGTGGTTCCCCCCCACATATTGGGTATCGGCGTACTCAGGACAAGTTGGGAAACAACTTTTGTGGTCCAATTTCTCCTCTTAACCTTGGGAAAATAACAAATTGGGGACTAAAACATCATGCTTGTGGAAAAAATATGATTTTTTTTCTTCACGGCTCTACATTATAAACTTGCGTGAAGCACTTGGGGTTCAAAGTGCTCACCACACATCTAGATAAGTTCCTTAGGGGGTCTAGTTTCCAAAATGGGGTCACATGTGGGGGGTTTCCACTGTTTAGGCACATCAGGGAATCTCCAAACGCGACATGGCGTCCAATCTCAATTCCCACCAATTTTAGTTTGGGAAAGTCAAACGGCGCTCCTTCCATTCTAAGCCCTTCCGTGCACCCAAACAGTGGTTTTCCCCCACATATTGGGTATTGGCATACTCAGGAGAAATGGCACAACAAC
This sequence comes from Oophaga sylvatica, assembly GCA_033576555.1. Taxonomy (NCBI): domain Eukaryota; kingdom Metazoa; phylum Chordata; class Amphibia; order Anura; family Dendrobatidae; genus Oophaga; species Oophaga sylvatica. Next base: position 382,073,513 of record JARQOD010000002.1, on the reverse strand, counting down.
TTTATCCATCCATTTTCTCCTTTTTCCCTTGTGAAAATAAAAAAAAATGTTTGTAATAGATCATTTGTGTGACTAAAAAGTAAAATGTTCATTTTTTCCTTTCACATTGCTTCAGCTCCTGTGAAGCACCTGAAGGGTTAATAATCTTCTTGATTGTGGTTTTGAGTACCTTGAGGGGTGCAGTTTTTAGAATGGTGTCACTTTTTGGCATTTTCTACCATATAGATCCCTCAAAGTGACTTCAAATGTGAGGTGGTCCCTAAAAAAAATGGCTTTGTAAATTTTGTTGTAAAAATGAGAAATCGCTGGTCAACTTTTAACCCTTATAACTTCCTAACAAATAAAAATTTTGTTTCCAAAATTGTGCTGATGTAAAGCAGACATGTTATAAATGTTATTTCTTAACTATTTTGTGTGACATATTTCTCTGTTTTAAGGGAATAAAAATTCAAAGTTTGAAAATTGCAAAATTTTCAAAATTTTCGCCATATTTGCGTTTTTTTCAAAAATAAACGCAAGGTATATGGAAGAAATTTTACCACTAACGTGAAGTACAATATGTCACGAGAAAACAATATCAGAATCGCGAATATCCGTTGAAGCGTTCCAGAGTTATAACCTCATAAAGAGACAGTGGTCAGAATTGTAAAAATTGGCCCGGTCATTAACGTGCAAACCACCCTTGGGGGTGAAGGGGTTAAAATTAAAAATTGATTTTTAAGACATTTGTCTTACATTAAATTTCAATTATTTTTGGTTTTCCCCTTAAGATTTGTAGGGTGAAGCAAAACATTTAAATTAGACTTTGAATCAATGTCAATCTATACACTGTGTTCCAAATTATTATGCAAAAATTGTTTAGGAGTGATAAGGTAAGAATTTTTTTGTTTGTCAGTTAAACTCATTGATAGTGATGTGTGTCAGGGCTCCTTATATCACTGTAAGCAATTGCAGACACCTGTGCTAATTAGTTTGGCAGTGTGTGTCCAATGAAAGGCAAGACTACTTAAGAAGGCTGTCCCACATTATTAAGCAGCCTACATTTTCTGCCAAAATGGGAAAGAAAAAAGATGTGTCGGCTGCTGAGAAGCAACAAATTGTGGAGTGTTTAGGTTAAGGCATGACTACAATCAACATTGCCAAGACACTTCATCTGATCATCACACAATCAAGAGGTATGTAGTTGATTCACAGTACACACGTGTGCTTGCTGATAAGGGAAAATTGAGGACTCTTTCCTACAGGCAATTACGTCAGGTTAAAAGAGCAGCGACAAAAAAGTCTTGTCATAGCAGCAGACAAGTTTTTGAAGCTGCTGGTGCCTCCAACATCCCCCGAACAACAAGATGCAGGGTCCTTCAGAGGTTTGTAGCTGTGTGTAAGCCATCCTGTCGACCTCCTCTATCTACTGCACACAAGCAGAAACGGCTCCAGTGGGCCAAACAATACATGAAGACTGACTTCAAAACTGTTTTGTTCACCGATGAGTGCCGTGCAACGCTCGATAATCCAGATGGATGGAGTGGATGATGGCTGGTTGATGGACACCCCATGCAAACACGGCTACGGCGCCAACAAGGAGGAGGTGGAGTAATGTTTTGGGCTGGAATCATGGGAGAGAGATTGTCGGTCCCTTTAGGATCCCTGAAGTGGTAAAGATGAACTCCATAGTGCATGTTGAGTTTCTCAAACAGCACTTCCTGCCATGGTTCAAATAGAAGAACCGTGCATTCAGCAGCAAGATCATTTTCATGCATGATAATGCACCGTCTCATGCTGCAAATAACACATCTGCATCTCTGGCTGCTATTGGCATAAAAGGGGACAAACTTATGGTGTGGCCCCCATGCTCCCCTGACCTCAATCCCATTGAGAACCTCTGGAGCATCTTCAAAAGGAGTGTCTATGATGGCGGGAGGCAGTTCACATCTAAGCAACAGCTCTGGGAGAGTATTCTGTCCTCATGCAAAACAATTGAAGCAGAAACCATCCAAAACCTGACAAATTCAATGGACGAGAGAGTTCAGAAGCTCCTTTCGAACAAGGGTGCAAATGTAACATCACCTAGAATAAAGTTTTGAGTTGAAAACTGTTTGATTTCAGGTTGTAATAACCTGCTAATGCTTATAATTTCAAAAATGACCATTTTTTTGTTCTTTATTAAAATGAAAAGGTTGAAAACTCTGCTGTGCATAATAATTTGGAACATGCATTTTGAGTGCAGTTTGAGTGTTTTATTTTTTAAAAAATATACTGTTATCATAGGCAGTTTGTACAAAAACCTTTCAATTGTACTCTAATAGTTATTTGACAGGAAAATTACAATGACTGAAATTCATATATGTAATTTGGGAAAATCTGAGAAAATATTATTTGCATAATAATTTGGAACACAGTGTAATGATCATAAATGTACAGGAATGATTGTTTAAAGTAGATTGATGAGTATTAATCACCAATTATGTAGTTTCCATAATTGCGTGTTCTGATATATTAGAATGTTCTGAACAGTTTGACAAACTTGTAGTTTCTTAGAAGAAAAATTACAGTGTTATTTGTGAAATACATTTTGATGGCTCAAACACCCACCGAGAATGTTTGTCAGCTCTAAGCTCCTGACATTCCGTGCAGTTTTGGCAAGCTATAGTCAATTCCTGCACTTTAAATGATCCATCAGTATTGTTACTATGAAAGTATAATAGGCACCTTTCAGTTAAAAACACAGGTTCCTCCTTCGCTATATTTGTCTAGAAGCGAGGTCAGCATTTAAAAGTGCCTGTGTTCAATTGCTAGCTATGGCTCTATAGTCAGATACCTTTAACCCTGCTGTTCTGTTCGGGTCAAAAATGACCCGTTTTGGAAATTAGATATTATTTTATTCATTCATTTTTTGATTTTGAAACTTGTGGTTCCTTCTATTTTCCTAATTTACGGGGTTCATACTAAGGGTACTTTATTTTTTTCGGTGCTTTACTTTTTGCGCTACAGTTTTTTATACACTTGTTATGTTCGGGTCAAAAATGACCCGTTAGCCTTTTATACTAATCTACAGCCATTTTTTGAGTAAAACAAAGGATTTTTAGTTTATTTTGAGACTACTTATTGCATCTACTATTGTTTATCAAGTTATCTAGTTGCTTTAGGTGCACAGATGGACATAAATGGATGGATACATGTATACAAATGATTTCAGTACAAACCATACGCATTGTCTTTCAGTACAATTTTTATTGCTGTATCTAAAGGCCTGCTGTTCCTCTACAAATAAATCAATTCAGTTTTCAAGATTGCAAAAGAAAATAGTTTCTTTTCCTTGTGAACTGACAAGCTAATGAGAATGTATTTTGTTGTGTGTTATCTTAGCCTTATCTTGTCAGTATAGTAGTTCAGTCAGACATTCCAAGGCTGTTGGAGAGAGGAGCTGGAGTCTGGAGCTGCACACAGAGTTTACCTCACAGCTTTGAATACATGGTACCCGTGGTATTTATGACTGTTGAAGTTTTGCAAAAATGATGCGAAAACGTGGACTGAAAAAAAATAGATTAGTAGAAACCTTTTTTTGAAAAAAACTGAAATTTTTATTTTTTTCTGATTATTTTTTACTATTTTTTTTCAAAATGCTTTTATACTGTTAAAATTTATTTTAGTTTTAAGTTAGTTGTACTAATAGTTACCTAAAGTTGTTGTTGATGTTGTTGTAAAAGATATAGTTGATTATTTAAGCACAAGTTTGTTACTTTGGTGTAAAATGCAATTAGGCTGTTTTACATTAATCAACACAAAATTTAAAAAAATTAAGTTTTTTTATTCAATTTTTCTTTGATAATGAACAACTATGATCACACACAGTATAATAATGCAACAGGTATTCAAAAAGAACTTTTCAGTGGCTCAAAACAACATTTTAATAGGTTCGGGTCAAAAATGACCCGAACATAACAAGTGTATAGTAAACCCGAACAGAACAGCAGGGTTAAAGAATAGCCTAGGTCTTAAAAGGTAGATTCCTACCTAAAGAAAATATTCAACTAGAAATGTGAAGACTGCAGAATTTTGCCATAAGAGAAAAAATATGTACCATTTGCCTTTAATATGATATAATTCATTTTTAAACATAGCAGAGCAGTTTTTTAAAAATTGCACAGTTGTACTGTGCTGTAGTAAATAATGACTATGTAAAATTAGTTGGCACAAGCATCACAGTTTCTTTATCATGGCTGTTAAATGCTTTTACAAATTCATTTTGAAGCTGTTTCTAATGAATCTGTAGCGCCCGCATGTCTGCCTGCAGTCCCTCTCTCCCTGCAGAGACATCAGCGTACTCACCACTTAGGATCCATCCTGCCCCTTTCGGGTCTGCTGCTGCCCGGGGTGCATGCACTCCTAGCAGGTCTCCAAGCACTGTGCTTAGAGCGTGCATGCACCCTTCCTCTTTCTTGAAGGGGCCACACTGGTTCCTTTAAAGTGTCCTCAGCCAATGGCTGGAGGTCTCATTCTATTTAAACCGCCTCACTTAACATGGAGGTGCCTGTGCAATGTTGTGAGTTTGTTCCTAAAACGCTTGTCAGTTCTCAGGTCCCTGTACTTGTATCCAAGTCTGCTACACCCTCCAATGCTCAACTCAACAGCAGCAGAGACAGCTGCACCCGCCAGTGCTCACAACAATGGGAGCAGAGCCAGCTGCACTCTCCAGTGCTCAAATCAACGGCAGCAGAGACAGCTCCATCCACTAGTGCTAACCTCAATGGCAGCAGAGACAGCTGCACACGCCAATGCTCACCTCAATGGCAGCCGAGCCAGCTGCACTCGTCAGTGCTCATCTGTCCGTTAAACTGTCCTGTCTGCACCTGCAGTTCCTGTCATCTTCTCCGCCTGTCTGCATCTGTTGGACATTTCCCCGAGCCATTCCAGCTATCCACTCCTAGGGGTCTGCTGCTATCTATCCAAGGTCAGTCCTGGAGTAGTGCCTGGATCACCTCCCTTGTCTCTCCACGGTCTGCGGTGTCGTTAGCTGCTGCATGTCTGTGGTCAGATTGGGTGAGGCTCCAGTCACGCCCCCCCAGGACTTACTTTGGCTTTGGCACAGTGGTTCCACCGCCCTGCCCATTACAGAATACTTATCAATTCTGTTGACTTATAATGGATGTCTGTTATAACATAGATAGCATGGCATACCATACTATTCTTGACATTAGAAAGCAATGGAAATTGCAAAAAAACTAAGATGTGTTATGATAAAGCTAGATATTACATACCTGTAAGGTATGACCTTTGCATAAGCACTATGCCAACAAGCTCCCCCCTGGGGCAAAGACAGCCCCAGGAGGATTACCCAATAAAAGCACTGCAGTTGGAGAAGGATGGTAATATTACTTGTCAAGCCACCTTGATGGAAAGCAATGCTGTCACAATAATCACAACACTTTGTGCCCTGTAAATATGTTGTTTGAAACTGCCATGCTGACTCACACTTGAAAAATCCTGTGTGCTTGCTTTTGTCACAATTTTTCTGAGCTTTTCAAGGGTTCAAAATGCTGTACTTTACAATGCGAGCAAAGTGAATGAGATTTCAGAAATATCACACACATTGAGCTAATTTATTAATTAAGGATTTGAACTATCAAAGCGTTTTTTTCAAAACTGTAGAATGTCAATTCTTTCAACGTCTGTGCATCGTTTTTCACCAATTCAAGTGAATGAATGAAATTACTAGTAAAAACAAAAATAACTAATGTAAAAATGTGTAAAGAATGCACCAAAAACGCTTGGATTTTACACAAAATTCTGGTCTGTCGTACAGAAAAATCTGCTGCAAATAATCAACGTATGCAAGTACCCTTAGACTTTCAGTAAAAAATTTATTGTTGCCTTTTATTTCCCTGTACAAATATACAATTTTTAATTAGTTGCTAGCAAATTTTGGAGTGTTTGATGTCCTTGTAAGAATGTCAAGCTCCTAGCAGAAAGTAACGAAAGTGCTCATAGATATAGGCAAAAGTTTGGACTGCTTACATCTAGATGCTGATAGGACAATGCCTGACATTGGTATTGTCGATATCCTGGTGGGGCATTTACTTACATCTAAACTTCCCCTCCAATTAAACCGCTCCTTCCCCCATACCCATGCCCTTCCCCAAATAAAGACAGAACTCCAAACTTGAATAATAATCAGCCACAGCAGCCTTTATTATAAAACATACAAATAATTAACAGTGAATAACATGAGGAGGGTCCTTGAAGCTCAAAATCTGGTGGTTAACCATATTAGAAATGTGGACAAACCATAAATTAAGGTACTGCCACACTAAACAATCCCGCTAGCGATCACGATAACGACGCATACTAATGCGATCGCTAGCGGGATTGTTTCTATATCGCTAAGTGCGGCCACATTTAGCGATATAGTTAACGACGCTATCGCCGTTAGCGATCTTCTTAACGACTTTAGCGGTACAAAAGTACCGCTAAATCGCTAAGAAAAGGTGCCACACTAGCGATATATACTTACCCAGCGGGAGCGCCGACGAGAAAATAGGGTCCGGAACGATTCCAGCGACGAGCGAGATCACAGCAGGAAGCTCGTCGCTGGCAGATGCCGCACTGAACAACATCGCTAACGGGATCGCTAAATAGTGACGTTTTTTAGCGATCCCGTTAGCGATATTGTTCAGTGTGGCATACCCTTTACTCCCAGCTGTTACCCAACAGTTTTTCATTGTCCACTTAACCCCAGGAATCCGGCCCACCATTGCCAAAATTCCCCCAAAATCACAAGACCAGAAAACTATAATCTCACACCAACTGAAGAATCCATATCCCCACTGATACCCCAGGCCAATTTATCACCAACTTCAAGGACCCCCGCAAACCGTATCACAGCCACTATGACTCAAAACAAGTTGTCCAAAGACTATCTACCAAATAAAATAAAGGGGGGGCGGGACTGCTCAGAACGCCTCGGGAGCGGGAACTGACCAAACCCCACCCCCACCTTGCCCTATAAACCCCCTTTATGAATATTCCACCCCTACTAAAACCATCCCTACCTTCCTTCAACCCCCTGTCATGCTGGCCTTTGCCTACGCCGCGTGGGGGGAGGGGGGCGGCTCACTCTGGCCTGTACTTTACATTGGTATTGTCGATATCCTGGTGGGGCATTTACTTACATCTATACTCCCCCTCCAATTAAACCGCCCCTTCCCCCATACCCCATGCCCTTCCCAAAATAAAGACAGAACTCCAAACTTGGATAATAATTGGCCACAGTAGCATTTATTAGAAAATATATAGATAATTAACAGTGAATAAATAACATGGGAAGGGTCTTTGAAGCTCAAATTCTGGTGGTTAACCACAGTAGAAATGTGGACAAACGACAAACCATAAATTACTCCCAGCCGTTACCACACTGGCTCGGGAGCACCAAATACCCCGAAGGGTTCCATTGTTCCATTGTCCACTTAACCTCTGGAATCCTGCCCACCGTTGCTAAAATTCCCCCAAAATCACCAGACCAGAAAACCATAATCTCACACCAACTAAACAACTCATATTCCCACGTATCCCCAAGGCCAATTTAGCAACAACTTCAAGGACCCCCCCAACTGCCACAATGAGGGTATTTGACCATCTCAAATGCCCTGGCCCCCTCATACCAAACCGCTATGGCCCTCTCAATATCGCTTTGTAAACCGAGTGCCCACAGATCAATGCCAACAGCATGTAAATGCACCCCATCTCCTAGCAGAAATTTTTCGCCCCCTTCCTCCAACTCAAAATGACGTATTGCCACACCTCTATTCCTGATTACAAAACTGGATACCGCCCGATTGATCTTTACTGATCTAGCATGCTACCACAGTTTCCTTGGAACAATATCCGACAACACCACAGTCAGATTGCGAAAAGAAATCCATAGACTAAGTAAATCGTGCTTGATGTTCCTCAATAATTCACTAAATGGGCGAACCCCCAAGTCATTCCTCCCGACGTGCAGAACCAAAATGTCAGGCGGCTTATCCAACCTGACGCTACTCTGTACTTCCTGAATAACCTTGCTCCATTCCAATCCCCTGAAACCCAACCACCTGATGACAGCCACGTCCCTGGAAAAACCGAGTTGTCTTCCCTCATGCTGCACATCCGCACGCCTTGCGCCCCAATGGACATAGGAGTGGCCTACGATCCAGACCAACAGGGGATTGGAACCTATAATATAATATAAACATCTTACAACCCACACTTATTAACAAGGGAACAACACAGCCAACATGAAAACACCCCTACCCCTTAAGGCCTAATGTAACTCTTGTAACGCCCGGTCTCCCATCTCCCGATCGTCTGTGCTACTTCCGGGGCTAAACCTCCCACTGCTGCTTCCGTTGCGGCCCCAATCCGAAATTAATGTGATGCAAACCGGAAGCATCCAAACCCAAAACAGTCAACACTTGCCTGAAAACCGCGACAAACTGAAATTTAGAAAGAAAAGACCCATCTTCGTGACACAATAATGGCCCTTTCTCTTCCATCTGAAAACTATCAAATGCCTGTAAACAACGAATCGGGCACTTCACAGAACTCGGCACTGCCCCCAACACTACCTGCTTACCTTTCCCCTCCTGGTCCATTTTAGACCGTCTGATCCAAAATTCTAAACGACTGCCGGTGAGCACCATATCCCTAGCCAATAAACCTCCCTGTCTACCCCTACTAGGAGACACAATTTCCCTAACCCTTAAAGCCCTAAAAAAGGCAAGAGAAAAAACCAGGTGAAAAAGAGCAACCTCAAAGTCAGATACACAAACCTTTTCCAAACGCGCGCCTAACTGTTCCAGCACACTAAAAGAGAACGGGCACCTTCTATACCCCGACCATACCTTTTTCTGAACCCCCTAATCACTTGCTTTACCAAAAATGACTTTGTCAAATCTCTATGACCCCTAAGCTTAAAACCAAAGGCCAAAGCCGCACTAATTCTGCCCACCTTTGCTGCTGACCACCCTTTGTCGGCCCCACGACTCAGCCACAATAATGAAACTCCCACCTGACTCTCACCGGTGTAGCTGGCCCCACACGACACCAACCAATTCTCCCATGCACACCATACCGATTCATAAGCAGCCCACATGCTGGGAGCCAATGACGCCGAAACCAAAGGTTTTGCAGCCCGGAGACCACACTCCAAAGCTCCGCCGGGCACTCCAAACCCTGTTCCTCCGCTTCCGGAGCCAGTGACTGGAAACGCTCCCACTGAAAATGAGACAAGGAATCAGCAATAGAATTCTTCACACCTGGCACATGAGAGGCAGTAAAATAAGAATTTATGGACAAGCAAAATAACACCAACTGCTGAAGACACCGAATCACTGGAGGTGAAGATTTTGTCAAACTGTTGATTGTGCACACAACAGCCATATTGTCACAATTGAAGCGGACCTGCTTGTTTTGAAAATCATCTCTTCACAAATGCACCGCCACCAGAATGGGAAAAATCTCCAGCAATGTTACATTCTTCACCAAGCCCAAAGCAAACCTCGGCACACCACCAATGTCTAAAATATGCCCCAAAGCCAACACCACCTAAAGCATCCATAAACAGGTCCAAATCATCGTAGCCAATGGCCTCGCCCATCAGCAAGGAACGACCATTATAGCGCGCTAAAAAACTGTCCCAAACCTCCAAATCAGCCTTTGCTCCTCGCTGGACAAACGAACAAAATGATGCAGAGCCTTAACATCAGCCGTGGCGCTAGCCAACCTATGCGAGAAGTCTCTCCCCATCGGGATGATCCGACAAGCAAAATTCAATTTTGCAAGAAGCAACAGAACTTCCATCAGTGACAGCTTCTTCAAGCGTCTCGCCCGCGCCACTTCCTCCCTCAAAGCTGAGGGAGATGTGACAAAGACCCGCTTAGGGTCGAAACACATTGCTGTGTATGTAGTGCCTAGAATCACATCCACCTTCATACTAAGGAGATTGCCTGTGTATCATGTTTTTACTAATGACTAATTAAAGAATATGTTTTAAGAAGCTGAAACGCCTTTTCCTTCCCTGCTGTGTTACGTCAAAGTCTGGACAAAGTTTTGTGCTTCAGTGGCGGATGGTGAGCTGGCTAGGGCTTAATGCCCATTTATTTCTTTTGTTTGAGATGGGGGGACTGCTCAGAACGCCTCCGGAGCGGGAACAAAACCCCACCCCCACCTTGCCCTATAAACCCCTTTATGAATATTCCACCCCTGCTTAAACTATCCCCTCCCCCCTCCAAACCCCTGTCATGCAGGCCTTTGCCTATGCCGCTGTCATGCAGCCTGTACTATACTGTCATGTCTATGTTAAGTGAGTGCACTGGTCAATGAGTAAGAGTTCATTAACCTTGTAGTTTACTAGAATAGTCATTTGATCACGTAAACAATAGTTTTCTGCTCTTGGCTATCAAGGAAATGTTGACATTCATGATCCAATTCTTACACTGTATAATTACTTTTTAACACTTTACAATGTGTATAGAACCTGTGCAAGCACGCTCATTGTGTCTACAGCTCTGTCCTAAACTGCCATGACACCATACTTTCAGGGATGTAAAACTCAAATATAAACAGGGTCAATATTAAAAACTTGAACAAAGTCGCAGGACAACCGTGATTTTTATTTAAAAAAAAGTCTACAATTGAAGAACTTTTTCCTGAACATCAAATATAAAGATGAATCTTATTCATAACAAACTTAAAAGGGTTGTCCCATGAACAAAGTACATTTTAATTAATGAATCTTAAAAGTCAGATCACATTACTGGAGCATTGGGCATTTGCTCGAGGGCAGGGATAGACATAGAAATCATGGGGCCCCATAGCAGAGGTTCTAACTGCCCCTCTAAAAAATAACTTTAATATTTGGTGCGGTCACAGAAGAGCACATATCACAACTTTGCAGCTTTTACAAAGTAATTTTCCTCTTATTGAAGCTCCAACATCCCCCTTTCATTGCCCCATAAAGTATGATGCCAAGAAAAGTGACCCCCCAAACACAGTATGATACCCCCAAAGTGAATTCCTCCACTGTACCCTCCACACGTACTGTATGATGACCATACTTTACCCTCTTAACTCCCCGACAAAGTATAGTGACTCCAACACAGTATGATGCCCCAACTGTGCTCTCAACACAGCTCGCCACACATTACAATGGGTCACTTATAGTCCTCCATACAGTATAATGGGCCCCACATCATCCTCCATACAGTATAATGAGACCCACATAGTCCTACATTTGGTACAATGGGCTCAACATAGTCCTCCATACAGTATAATGGGCCTTATATTGCCTTCCATATAGTATAATGAGCCCCACATAGTCCTCCATATAGTATTGTGGACTCCACATAGTCCTCTATACAGTATAATGTGCTCCACATAGTACTCCATACAGTATAAGGGGCCTCACGTAATTCTACATACAAAATAATAGCCCCACATAGTCCTCCATACATTATATTGGCTTCACATGATCCTCCATATAGCATGATGGACCCAACATTGTTTTCCATAAAAAAATAATGTCCCAACATAGTCCTACATATAATACAATAGGCCCCACATAGTTCCATACAGTATTATGTGCCTCACATAGTCCTCCACACAGTAATAATTGATCCCACATAGTCCTCAATATAGAATTACAGCCCCACATAGCCCTCTATACAGGATGACAGTCTTATAAAGTCTTCTATATAGTACAATCAACTCCACATTAAAAAAAAAATGTGATGTCCTCATGTTAGCTGCGCTGAGACATCAGACACAGAGGGAGGATTACGGGGGCGGGAGCAGATGGCTTCTCTTTTCCATCATTGCTTTCAACTATATCGGCATCCTTGAACTTTATGGTCACCATTTTGTAGTTGTGTGCGACTCTATGCTTGTAAGGATTCAGAAGACAGCCTATAATAAATGTCATGCACTATGCTATTTAAGTATTTATTGCGTGGTATTTAATAATTTTGTTTCTGTCTTTGATTTTTTCTAGAATAAATTTCAGCAGGCAAACCTGCCATAGTACTGAAAGGTATATAAAACTGCATAACACATTAAGTTGTGCCAAAAAACATTTCAGTAAAATAAGTAGTCCTTTTACAAAGCCATAGACTCGCATACTTATAAAATAACAAACTGAGCTTTTATTCACCCTTCCTGGGTCCACCAATGCCTCTTCACCGCTGCTATGATCTTTATTGATTGGTTGCATTCATGGTGACATTGTTGCAGCCAACTAATCAGTTTAGCAAGTCATGCTATATGCATTGACAGAGCTACTGAGCCCAGTGATTGGCTGCAGAGATGATATCACCCCTGCAACCAATCAACAATGACCAAATCAATGGTGAAGAGTTACAGCTGCATCTGGGGTAAATGGGTAAAATTTTAGTATGTGAAATAGAACAATCACTTTAAGGCTTTATTCACACTTGCACTGGAGCTTTCTTTTGGAATCTCACTGACAGGTAATGTCAATTTATTTACAGTCACAGTCATCCTATGGCATTACCATGATTTTATCCTTAGCTACATTGGAATACAAATAGTTGCTATATTTGATGACATAAAAGTTAGACTCAGCAAGAGATTATGCACCATTATTAGATCATTGATATAAATAACTACTATATATAGAAAAATATTTAGAGTTGAGAGTCCTCAGTGGTTGATACCTTTTAATGGCTAACTGAAAAGATGGTAACAAATTGCAAGCTTTCGAGACTACTCAGGTCTCTTCATCAGGCAAAGACTAAAACAAAATCTGAAGAATCACATATTTATACACAAAGCAGCTTTGTGTGCTGCTTTGTGTATAAATATGTGATTCTTCAGATTTTGTATTAGTTTAGCCTGATGAAGAGACCTGAGTAGTCTGGAAAGCTTGCAATTTGTTACCATCTTTTCAGTTGGCCATTAAAAGGTATCAACCACTGAGGACTCTCAACTCTAAATATGTTTCTATCTACTGGCTAATACGGTACAAAGATATACATCTTTACTGTACTATATATAGTACATTTTATAGGTGCAAAGATTACTAGGACAAAGTTCAGGACCAATCGCACCATTGACATAAAGAGCAATAGAACAAAGCAACCAAAAAGATGCAGCTATTCTAAAAAATGTACTTTATTATAAATCTGCAATATACAAAGAACAGATAAATAGCGGGAGAGCAAACGTGCACATGTGCGTCAAACTAGAGAAAGCATCCAAGGATGCATGGAGCAAGCGGTCAGTATAAATACATGGAAATAAATATCCAGATCAAGGTAATCATAAATATAACTGCTATCCTCTATGCTCTAGTCTAGAGGCTCTACTTATGTGCATTTTATTTGGTTACCATCATCTGCTCCTTATTACCCATTCTCCTGTCATCAGCTGTTTATAAGCGGACCTTATACCACCAGTCTTTTTGCTTTATGTTATGTATGTTATATAATTGGTGTTGTTTGCACCATTATTTGATACTTGTCGTCCGCTTCTCTTTCCCTCAATCACTTAACAGTGGACCTTTTGCTGCCATGATAATGTTATATATGCTATGTATCTGGTGCTGTCTGTATTTGTTTATTTGGTTGTATTACTATCATATATGTGTCTATCTTTATTATTATTTATGTTACGATGAGTATATATTAATCACCAACTATGTTACATCCATTGATGTTGCTCTTTTTGATTTATGTTTAATTATTTGTTATGCATATATTTACTTGCTCTCAGAACTGCATTTATTATTTTTTCCTTTTTATTTTTTCTCCTCCTGGCCATCTACGCATGCTGGGTTTTCCTTTTCTGCTGTCTGCCGGCTTTTTGTGTCTTTTTGACATGGACGCCGGCTTTCAGAGTGATGGTTTAAACAGAGCATGCGTCAGAATTTGGCCGGCATATTGACATCTGCTCAGTCGCGTATCTTACATTAAGCCTTCCGGTTAATGCGTGGCAATTCTTGGCTCAAATGTAGTGGCAGCTTGGAGTTTCCCTAATCGTGGGGCATGCTGGTCCTAGGTCATTTCCAGTTGCGTCACTATCTGCGGCATACTTTGTTTGATTATGTGGCGTTCTTCTTGCTCATGATTAGTCACTGCACTATATTTATATCTCATTATTGGTCATCCGGGTATGCCCCCTGACGAAGGCCAAACGCACGTTGGGGTGGGTGCAAGCGCAGCGGTTCTTTGGGACTCAGTATCAGCTTGTAAGATTTATTATGTTTATCTTTACTTTTTCATACTCTCTATGAAATTATTAATGAGAGAGTTATGTTATCTATCTACCTCATTTTGTCTTTACTGATCCTTTTGGATTTTGGGTATGGATATGCATTAGCAGTTATATTTATGATTACCTTGATCTGGATATGTATTCCTATGTATTTATACTGACCGCTTGCTCCATGCATCCTTGGATGCTTTCTGTTGTGTGATGCACATGTGCACTTTTTCTCTCCCGTTATTTATCTATTCTTTGTATATTGAAGATTTATAATAAAGTACATTTTTTTTTAGAATTGCTGGATCTTTTTGGTCGCTTTCTTCTCTTGCTCTTTATTTTTGATGACATGCAGTTTTTCAAAGTTCATTGTTGATATTCTGTACCATGTACATTTACCTTTATAATTATTGGTAGGTGATGATCACAACAGCGCCAAACCAAAAACATTCTGCTCAAAAATCCTTTGAATAGATATATAGATTTAAAAAGATGTATTTAGGCTGTAAATGAACCTTTTGTTCCTTTTGTTCCATAAAAATAAGCTTTTTCAAAGCTTTATTTTCCAGACTTTGTAATTTAAAAAGCAGACATATAATAATAATAATACAAGATATGGCAATGAAATAACTACTTTTCAATTTATAACAAGCATTTCATGCTTTGACTACAATGGGTCGTACTTATTGTAAAGGTCGTAAGAACACACAAAAATGTGTTTACCATGCTGAAGGAAATCACTGATGATTGAGATGCAGTAATGTCAACATTTTATTGTGACTCATGGACAACCAAATGTCAGAGTGTATCCCCAGCCTAACTAAGAATGCTGGAAAGTGCAACCTTGTATTACTGTACATCTGACTCTCAAAGTCTACTGCCCCTATTACGCGTCTAACAGCATTTAGAAGCTTTTATACAGTATATGGATTCAGCATATTATGTGCATGGCAGTCATAAGCACACTATATGGCATTCCATATCCATGTCTTATATACATTTCCAGGAGCATCATTCAACAGTGCTGTTCTCTATGTCATCACCTTTTTTCATTCCACACTGATTCTTTCCTTCCCTTTGATTGTTAAGCAGAATTGCTGGCCGCTAACCTCAGTCTACCCATCTACTTGCATGTATAACCACTGAGCTGGAAGAAAGTAAAAGAGAAAGTCACATTCTTTTGTCAAGGCTTGGCAGGGCAATGAAAGCGTACCTAATACGTTACACATGTCGTAGCTTTAACAGCATCGGCAGCTGTTTGACTGCCACACTGTCTGCTGTGTTCATGGAAGAGAAAAATTAAGGGGTTGAGTGTTCATTAATTAAATATGCAGTTTATGAGTTTTGTGCTATTTGTAATGTCCTCTGTCCTCCAATTATAAACTTGTTACTTGTTATATTATGTAGCCTAGAGCATGTATTCTATTTATAGTGGTCTCATGCCCAGGATAGGCTACGCATCTAAGAACATTTCTAACCTTTATGTCTAAGACTATATGTACTCCTGCAAATGTGCCTATTCTGCCACCGATGCATGTGAAATGTGTCTGAGGGATGTGAGCATGGTACAAGTAATGGCAGATAATATTACTCTGCACCCTTTCCTCCCATGCTTGACCAGCTGCATATGGTTTATCCAGGAAGAACAATGCAGTGATGAACTTTAACCACATTTCTTCAAGCATTGAAGAGTACCTTGGTGAGATGAGATTGGATGTCAGGGAAGATGAAGAGATGAAGATGAGGTAGAATATGGGGAGGAGGATAGTGATAAAAGGAGAATTCTCTCTTCAGTCCTGATGCATGAGCTGTCAAGACTGACCAGCAGAGGGGACTGAGGAAACAAGATAGGAGGAGTCGCAGAGAGAGAGGCATTGTGGGAATTGCAGCTTCAGAACCTGAAAACATAGCATTAGGCAAATGTCCCTGTAATGGCTGAAAGCCTTTGCAGACGATTAGCTGAACAGCCCGCTCCCCGTGTGAAATCCTTGGATTTTACTATATTAACCATATTGAAGTGAATGTGTTTTCCTGAAGTTCATTGAAGGATAGCTCAAACTGAATGACAAAAACAATGCATGTAATATAGCAATAACATTAACGTATGAACAAGATAGATGATGTCTATAACAAGTTCCTAGAATAGTCCAATGGATAGCCCATCTTCGGATTGGAGAAGCTGCACTAGGACTGTCTCCAACCTCATTGTAATCCAAATGGTTGCAATCAGATAAGTCTTTTAAGTGGTCCAAAAGTTCCTTGAAAGTTCCCTTTTGTTGCATAGATAATTAATTCTCAACCAGTATAAGTAAGATAACCTCCGGTATAAGCCTAATGAAAGATTTGAGGTCACCTTGTTTCGTGACTGTCACTTCCACTTTGCGCACCTTGCCAAATTCACTTGAAAAGGTTTTGGATATAAGTCCCATAGGCCATGAGTTTCTTTCCACTATCTGTTCTTTCATGAGGACAAGATCTCCTACTTGTAGGCACGGTTTAACATGTTTCTATTTTCTTAATCGTTGGAGGAGCGTAAGGTAGCTACTCTTCCATCTACTCTAGAAACAATTGGTCAGTTGTTAAACATGTTTCCACCTCCTCTGATAGTTGTTGCCAGACGCAGAGTCTTCAGGTGAGTTAGGAACAGTTCCAAGTTTCTGAGTGAAGAGAGTTGCTGGAGTAAGACTAGCAGGACATCCTGGATTAATACAGGAACAAGATGTCTTAAATTCACAATAGTGGACTTTAAACGAAGAAAAGTGGTCAAGGTGTCTTGATTGATTCTTGAAAAGTTTTATTCCATCAACATAGACTCCAGTATCCTACGAGTAATGCCTATCATTCTTTCCCATGATCCGAACAAATGGGTAGCGTGAGGAGGGTTGAAGACCCACAAACTATTATAATTTGCCATGAAGTTCTGAACTGGTGTTGAATTCAATTGTAATTCTCTACAGTCACCTATGTAGTAGGTTCCACAATCAAATCTCAGATCTCAATTGCTTTACTGGTCCTTTGATGGCGAGGAATTGTTTTAAGGCGATGAAAATGCAGCAATCCATGGATTTTATTACTTCTATCTGTATCGCTCATACACTAATGTATGTGAACAACACAGCTCATTGTTTACTCTCTGCAAGATAACCTCGGGTTCTACGTGCAGTAACTGCCCACAGGCCACAAACTAAGATAGGTAAATGGTGGCTCTGTGCTTGTCCTATCAGCAGGCAAATCAGACATCTGTTGTTGCAGTTTCATCTTGTCTTTCCTCTTGTCATTGAATTAAATGCGAAACCTGTCTCTTTGCTCCCACAATCCAAAGGCCTGCAATTCTTAAAGCACCATCAGTGAAATGTCTGCCTTTGCTATTTTCATGGCAATGTAGTATCGGTCGATTGGTGATATGGTGGTGACCAGGAATAATTAGGGATTCTTTTCGGCATCCTCTAACTTGGCTTTGTTTAAATGATCACTGACTCTCAGTAAACCCTTTCTGTTAATTACTGGATTTAAGTCAACAATGGGGCTTTTTTTAAGAACATCTTGCTTTTTATGTATACATTGCAGTTCCTTGTGAAAACCATTCTGCTGCACATTATGCATCACAACAGTTTACTCAGAGCAAGGTTTTTCTGCAGAGAGAGGACTATGACAAATGTACCATCGGTGACAATCAGCGTTACTGTCCTTATTGTGATAGGATTGTACGTGGACTAACATTGCAATGGCAGAAACAAGAATTGTCCATCTGGAGAAGCGATCAAATCTCCGACAGTCCAAGCAATGCTTTGCTTCAGATTTGGTGATGTGGATGCTGACATCAGGATGGATCTCTGGGTCTATGACTGAATCCTGAAGGCTGAAGCTACTTTCAATAGCAGTCTCTTCAAAATGGTCATGAAGGAACTCCGGTCCTGTTAGTCAAGACCAACAGACACTGGCCTAGTAGCAAGGTCAGCAGAGTTAAGATGGGAGGGAAAATACTGCCATTGCTAAGGTTTAGAAAATTTTATTATCCTTTCAATGTGGTTACTGACACAAACCTAGAAGTGTTTTGTCTGCTTGCATGTGTAATCCAGAACAACTTTGCTGTGGGTATAGAATCTTCTATCATCCACGTAAATAGCCAGTTCACTCTATGAAGTCTGGGATCTCTATGGCTAGTACAACCCCACAGAGTTCAATTCCGATTCAATAGAAGTTCAATAGAAATCCACATAAGCTTCATTGTTAGAGTCTATATCCTTCAAATAGGCAACAGCTGCAAAAGCTTCAATAGAGATGTAAGAGAATATAAAGATCTCTTTCCTTTGACACGTAGCAAGGGATGCTGAAGTGTAACAACATGGTATGCGGATCCTATCCAAGGCACAAAGAGATTCCCACCAGGGTCTCCACATTGCTTGTTTGTCAGAAGGCAGTGGTGCGTCCCAGTTCTTAGTGTCTTAGCAGAAGTTAGCCTTATATTGTTAGAGGTGCAATGAATCTGAGTGGATCATATAGACTGTTCACCAATGACAGAACTTGGTAAACGGTTTTTATGCACAACTAATTGGAAAGCCGAAGGAGTCCTTCAATAAGTTCCATCTCATGACAGACTCTCTGTACTGGTGGATTGTCTGAGCCTAAATTCAAGTCCCTGAATTCTGCAGCATGGTCATTAGGGTGAAAGGACTTCATGATGACAGCACTGTTAGAGACAATTTTACTCAATCTCAGATGAGCTTTAGAAAGCATACCTTGTGTGTGTTTAAGCAAATCTATGGTTTCTTCCACTTTGAGCATGGAATTTGAGACCGTCATCCATGTAGAAGTCGTTTCCATGAACTGTTGGGCGTCCTTTCCGTACTCTGATTCACCATCTGAGGTTGTCCTACATTCGCAGTATGTAGAGACTGAGGTAGAAGGACTGTTACCAAACACTTGCACCTTCATCAACATTCAACCATTTCCTTGTTGGTGTCGTTGTCTTGGTGAAATGCAAACCGTAGATAATTCCTATGATCTTGTCGCACGATGAAACATTGGAACATTTGTTCAATGTCAACAGAAATAGCGACTGCCTCTTTTCTGAATCTCTTGAGCATTCCCACCAGGTTATTAGTCAGGCTGGGACCAGTAAGGAGAATGTCATTCAGACATACACCATGATGCTTGGTGCTTGAATCGAACACCACTATGATTTGTTTAGGCTTTCTTGGATGATTTACTCCAAAGGAAGGGAGATACCAGCATTCTTTATTCTCTTGCAAAGGTGGAGCTTGTACTGCATGATCATTGAGAAATATTCTGTCCATAAAAGGCTAAAAAATGGTCCTTTATATCAGGCTTTTTTAGTAATGTTGTCTGCAGTGATATGAAACTGGATAAAGCCTGTTCTCGGTTTCTCGGTTGTTAAAAAGCATAGCTCTTGCATCCTTGAAGGGTAAAGGAGCAACCCAACTGTCAGATTTGTTCTTGAAGAATCCACTGTCCATGATTTTAAAAACTCCTTGTCTTCTATGGATAACGCCATTTTGCTGTCATCTTGTGTTATGTGAAACACTGTTCTTCCTAAGTCGTCACCATAGGGAATGGGAATGGTGTTGGGCTCTGGACTAGGTCATAGAACCTTTTCTTCACTTCATAGCAATGTGTCATGGGTAGTGTTGAGCATTCCGATACCGCAAGTATCGGGTATCGGCCGATATTCGCGTTATCGGAATTCCGATACTTAATTCCGATACTTTTTCAATATCGTATACCGGAATCGGAAGTTCCCATAATTCTTTGAGAGGCAATGTGATTTTAGTCAGCCAATGATGAATCTTATGAAGTGTGGGCACATCCTGTAATGCTGCGGTCATCTTAACTAATGGCATGGCTGTGATTGGCTGCTGAAATGATGTCAGAATGCACTATAAAAGGCGCCGCCGCCATTTTAGCGTCACTGTGCTGTGAACTCAGTTAG
Source organism: Oophaga sylvatica (assembly GCA_033576555.1). Lineage (NCBI taxonomy): Eukaryota > Metazoa > Chordata > Amphibia > Anura > Dendrobatidae > Oophaga > Oophaga sylvatica. The sequence continues at coordinate 382,053,313 of JARQOD010000002.1, read as the reverse complement.
GGACAGAACGCTACTCTGCTGACTCTGAGGGACAGTTAGATATTGCGATTTTGTGTACTACTGTGCTTGAGGCAGGCTAGTTTACCAACAGGTCCTGCCCACATCCTTCTTCCTAGCGAGGATTCAACATCATCAGCCGGCGTTCCTGATCTGGCCACGGAGGCCAGAGATCACCGGCTTTCATCAACGGATGTAAGTTTCGTCTGCGGGCCATAGGAGGCTGAAGTCGGACTTTCTACTGCAAGTGACCCATCGGGGTTGTCAGGTAAAACCTGTGCAAACAGGACTATTTTCTCCACAGTGCACCACTAATACTCATTCATCTGAGCTGTCACCGGCCGGGACAGTGTCAATTTCTTCTGACCTTTCTGCATAAAAGGTTTTTTAGGATTTCTGCAGCGTTTTTCTGCTCCATCGTTAAAAGAGGACCTCTTTTACTTTTTCAGGGTTTGTCCATATTAATACCCATATGAATAAATACCTTATGCGTATTATGACTATTTAGTCCTTTGGTTTGGGGTAAACTACATAATAGACTACAGGCTTTTCTCATCACCTTTTTCTCACGGGTCTTAGTGCAATATTTATTTATTACTGTATTATTACATCTGCATCTCAAACTGTTCTACAGAGTGCGTCTGAATTTATGTATTGTTTTCCATTTGACACATGCATATTCCTATTTTTCTACAGATCCTTTTGTGTCTTGTAGTTTTTATGTGCGCAAACTATTTTTATTTTCAATTATAGAGGGCCATGTTATTGACTTTGCATTGACCTGTAAAAGATTTATGTTGTGCCACTGGCTATATGTATTCTAAAGGTGTACCCAGTCTCAACAGATCATTAGTCTGATTGTTCTTTGATTCTCCTAAATGTGAATTTGTCTGATTTGGTGTCAAACTTGACTTTGTCCCTATTTTTGTTTTGCCATGTGACCCAATGATTATACAAATCTATATAGGGTTTGGCATCATCAAAAGTAACAGAATATTAGCATGCATGCATATTTAGGATATAAAAGAGAAGTATCTTGTTGTGCCAGAGTGTTCCTAACTCCTGAATGGATATAAAACAATATGGTCTACGGATCAGGTAAAATCGAGGGTCCGCATGTCTATATTTTATACAATTTGAGTGGGCAAGGGTGGGATTTAGAGATTAGCCCATTCATGAAAGTTTTGGGAGCTGAGAACCTTCAGGAGTTGTTAACCATGCTTTGAGGTCGATTGAATGCCATGTCACTCAGGCAGCCAATCACTGCTGTCAAGCGCAATGGAAAGCAACACACGGTTGGTCCTGTGGCCAGCAGCACAGGAGGGGTAAGGGTAAAACATGAATATATTAGATTATGTTTTACTATTTGGAGCAAGTTTGAAGTTTTCTTTAAGGATTGGAAAACCACCTTCAGTTAGGAATCGGATCAATCAAACAGGGCACAATATGGAATAATGTGCGTTGTTATACACAGTAACTTACAAACGTGGTTCTCTCTGGCATCTATGTACATGGGCAAGTATTACTCTAATTTGGGTCTAATGTGTAGTTTATTGGGTGCAATATAGGCTCATTGTAGGACTGCAAACACACAATTTGGTTCTTTGCAGGTAGAATATGGTACTTTATGCAAAGTATATGGCTGTGTGCAGGCACAGAATCGCACTGTCCTATGAAAACAAACTATGGGACTATTGTGGCATGGTATGGCGGTCTCTGGCCACTGTTTAGCATAATATAGTACTATATGGACATTGGACAACAACAACTTTTTAATGTGCTGGTATTGTTGTGGTTACAATTAAAGAAATATTCTCAATTTGTCTCTGGAGCAGGTCAGAGCTATGTTGCTCTTTACTTCTTTGTTTCTGATAGGATAGGCTGAGTTATAGTATTAGTAGAACTATAAAGTTCTGCTGTAACACATTCAGCTATTAGTGATTTCTTTTATAATGTACACTGCTATCACTGTATTTACGGTACATATAGAGATAATGGCACTTGAACAAGCACATAGCTCAGGATAGTCAGAGCTGTGATTAGGAGAACTGCTCTTGGAGAAGCTAGTGCTATAGATTGGTGATTTTGCAAGTAGAGATGGGCGAACCCGAACAGTAAAGTTCGGCATCCAGACCGAACACCTATGACCTAAGACCCGACATGAAATGACACTTGGTGTACATAGGGTTAACCATGTCTTTTCATGTCCTTTGCTATCTAATTTGCACAAACAATTAAATCAGACTATGTGTGCAAAATTTCACACCTGTAGGGGTTAATTAAAGGTGTAAATTCGTAGCAAAAAAGTCCGTTTTTTTTACAACGAATTTACACCTTTAATTAACCCCTACAGGTGTGAATTTTTGCACACATAGACTGATTTAATTGTTTGTGCAAATCAGATAGCAAACGACATGAAAAGACATGGTTAACCCTATGTACACCAAGTGTCATTTCATGTCGGGTGCTTCTGTCTTTTCACTGAAGCCGGCTTTACCGGGCAATTGAATCAGAGGATATTTTACTATGTAGAAGTGTATAAACTATACATATATGTATATATATATGTCACAATGACATGTATATATATATATATGTATTCTATGTGTGTATATTTAGTGTTTACAAGGAAAGAATGGGGTTTTTTTAGTTGCGATATTTTGTTCCCATAGACTTACATGGGACTTCCGGTATCGGTATCGGGTATCGCCGATATTTTAGTGATATCGGCGATACCATTCCGATTCCGATACTTTAGGATATCGGAAAGTATCGCTCAACTCTAGTCATGGGTGCATCGCCACGAAGATCGTCGCGATTGCACATTCTGACTTCTCACAGCTGAGCTGCTGTTTCTTTGTGTTTGGTAATGAGAGAGTTAATTTTACCTAGCTCTTTGCTAAGACTAGGTCCAGCCTCGCCCGGCTGCTTTTGATTATGTTCTAATTAGTTTCCTTTATATTCCTGCCAGTCTGGGTGTTAGACGCCGGTGAAAGCATTCATGTAGTCTAGCAGACTGGAGCGGTTCTGAGAATACTTAAGCTAAGAGCTCCTTAGTTGTTTTTACTCTTATAGCTTATAGTTTATCTCTGAGACCTTAGGTGTTCCTACTGTGTGTGAGTGTTGTATGTAAGACTTTATTTACTTTATTTCTTGTCTTTCTTGTATGTCTTTCTGTTCATTAACCGTTACCTGTTCATTTCCTTTGGTGGTAATCAGGGTCCTTCTTAGGACTAGATTACAGTTGGCAGGGATTGATAGGAGACAGGGTTTACGCTGGTGGCCTGGACCTCTGTACCTTTAACAGTACCTCCAGGTAGAGGGATTAGTCAGGACCCCAGTTTAGGGTCAGCATAGACCCCGGTCACCCTCTAGCCGGAGACAGCATATAACGGATTCAGTATTGACCCACTGGACATTCTGTCAGGTAATTCTATGTTATCATATATCTATGCGCATGTTATATAGTATGTTGCCCTTTTGATATAGATTACTGACATCACATATATATGTCTGCTATACAGCGTGACATTTTCACCGGCCATACTAAAGATTCTCCCCAGCTGTCATGGATCCAGTAGCCCAGCTGGCCCGGCAGTTGCAGGGGTTGTCCATGGAGTTTGCAGACATTAAGTCCAAGGTTTTGTCCCCCCGGAGCAAACCAGAGTTGAACCTAAGGTTGCTCTCCCGGACAGGTTCACTGGTGGGCGGGACAAATTTTTTACCTTCCGGGAGGCATGTAAATTGTACTTTCGGCTGTGGCCTCGGTCATCTGGGAGTGAAGAGCAGAGGGTGGGAATTGTTATCTCGCTCTTACAAGGGGACCCTCAATCTTGGGCGTTCTCTATTCCTCCAGGCTCCCCAGATCTCCAGTCAGTGGATCGATTTTTTACTGCCCTGGGTCTGGTATATGATGATCCGGATCGAGTCTCCCTTGCTGAAACAAAGTTACGTAAAATACGGCAAGGAAATCGTCCAGCGGAGGAATATTCTTCTGAGTTCCGTAGATGGGCAACAGATACTCAGTGGAATGACCCAGCTCTTAGGAGCCAGTTTTGTCAAGGGTTGTCTGACAAATTAAAAGATATGTTGGCTCAGTATGATTCTCCTCCATCACTGGAGGCTGCTATGGCCCTCGCTATTCGCATTGATAGACGACTTCGGGGAAGACGCGAGGTAACTCCGCCTCCCGTGATGACTCCACCTACTACTAAAGTCCCTTATACTGAGGTTCCCCTGGTCTGTTCTGAGGAGCCCATGCAGTTGGGAGGGACATCATTTTGTAGGAGGGAATCGGCGGTGCACCGCAAGACTAGAAGGTGTTTCTTTTGCGGGAGAGAGGGACATTTTGTTGGGGGTGTCCATCCCGGGCCTCTTTGAGCAAAGGAGTTAACCTGGGAGTGTGTATTTCGTCCCAAATCCCTCTCAGTTTCTCGTGCCTGCGGAGGTGGTGATTGGTACTAGAACTGAGAGGATTTCTGTTTTTCTTGATAGTGGGTCCGGGGCTAATCTGGTGGACGCTCGGTTTGCCCAGGTGCATGGTATGCAACTGAGTGTATTGGCCAAACCAGTCCCTATAGTCTCTATTGATTCTAGACCTCTCGGTCAAGGTAGCTTGGTACAAGCTGTTCATAACATAGATCTTCGAGTAGGGGCAATAAATAAAGAGCAATTGTCTTGTTATGTGTTGGAGGGTCTACCTACTCCTATTGTGTTGGGACTTCCTTGGTTGGCTAAACATAACCCAGTGATTGATTGGCAATCCAGAAAGATAAGCCAGTGGGGTGAATTTTGCAGGAATAACTGCTTGAGCACGGTCATCGGTGCGGTTGTGCCTAGGACTTTGCCTCCTTTTCTGGAGGACTTTGGGGAGATGTTCTCAGAGGAGGGGTGTAAAGAGTTACCTCCTCATCGCGCATATGACTGCTCAATAAAGTTGCTTCCTGATGCCTTATCTCGTACTTTCCCAGGGGCCGGGAAGACGGATGATCCGGTTCCTATTCCTCAGGAGGGAGTTGTAGTGTCAGCTGTATGCTCTGAGCTTGAGGGGGAGGTATTGGGGGCTCAGGGGGACGCCCCTGTGGGACTTCCAGGGAGACTGATAGTTCCAGATCGCTTAAGACTGAAGGTTACGGGGAACCGTTACAAACGGATGGCTGATAGGAGGAGAGTTTCTGGTCTAGATCTGAAGGTGAACGATCTGGTTTGGTTGTCTACCAGGAATATAAAACTTAAAGTTTCCTCCTGGAGGTTGGGTCCCAGATTCATCGGGCCGTACAGGATCAGTTCCATAATTAATCCTGTGGCATTTCGTCTGGACCTCCCTCCTACGTTTAAAATTCATAATGTGTTTCACAAGTCATTACTTAAAAAGTATGTGGCACCAGTCATACCGTCACCTCTACCTCCTCCTTCAGTGGTAGTCAATGATAACGTGGAATTTCATGGGTCGAAAATCATTGACTCACGTCTCAGTCGCCGATCCCCTCAGTACTTAGTTCATTGGAGGGGGTATGGTTCTGAGGAGAGGACGTGGGTCCCTGCGTCTGATGCTAACGCAGATCGATTGGTTCGGACCTTTCACACAACTTACCCGGACAGACCTGGTCATGAGGGTCCGGAGGCCCTCGTAGAAGGGGGGGTACTGTCATGGGTGCATCGCCACGAAGATCGTCGCGATTGCACATTCTGACTTCTCACAGCTGAGCTGCTGTTTCTTTGTGTTTGGTAATGAGAGAGTTAATTTTACCTAGCTCTTTGCTAAAACTAGGTCCAGCCTCGCCCGGCTGCTTTTGATTATGTTCTAATTAGTTTCCTTTATATTCCTGCCAGTCTGGGTGTTAGACGCCGGTGAAAGCATTCATGTAGTCTAGCAGACTGGAGCGGTTCTGAGAATACTTAAGCTAAGAGCTCCTTAGTTGTTTTTACTCTTATAGCTTATAGTTTATCTCTGAGACCTTAGGTGTTCCTACTGTGTGTGAGTGTTGTATGTAAGACTTTATTTACTTTATTTCTTGTCTTTCTTGTATGTCTTTCTGTTCATTAACCGTTACCTGTTCATTTCCTTTGGTGGTAATCAGGGTCCTTCTTAGGACTAGATTACAGTTGGCAGGGATTGATAGGAGACAGGGTTTACGCTGGTGGCCTGGACCTCTGTACCTTTAACAGTACCTCCAGGTAGAGGGATTAGTCAGGACCCCAGTTTAGGGTCAGCATAGACCCCGGTCACCCTCTAGCCGGAGACAGCGTATAACGGATTCAGTATTGACCCACTGGACATTCTGTCAGGTAATTCTATGTTATCATATATCTATGCGCATGTAATATAGTATGTTGCCCTTTTGATATAGATTACTGACATCACATATATATATCTTCTATACAGCGTCACACAATGACAGCATGGCTTCAAGTGAGTTGTGTGACCATTTTGGAGTATATACATTTTAAAAGAGTCAACTTCGGATGCCCTGTCACTCTTATTCAAACATACATTGCCCACAATTACCCAGCCTAGATCAAGTCTTTGGGCATATGGTGCATCATCGGGACCATTGCATTGTTGACACACCTTGCAAAGCTTCAGAATGTCCCTTCGAGTAGCATTTGTGTACAGAGGAAGAATTTTGTTAGCTAGGTGTCTCAAGTGGGGATGATGAAGCGTGGCTTCCGGAGTAGAAATTTTTTCCCTGTTATCAGGTATCTGGTCACATTCAATAAAGGTTGGCAAGGGAATGAGCATGTTCCCCTTGATTGAAGAGACAATGTACACAAAGGCTATCCTGCCAGAAGTCTCAATACAACCAGGGCAGGTGTTGAGGCTATACAGAGCTGCTTGTCCTTTTATATTAAACATTTCAAAGAGTTTTGGCTTTGCTAGAGACCTGTTGTTTTGCATTTTTATTATGGCATACGTTCTGGAGGCCTTGTCGGATTTTCCTTCCGGATAGACCTTAACTAGATATAACTTGAAACAGCAATTAGGACTAGTCCCTTCTCCACACACTTCAATACAAGAGGAAAAATCAGTGGTTGCAGTTAAATCAGGGGCTTGTGGCTCACCACCATGCTTTAGAGCAGAGATGGATGTTGCAGAACGTTGTGAAATTTGTGGAGCTGATGTGGGATGCATAGGCGCAACATATTTGTGACTACTGCATTCGGTGCACTTAACGGTAACCTCACAGCAATGTGGTCAGAGGAGGCGCAACACTTATAACCTATCCCAAGCTCCTTGAGAGTATCTCCATGCTTCTGCAAAGTCTTTGCCATGAGTCCATGACATTCCTTAAGTGGGTAAGGCCTTTTTTGCATAGGGCACATATGATTGCTGTCCATAACTTTAGGAGAAACAGCATTTGATTTAGTTAAGTTGTGTGCAGTGAGTGCAACGCCAGTCTTTCTTATGGATACTGTGCCTCTTAACTCTTTGTTTATGGTAATGTTATCATACCTTTCAGATAGGGATGAAGCTAGTGGAAAAGATTTGGAGAAGTTAAAGCTAGGATCATTCTACTTCCGACTTTGATCACTGACGAACCTGGGAAAATGAGAAAAGGGAGGAAGAGACACTTTATGTTGTCTTTTGTTCCTTGAAATGTGGTCTGCCCATTTTTCCTGCATGCTGTATGGAAAATTGGACACTACTGGATTCTCGCCATGAGCAGTGCTAAGTTAACTCAGCCCTGAAAGCCTTGAGACTAATTTTGACAATTCTATTTCCTTCAGCAGGTCACTTAGATCTTGAAGTTTCCAGTTGTCTTTGTTAGTTATCTTTGGGGAGGTTTGCAGTCTCTTAAATAAGGCACATTCTAAATAAGGCACATTCTATGGCTTCTGAGCAGCTTCCATAGGTTTTTCCAAGTCTCTCCCATGCTGCATTAAGACTTGCATCTGAATGGTCCACATGAACTGCTCTTATTATCTTCATGCGCTCCGCTGATGCAGAGCCTAACAGGTTAACAAGCAAATCCAGTTTTTCCTTGGTGATGAAGTTAAAGTCTTGGATTAACACTTGAAAGGTCGTCTTCCGGGCTCTATTTTTCTCCGCACGATCATCAAATTTTGAGAGACTGATGTGTATTAACTCCCTGCAAATCATGTATCTTGCAAAGTCAGACTTGTCTGATCTCCAGGTCATAGTTCAGGATTAGCTTGTGGTATCCCTGGGGAATGTAAATTCTTTGATTTATATGACTGTGACAAATCAGGTCAAAAAGATGCAGCATGAGGGTTAAGCTGTGGTTTTGTCTCTAGAGGGTCTGCTGGATATGGCCTAAATTGCGGGTTAATGCTGGAAGTTACCTTGTTAGTAGTAGGCAGAGTCATCCTTTGCCTTGTGTGTGCATCCATGTGGAAGAATGGAAGTGGTGCTGGTACAGATAATAAAAGTCTTAGCAAGTAGTCAGTAGTGCAATCAGCTGGGTCTTCCACTTCTCCTGAAATGAGGTGGTCTATTTAAGCATATTTACCTAGTGCTTGTTCAAGGACTTTCAGTTTAGCAAGGGCTGTCAGTTCTTCCCTTTCTGTTTGGAGTATTTTTAATTGGGCTTTCATCTGTTTTTTTTTGGTCTTCCATCTCTGTTTCCTGCTTTTTTAATTGGATTCCTACTCGTTTATTAAGGCTTCAATGTCAGGTTCTTGCCTTTTTATCTCGTTTCTTTAGGCTTCCTTTTTTGCTTCCTTCCTAGTAAAAGAGCTTCTATCTCTAGCTTCCTCTGCAGTCACATGGATTTCCAGTAGTTTGTCACACAATATTGATTTCCAAGAGTGAGATTATCTAGAAGATCGAGATGTGAACCTAACCATTTAGAGGTGTGCGATGTGGAGTTCTGCCTTATCCTGGGCATCTCACACAAATGCCATCTTTTCATGAAGAAGCGTCTCTCTTTCACCTAGCTCTGCTGTGGCTTCATCCATATCACAATTACTCAGGAATGTGATGTACTTTGCAGACAATCTTTTGTAGCAATCATGGGCAGCAATTAAACAGTTCAATGTGTTGGTTAAATATGCTGTGTCATTGTTAGAGTGTGGAATAGCTGCTAAATAGTGATCAACTCTGCCTCATAAATCATCTAGTTTGTAATAGAACTAATCCCTATTTGTCTCAAAGTTCTGTCTGACTTTTGCTACTGGCTTGGTTACACGTTTGGGACATTCCCCATGTTCTGCAGTAAGAGTGGACTCTAGCTGAATTAGAGGATTGTATGAGGAATATAACATATTTCCATAGGTAGTGTTGGGCTGGAATCTGTAGTGAAGCTATCAGTTACATACAGTGATGGCCAAAAGTATTGGCACCTCTGCAATTCTGTCAGATAATACTCAGTTTCTTCCTGAAAATGATTGCAATCACAAATTATTTGCTATGTTTATCTTCATTCAATTTGCTTGCAAGGAAAAAACAAAAAAGAGAATGAAGCAAAAATCAAATCCTTGATCATTTAACACAAAACTCCAAAAATGGGCCAGACAAAAGTATTGGCACCCTCAACCTAATACTTGGTTGCACAACCTTTAGCCAAAATAACTGCGAACAACCGCTTCCTGTAACCATCAATGAGTTTCTTACAATGCTCTGCTGGAATTATAGACCATTCTTCTTTGGCAAACTGCTCCAGGTCCCTGATATTTGAAGGTTGCCTTCTCCAAACTGCCATTTTGAGATCTCTCCACAGGTGTTCTATGGGATTCAGGTCTGGACTCATTGCTGGCCACCTTAGAAGTCTCCAGTGCTTTCTCTCAAACCATTTTATAGTGCTTTTGGAAGTGTGTTTTGGGTCATTGTCCTGCTGGAAGACCCATGACCTCTGAGGGAGACCCAGCTTTCTCACACTGGGCCCTACATTATGCTGCAAAATTAGTTATTAGTCTTCAGACTTCATAATGCCATGCACATGGTCAAGCAGTCCAGTGCCAGAGGCAGCAAAGCAACACCAAAACATCAGGGAACCTCCGCCATGTTTGACTGTAGGGACCGAGTTATTTTCTTTGAATGCCTCTTTTTTTTTCCTGTACACTTTATGTTGATGGTTTTTCCCAAAAATCTCGACTTTTGTCTCATCTCACCAGAGAACATTCTTCCAAAAGGTTTTAGGCTTTCTCAGGTAAGTTTTGGTAAACTCCAGCCTGGCTTTTTAATGTCTCGTTATAAGAAGTGGGGTCTTCCTGGGTATCCTACCATACAGTCCCTTTTCATTCAGACGCCAACGGATTGTACGGGTTGACACTGTTGTACCCTCGGACTGCAAGGCAACTTGAACTTGTTTGGATGTTAGTCGAGGTTCTTTATCCACCATCCGCACAATCTTGCGTTGAAATCTCTCGTCAATTTTTCTTTCCTTCCACATCTAGGGAGGTTAGCCACAGTGCCATGGGCTTTAAAATTCTTGATGACACTGCGCAGGAACATTCAGGTCTTTGGAGATGGACTTGTTGTTAGGGTCTGCGGTACGCACCTAATAGATATTGTAGAGAGGTGTGTTCACAGCCCGGGGTCCACCGTGCAGGCGAAGCCCGCTGCTAGTAAGATGGTGAAAGTAGAGAACTCTGTTATCCGAAGAGTTGCTAAAATAAACGCCGCAGCACGCTGTGGCAGCAAAGTGCGAACTCTGTTAATCCCCAGAGCCACTAACGGGAATGCCACAGCGCTATATGGCGATAAGTGAGAACTCACTTAGCTTCAGTGAGCTGCAAAGTAAAACGCTAGGGCGCTGAACCAGCGTATAAAGCGAACCCTGTTGCGTCACAGAGCCGCTGAGAAAAAGACTGTGTCCTGTTAGACTCACAGGGATACACAGATAACTGCTGTGTGGATAGCAGTCCGTGATCATGTAGACAGCAACGCAATCAAGCAATCTCCTCACCGGAGAAGCCGGTATTCTAGGGGCTTATTTCAGCCAAGCCCTAACCACTTGCACCCAAATCTCCTCACCGGAGGTGCCGGTATTCTAGGGGCTTATTTCAGCTGAGCCCTAACCACATGCGTACATGATCACACTGGCGCATAGCACATAATGCAATTGATACTAGTGCATGGCGGCCCAGCCATGCCACCCTTTTATAGTAACAGCTACAGGACCTGCCAGAAACAAGGACCAATGAAACTGTTCCAGAACATCAGTTGTCACAGGACCTTCCTGGCGGACCAATAGGAGCTGCTGCAGTACCAGAGCATGTGACTCCTGATCTCCAATGAGAGATCTCACCCTGGGCATGCTCAGAAGGGGAAAACAAGGACTTTGTCCTAAAGACGTCTGCTCGCCGCTAACCAGTACTGGCCACAATAGCAGAGCCTGGAGAGGCAGCAGTAATCCTCTGCACACTGTTAGACTGGGCGAGATGCTGGGACCAACGTCTAAGCTGAGCAGGATCCACTCTTGACGGAGATGGATGGGGGACCGCAGCGGGACTGGTTCAAGACTCCCCTTGTGCAGCAGCGGGAACTCAAATCCTAACATTACCCCTCCTCCTAGGGCCCCCCCTTCTCTGGGCCTTTCTGCGCTCAAAGGCAGCGATGAGCTGCAGAGCGTGAACATGCTCGGCAGGCTCCCAAGACCTATCCTCAGGCCCATAGACCCTCAGTCCACCAAATAAAACTTTTTGCCCCGTACCACCTTACACCCTACGATGGTGTTCACCTCATGGTCATCCGTAGACGAACCCGATGTCCCCGGCAGATGACTCGGAAAACCGGGACATGAGCACGGGTTTCAGGAGGGATACGTGAAAGGTGTCGGAGATACCCAGGCGTGGTGGAAGAGCCAAACAGTATACCACAGGGTTAACCTGCTCGAGGACCTTGAAAGGACCCAGGTAGCGGGGTGCCAACTTAGTGGACTCAACTTGCAGCCTAATGTTACGGGCGGAGAGCCACACCAAGTCCCCAGGAGCAAATGTTGGAGCGGAGCGCCGATGTGCGTCGGTGGAGGACCTCATCCTCTCCTTGGACGCCTGAATGGCATCCTGGGTATGGTCCCAAATGTCCCGTGCCTCCACAGCCCAGTCTGCCACCCTGGAGTCGGCGGAAGACACGGGCATGGGCACCGGAACCCGCGGATGCTGACCGTAGTTTAGGAGGAATGGAGTCTGTCCAGTAGAGTCAGCCACAGCATTGTTTAGTGCAAACTTAGCCCATGGTAGCAAGGATGCCCAGTCATCCTGCCTGGCTGAGACAAAATGTCGTAGATAGGTGACCAAGGTCTGGTTGGCCCTCTCTATATATCCAATTTGGCTTTAGGTCAATTATTTTTGTGTTTTTTCATTGAAGATAAATTAAATGAAGATAATAATACCAAATAATTTGTGTTTGCAATCATTTTCAGGAAGAAACTGAGTATTATCTGACAGAATTGCAGGGGTGCCAATACTTTTGGCCACCACTGTAGTTATGCTTTATACTTGGCTACATTGTTTCTCAGCACCTGGGGAGCTCTCTCTAAACCAATCCCCTGTCAATGATCGGGACTGCACTGCAAGGGCTCCAAGGTTGCATCTGCAAAATAGTTTCTGACTGGTTGCGGGAGCTAATGATAACAATATAGACTAAGGTCTAGTGTTGAGCGATACGATAATGCAAATATCGGCTATCGGCCGATATTAGCTCTATCGGCCTTTCGATAATTCGTTTCGATATTTTCGTCTTATCGAATACCGGAATCGGATTTGTCACTGTCACTGTCTGTGTCCGTCGGTCGGGTCTGTCACTGTCAGTGTCCGTCGGTCAGGTCTGTCAGGAGTCAGCGGCACTTACCTGGCAGAAGATCTCCGGCGGTCACGGCCTGGACTGCTTCATGGCCGCCATCCTCTTCTCCCCGGCGGTCACATGCAGTTTCTCGCGATAACTGCAGTGACTGCTGGGTAATCCCGGCCGTAAAGCAGTCAGTCCGATGACGTCACCGCCGGGGAAGCAGGTAATCAGCTGTGCTGCGTCGCGATGACAGGCTCTGCCTGTCATTGCGATGTAGCAGAGCTGGATCGTCGTGGGACTGTCGTTACTATGGACTGCGTCGGACAGGTGGTATACTGTTGGTTTGTTTTTTTTCTTTTTTACAGGAGATCGATGGCGTCGCAGGAATGAGAGTACAATAAAAGAAATGAAAACTGTGTTGTCTCTTTTATTTCATTAAAATACTTTTTTCTTGCTTTGTCTTTTTTTTATGCATTTAATAACTTTGGGATTAATAATGGATCGGTGTCTTATTGACGCCTCTCCATTATTAACCGGGCTTATTGTCACCGTGCAATCAACGGTGACATTAACCCCTTATTACCCCGCTTGCCACCGCTACAGGGCAAGTGGGAAGAGCCGGGTAAAGTGCCACAATTGGCACATCTTTTGATGCGCCAAATGTGGGGCTGCTGTAGCCTGGTATTATCAGGCTGTTGAGGGCCAAAATCCATGGGCCTTGACAGTCTTTTAATACCAGGCCGCAGCAGTCTGCATTTTACTTGGCTGGTTAACAAAAATAGGGGGACCCCTACGCCGTTTTTTTTTCGAGGGGATCCCCTATTTTTGTTAACCAGCCAAGCTAAGCAGACTGCTGTTGCCTGGTATTATCAGGCTTGCAAAGTCCATGGATATTGGATCCTTACCAGCCTGAAAAACCAGGCCTCAGCGGTCTGCTTCATCTGGCTGGTTAACAAAAATAGGGGGGACCCCACGCCAATTTTTTTCGACGGGATCCCCTATTTTTGTTAACCAGTTCCCTCTGACATCACTGATTGTGTCCTGACTGACCTGAAGTGAAAGTGGAAAGCAATCAATTAAGCTTTCCACTTCCTCTCCTGTCAGCCAGGAGAGGAACTCATTCATTTGGGGGTTTACTGTGAGGCTGCAGCATTATCTGCGGTCCCTGCAGTAAACATTAACCCTTTCTGAAGGATTACACCGTGGGACCTGACTGTACATCGGATTGGTAAGAATAATTTTGCTTTATTATTTTATTTTTATTACAGGAAATGGTTTTAGCAGGAAAATAAAATATGGTCAAAAACTGTGTGATTATTTCATTAAACTTCTTTTTTATTAAAGTGTGTGTGTTTGATTTTTCTTTCATACAATAGGATTAATAATTGATAGTTGTCTAATTGACAGCTCTCAATTATTAACCTGGCTTAAAGTGACCTTTCAATTGCAAGGTCATTTTAACCACTTATTAACCCATTCGCCACCGCTACAGGGCAATGGGAATAGACGGGCAAAGTGCCAGAAAGGGCAAATCTAATTAGAGATTTGCCCTTTCTGGGGTGTCTGGGAGCAGATGTTAGTAGCCGGGGGGGACCAAAAATAATGGTCCCTCTCTGGGCTATTATTATCTGCCCCCACTCACTGGCTTTGTCTGTCTGGTTTCGAAAATAGGGCGGGAGCCCACGCCTTTTTTTTCAGCAATTTTAAACCTCATATATATATATATACATGTCATTAAATTTGTGACACATATATATATATATATATATTTATATTTATAGTTCATACACTTCTACATAGTATAATAGCCGCTAATTCAATTGCAGGCTTTTGTGAAAATGCAGAACCCGACATGAAATGACACTTGGTGTACATAGGGTTAACCATGTCTTTTCATGTAGTTTGATATCTGATTTGCACAAACAATTACATGAGTGTTAAGGGTATGCCACACTAAACAATATCGCTAACGGGATCGCTAAAAAACGTCACTATTTAGCGATCCCGTTAGCGATGTTGTTCAGTGCGGCATCTGCCAGCGACGAGCTTCCTGCTGTGATCTCGCTCGTCGCTGGAATCGTTCCGGACCCTATTTCATCGTCGGCGCTCCCGCTGGGTAAGTATATATCGCTAGTGTGGCACCTTTTCTTAGCGATTTAGCGGTACTTTTGTACCGCTAAAGTCGTTAAGAAGATCGCTAACGGCGATAGCGTCGTTAACTATACCGCTAAATGTGACTGCATTTAGCGATATAGAAACAATCCCGCTAGCGATCTCATTAGTATGCAACGCTAACGAGATCACTAGCGGGATAGCTTAGTGTGGCAGTACCTTAAGTGTGCAAAATTTCACACCTGTAGGGGTTAATTAAAGGTGTAAATTCGTAGCAAAAAAGTCCGTTTTTTTACAACGAATTTACACCTTTAATTAACCCCTACAGGTGTGAAATTTTGCACACATAGACTGATGTAATTGTTTGTGCAAATCAGATTGCAAACGAAATGAAAAGACATGGTTAACCCTATGTACACCAAGTGTCATTTCATGTCGGGTGCTTCTGTCTTTTCACAGAAGCCGGCTTTACCCGGCAATTGAATCAGAGGATATTTTACTATGTAGAAGTGTATAAACTATACATATATGTATATATATATGTCACAATGACATGTATATATATATATATGTATTCTATGTGTGTATATTTTGTGTTTACAACGTAAGAAAGGGTTTTTTTTGTTGCGATATTTTGTTCCCATAGACTTACATGGGACTTCCGCTATCGAAATCGGATATCGACGATATTTAGTGCGATACAATTTCGATACGATATTTTTAGATATCGAGCAATATCGCTCAACACTACTAAGGTCAGAAACAAAAGAGCTGTTGCACAAGGACAAGGTCATGATCAAAGTGCAAAGATGGGAGTAGTCAGTTCAGGAACCGGGAGTAACTAGGAATCTAGTCAAAAAACTGCTTGGTCAAAACAAAGAAAACAGTCCAATAAAGAGCAGCATGTTGAATGTGGAGATTACATTTACTTTCACTGGTCACATCAAATAGAAAACTTAAAGGAGTTGTCCACTTTATCTTTATTTTAACAAATGTGATGGGAATATGTTCTTTTTGCACTTACTAATATGTATTACAGGTTTTCCTCTGGCATTTGCAAATGCAGCCTCAAAATGGCTACTAGTGGAGAAGCATGTGACCAGCATCCTCCAATTGCAAAACAGCTTTCCTATGTGAAGTGTTTTTCAGGTGGAGGAGGCTAATGGACAGATCTGGTCACATGCTTATTCGACAAATGCTCATTTAAGAACAGATCATTTGTGCATTCTGATAGGAAGGTGATACTAACAAGGGCAGGAGAACCTGTAATACTTAAATAACAATTTAGAACAGTCTGTAAGTGCCAGAGTAGAACCTGTAATTCTTATACATTTAATAGGTGCCACAAAGTTATATCTCAAGTACATTTTTTTTAAAAGGCCACAGGGACTAATTGGACTCCAAACCCATCCTATGTGTCAAAAAGATGATCAGTGTAAGGTAAGGTAAGTCTGATGGAATATTGCAGTTTTTGTTTCAGTTTTTGTGACAGCTATTTATGGGTCAAAGCAAGCAGTGCATTCAAATGAAAAAGAAATCCGCATGAAAGACTTACTTGTCTCCTCCCTATAGGATCCACTTTTGGCTTTAGATAAGACAAAAAACTACATCAAAAACTGCTTGTATCATTTCACTTTTATGAATTATGGACATCAGCTGTCATTCACCAAATGGGCTAGAACGTTGGGGACGTTTATCACTGTCCAGTGATTCTCCTGGCACTAACAGTTGATTATAGTGGTTCTAAGGAGATCAGCTGGTCACTTCTCATTCATGTGAAATATCATATCTACTACTAACTCCAGTTTAGCATGCTGCTATGAGTATCTCAATATTGGAATGGAGAAAGTCCTGTTATTGCCTGACAGTAGAGGTGAAAGAGAGGAGGATCTCTTCCTCTCTGACTGTATGACATTAGTTCATTAAGAGGCAACATGGCTGACAGTGCTAGCCATCAGCCAATTATTTACTGATACTGTAGATAGAAATCTTAGAGGAACACTTATCCAGTATATAAGTTATAATTGCTGGGAATAGGCAATATCTGTCATGGTTTAGTGTGTAACTCTCTAAGGTCTGTTTACATTGGCCATTGCATGCAGAACTATTTTTCGAAAGCAACAGACATTTCAGGGAAACCCGACGGACCTCATTATAAGTCAGTGCATTCAGGTTCTGCTGATTTATGTCATACAACAGATCTGGCACATCATTTTGGTTTGCACAAGACATGCGAACTAAGTCTAAAATATTCACACACAGTAAACAAGGGAACTGCCCTTTCTGGATCGGTATGTGATATATGTTGCATTTTCCTAAATCAGGGTGTTTTTGCTCTTTGCTTTTTCTGCAGCATATATTATTTATAGTTGTGCACATAGGATTATATGCATATACCCTATACATACAATATTACAGTTCTTTCTAGGGACGAGAGTACTGTTTTATTAATAAAAAGTTGACTCACAGCACTGCCAGTGGTGTGAACCTGGCAACTACTCCATAGCTCAATCAATGTCCCTTGATCTCTTATTATACCTATAAAACTTTCAATTTTCGCCTCTGCCTCTCTCCCACTGCCTGCTCCTCCTCCTACATTTTTGCTGTCAGGCCCAATCTGCGGCTGCTGTCTCTCAACAGCGAAGCTGGTAATTCGAAAGTCTCAGTTGATCACGACTCCCGCAGAACAATCTGTAATGTATGTTAACAACTGCGTTGTGTAGTCATCCATCTTCATAGAATAAGGGCCTTTCAGTAAAGAACCAAGCTGCGCAGCCAGGGATAGGGAGGACCTGTCTGGAGCCTGATTAATAAAGGGCTTTACAGTTTAAAGGAAAGTTAGATAAATGGGACAAAATCAGTGGCTTGTGCATCCAACCAAGAATAAGTGATTTTCATTTGTTTCACACAGCACGTATAGCTAATAGTCTTGCTTATGGAAAGCAGATCTTGGTTATATTACACAGTAGCTTATCTTCCATATGTCCACCAGCATGTGACCCTTCTTTATGCTTATGTAAAACATCAGAGGACAAGACTGGGGAGACCTGTGTGTCCTAAACAGTGCCTTCACTCCCCCTCTTCCCACCAAACCCATAAAGAATACACAGCCAGGCCTGGATGGGTTGAACAGGTCGGTCACAGTTTATTAATTACCAAAGCAGAGAAGGGCAATTACATTTCGTAACGGGGGCTCAAGGCAGAGATCCTGTCCGCGATCGACAGGAGATTATGCCTACTAGCAGTCACGAACCTTTGCCCTCCTCTACTAATCCGCTGTGACTTAATTTTGCTAACACAAATTTTTTTTTTTATAAATTGCACATATTACACTTATATACATATCTCCAACGAACATAGAATGGCAGTTCATTCGATGGAAATATGTAAGGGAGGGAGGTGGGACAAACAGCTTCCAGTGACTGCCAGAGGGGAAAGGAAGTTGCCTGCCAGATCACCTAAATTTAACCCCTGTAGGTGTGGCCGCAGGTACCTTCCCCTCTGAGGTCACTGGACAGCTGGACATCCCCAATTAGTACATCACCACTGGGAGTGGTGTGATGGGGGGGGGGGTGAATTGGGCACGGACCGTATTACATTAGCATCCACCTTATAGGCTCCCCAGTCAGAGGCCCTTTCCTTATTCAATTGTATAAAAAAACCAGAGTTAATGAAACATCTATTGCTATTGCAAGCAAAAGGGCATACTCCAAATAAAGTTTATATGCAAAGAGAAAAAACGGAGCAAATAGACCCATATAAGGTAAAAACGTATAAATATATTAATAAATGCTCAAGGTAAATATAAAAATCAAAATCAATACATATACAAAACACAAGCTGTGAAGGTTACAAACAAGTGATAAAAAATGACTATTAACGAATAATAGGACCGGGAATTACAGACTACAAAAATAGTTACACCATATCAGTATATAACTGAACATATATCTGCAGTATTCACATACAACTGGGTGGTTATAGTGTCACATATATATACCCATATCAAGTGCCACTCACAGGATCAATGTCCAGAAAATGGACCACAACAACACCCAGTATTAATGAAAATAGTCTCACCCAAATAAGTCCAGATAACAGTCACAACGTGCAGCCCCGACGCGTGTTTCGCGTGGTCTTCCTCAGGGGATTTTGTTAATAGTTATTTCTTATCACTTGTTTGTGACCTTCACAGCTTGTGTTTTGTATATGTATTACTTTTGATTTTTATATTTACCTTGAGCATTTATTAATAAATTTATACGTTTTTACCTTTCCTTATTCAGTACAGGGCCTGCCATTAAGGGCAGGTGATAAATAGGGTAATATTTAATCACCTTGTTTAAAGGGATCAGTGTAGAAAGAGCTGTTCAGATGCTTAAATTAGTCTATGCAGTTCAAGTTTTTGAAGGTTACTATAGAATAATATAAACACACATATGGTTTGGTCTGTTTTGCTTTGACCGGCCAACTACAGTATATTATGGGTATCTTATGTGCCACCATCTACCATAAAATGGAAAAATTGGGCACATTGGATTACAATATGTCCCATGCTTTATGCTCACAGGAGAAGCATACTCTCCTCTTCTTATTAAGGTCACATCCATCGAAGCCTCTTAAATTGTGCTGAATATGGGCTTCCTCCTATTCATTTGAAAGAGACAAAGCTGTAATTCCCGACATGGCACAACTTCTACATGTATGGTGTTCTTGTGAATGGACTAATGTAAGCAATGAAGAAGTCAGAGTATCTACCAATCGTACGTTTGCAAGGATGATATCAAGCGCCCCTTCCCTTAATTGCATATTACTTCTGATACTGCGGTTCAGTCCATTCACCTGAATAAGACCAGCCGTAGTTAAGTGTAATACCAGATAAAACTGTTCCTATATGTATGCAGCTGTGCCTGTTAAACAATAAAAGATACCAGGCATTTGGCCCCTTCAAATAGCTAGTTAGCGGAGTTGTCAAGTGTTGGACTCCCACCAATCTAATATTGATTGCCCTCAGGATAGGCAGTACCAGATAGAATCAATGAGTGCATAAGTTAACTGTTGCCAGTTGAATGGTCATTTGTCTGTTACACAAACATTTTGCCTATCTCCACCAGACACATTTTAGCACATATTGGTTTCAATTGTCTAACCTGTATATACATTTTAGGGTATGTTCCCACGGTCAGTAAACGCTGCGGGATGGAAGCTGAGTACATCCGCAGCGTCCAACCCGCAGCGGCCAGATGGTACAGCATAGTGGATGGGATTTCAAGAAATCCTATGCCCACTATGCATGCACTGGCGCCCGCAGCTTCTCTGTGGAGACGCACATGAGGCGCCTTTCCAGACCGCAGCATGTCTATTTATCTTGCGGAGAAGTGAGTCTCCACAAGTTAAATATCACCAGTGCAATGTATAGGGCGTGGTGATTCTGCACATTACAATGAACACATGCGGACTCACCTGCGTTCAAAAGCCGGCAGTGCTTTGGACGCAGCGGACATGTGTTGCGTTCAAAGCGCTGCCGGTTAATGACCGTGGGAACATACCCTTAGACGACCCTGTTCAAATGAATTCTGATCTTTCTGGGATTGTTCTTTCAAGGAAGGATGGTGCATGCTACAATTGTCCATCCAGTGCTTTGTGCAAACTTTGAGTAACAGGAATGTTAGATTTTCCTGTGGATTTTTGTAAAATCGCAAATAAATATACTGATACAGTCAAGGCAGAAAGTGTTGGCCTCACTGAAATTTTTCAAGAAAATGAAGTATTTCTCCCAGAAAATTAATGTCATTTCACATATTTTGTTTTACACATGTTTATTTCCTTTGTGTGTATTTGTCACAAGAGGTTTTCTCAGTCATCACCAACTGTCACGGAGGCATCAGGATCTGTGAATTCCACAGATTCTTACCTTCCTCCTTGTAACTCCATTGATAGCTATGATCAGTGCAGGGTAACTCAGGCATCAACTCTTAGGCCTCTTTCACATTTCCGGCGGGTGCCTGGCGGCGCCCCCGGCATTTTGCCGCAGCGCCGCATGTGAAAACCTTTCACACTTCCGGCGGCCAAAATGCGTTTTTTTGCCGGATGGTTTCTGATGCTTGGAGAGATAAGAAACCATCCGGCAAAAACAAAAAAACGTTACATGCAGCGTTTTTTCCGGATGCCGAAATGTACATGCGCTAATGCATGTCAATGCGAAAAAAGCCGCATGCGGCGCATCAGATTTTCAGATGCGGGGCTGCGGCAAAATGTCGGGGGCGCCGCCAGGCGCCCGCCGGAAATGTGAAAGAGGCCTTAGAGCTGCAGCTCCTAGGCAGGGTTGCAAGAGTTCATCTTTCCTGAGCTGAGGTTGTTGATTGCCTTTGGCCACATGATGTGTGGGAACCATTGTTGTCTGCTCTTTCCCTATTTAAGCTGGCTTTGCTTTGCTGGTGATGCCAGCAACAGTTTCTCTATTCTGGTCTGGAGAGGTGGGCACATCCTGGTTATTAGTGGTTACTGTATTGACAAAGTTGTTGTTCACAGTGTTTGGTTAACCCTTTAATTTTTTCCTAGTTATCTTTATATTACTTTGTTGCCTCTCGGGGGTTCTACACTTTATATTCATTTGTGTACTTTCCTGAGATAGTGCTGAGTGATTTTGCCTCAGTTTTACTCCGTCTGTCTTGTTTGTATTCCCCCCATAAACTGTACAGACTACAGCTACAGTACTTAGGAGAATAGGAAGGAATGAGGCTCAGGCATCATTCAGTGAGACCCAGGCACCCCCCCTGAGGAAGCCCACGTGAAACATGCTTTGGATCTGATAGCACTTGGCCATAAGTGGAGACTATGGGTAAGACCTTTGCAATACAGCACTTTCCTTGCTGATCATGCTCTCTTTACCTGATATACACCCTTTATATTTATGTTAGTGGTATACACTTCTCCATTGCTGACTCTTCACTTGTGTTTCTCAATTACGGATGCCGACTTAGCATTATTATTATTATATACATCTGTATCTGAGGGATTGAGTGGTTACATAACCATGGAGACATGTATTGGTTAGGCATTAACCATATGAGCACTGGTATTTTATATAAATTGCTGCTACCTTACTGATCTTCCCAAACACTTAAATACTGTGGGTCCTTTTGCTTTACACATATGTTCCAAACTGTGTACTTGGTCATTATGTTCACTATTTTGTCAGTTTTCAGTGCATAAATATTTTTCTTAATAAAATGTGTTACTTTTTATCTGGGGCATTTCTGCTCTATGTTCTTGTGTGTTTCTAGCTATTATGAGAATGTCCTGTAATATGCACAAAATTAAGACTTTGCAGTGGCCTAGTCAAAGTCCCGACCTTAATCCAATTGAGATACTGTGGAATGATCTTAAAAAGGCGATTCATGCTCAGAAACCCTCCTATGTGGCTGAATTACAACAATTCTGCAAAGGTGAGTGGGTCGAAATTCTTCTAGAGCGTTGTAAAAGCTCATTGCAAAAGACGCTTGATTGCAATTTTTATTGCAAAAGGTGGTCCAACCAGTTGTTAGATATAGGGGGCAATCACTTTTTTACACAATACCCTGTAGATTTGGCTTTCTCTTTCACTTAATAATAAAGACCTTCATTTAAAAACTGCATTTTGTGTTTACTTGTGTTATCTATGTCTAATATTTAAATTTGTTTGGTGGTGATCTGAAACATTAAGTGTGACAAACATGCAAAATAATAGGAAATCAGGAAAGGAGCAAACATTTTTTCACACAACTGTATAAGCATTTTTTATTATATTGTGTTTTTTTATATTTTTACAACTTTTTTCACTTTTTTTTTAACTTTTCTACTTATTCCCAGTATGGGACTTTCAATTTCTGCAGTCTGAGGAGCATTGCTAAACCTTATAGTCTGTCAATCCTGTAGTGACAAGATAGTTAGATCATGCACTGCATATGATCTAACCAACTTTCCAGTGACTGGTGACACAGATGTCATCTCCGATTCAAGGGCAGAAAGACTTTCTCCCCTCTGCCTGCTCTCTAAATGCTGCTATCTCACTAATAGCAGCATTTAGGGGGTGAAAGTGCCAGGAGCGGTGCTGGCACCACTCCTGGCACTGAGAGCCCGATGTCAGCTGTCAATATCAACTGACACCAGGCGGCGATTGCTGGGGAACAGCCACCTGTGTGCGGGCAATCGCCATAGTGTACATGTACTGCATCGGTCGGAAAGTCCTTCCCAATCACGACGTACATGTACTACAAATGTCAGGAAGGTGTTAAAGAGCTTTTAAGATAATTGTGTAATTATTTTTGGTCCCTTTGAAAATAGGCAATTATATGTTAAAGAGATGTGATTTTTATACCATTACTCCAATTAAGATGTGAATACCCTAAAATTAAAGTTGAGAGTCTGCACTTTAACCCCTTTATCCCCAAAGGTGGTTTGCACGTTAATGACCGGGCCAATTTTTACCATTCTGACCACTGTCTCTTTATGATGTTATAACTCTGGAATGCTTCAACGGATCTTTGCGATTCTGAGAATGTTTTCTCGGGACATATTGTACTTCATGTTAGTGGTAAAATTTCTTTGATTTAACTTGCGTTTATTTTTGAAAAAAATGGAAATATGGCGAAAATTTAGCAATTTTCAAACTTTGAATTTTTATTCCCTAAAAACAGAGAAATATGTCACACAAAATAGCTAATAAATAACATTTCCCACATGTCTACTTTACAACAGCACAATTTTGGAACCAAAATTTTTTTTTGTTAGGAAATTTTAAGGGTTAAAAGTTGACCAGCGATTTCTCATTTTTACAAAAAAAATTTACAAAGCCATTTTTTTTAGGGACCACCTCACATTTAAAGTCACTTTGAGGGGTCTATATAGCAGAAAATACCCAAAATTGACACCATTCTTAAAACTGCACCCCTCAAGGTACTCAAAACCACATTCAAGAAGTTTATTAACCCTTCAGGTGCTTCACAGGAACTAAAGCAACGTGGAAGGAAAAAATGAATATTTAACTTTTTAGCCACAAAAATGATCTTTTACTAACTTTTTTTTTATTTTCACAAGGGTAAAAGGAGAAAATGGACAGATAAGGTTGTTATGCAATTTCTCCTGAGTACGCCAATACCCCATATGTGGGGGAAAACCACTGTTTGGGCACACGGCAGAGCTCGTAAGGGAAGGAGCGCCGTTTGACTTTTTCAAACTAAAATTGGCTGGAGTTGAGATTGGACGCCATGTCGCGCTTGGAGAACCTCTGATGCGCCTAAACAGTGGAAACCCCCCACAAGTGACACCATTTTGGAAACAAGACCCCCTATGGAACTTATCTAGATCTGTTGTGAGCACTTTGAACCCCCAAGCATTTCACAAAAGTTTATTATGCCAGGGTGTGAAAAAATAAATAAAATTCCACAAAAATGTTTTTTTAGTCCCCAATCTTTGATTTTCCCAAGGAAATTGGACCCCAAAAGTTGTTGTGTAATTTGTCCTGATTACGCTGACACCCCATATGTGGGGGTGGAAACTGTTTGGGCGCACGGCAGGGCTTGGAAAGGAAGTAATAACATTTTGGAATGCAGACGTTGATGGGTGTCCTGTTCCGTTTGCAGTGGAACCAGATGTGCCTAAACAGTGGAAACCCCCCACAAGTGACCCCATTTTGGAAACTAGACCCACTAAGGAACTTATCTAGATCTGTGATGAGCACTTTGAACCCCCAAGTGCTTCACACAAGTTTATAATACCCGGGCATGAAAATAAAAAATCTTAATTTTTTCCCACAAAAATGATTTTTGGTCACCAATTTTTTATTTTCCCAAGGGTAACAGGGGAAATTGGACCACAAGAGCTGTTGTCCAATTTGTCCTGAGTACGCTGATAACCCATATGTGGGGGGGGAATGACTGTTTGTGCGCTCGGCAGAGCTCGGAATGGAAAGAGCGCCATTTGACTTTTTCCAACCAAAATTGGCTGGAATTGAGATTGGAAGCCATGTTGCATTTGGAGAACCCCTGATGTGCCTAAACAGTGGAAACCTCCCACAAGTGACCCCATTTTGGAAACTAGACCCCCTAAGGAACTTATCTAGATCTGTGGTGAGCAATTTGAACCCCCAAATGCTTCACAGAAGTTTATAACAGAGCTGTAAAATAAAAAAAATCATATTTTTTCCACAAAAATGATCTTTTCACTCCAATTTTTATTTTCCCAAGGGTAACAAGACCCCAAAATTCATTTTGCAATTAGTCATGAGTACGCTGATACCCCATATGAGGGGGTAAACCACTGTTTGGATGCATGGCAGAGTTCGGAAGGAAAGGAGCACCGTTTGACTTTTTCAACGCAGAATTGGCTGGAAGCCATGTCGTGTTTGGAGAGTCCCTGAGGTGCCTAAACAGTGGAAACCCCCCACAAATTACACCATTTTGGAAACTAGACCCCTCAAGGAACTTATCTAGATGTGTGGTGAGAATTTTGAACCCCCCAGGTGTTTCACTAAAGTTTATAACGCCCGAGCATGAAAATTAAAAAAATCATATTTTTTCCACAAACATGATCTTTCAGTTCCCAGAAATTGGACCCCAAAAGTTGTTGAGCAATTTGTCTTGAGTACGCTGATACCCCATATGTGGGAGATAACTACTGTTTGGGCACACGTCGGGGCTCGGAAGGGAGGGAGTGACATTTTGGATTGCAGACTGTGATGGAATGGTCTGCTGGTGTCATGTCGCATTTGGAGAGCCCCTGATGTGCCTAAACATTGTAAACCCCCCACAATTGACTCCATTTTGGAAACTAGACCACCCAAGGAACTAATCTAGATGTGTGGGGAGAAGTTTGAACCCCCAAATGCTTCACAGAAGTTTATAACGTAGAGCCATAAAAATAAAAAATCATAATTTTTTTCCACAAAAATGATATTTTTGCCCCCACTTTTTTATTTTCCCAAGGGTAACAGAAGAAATTAGACCCCAAGAGTTGTTGTGCAATTTGTCCTGAGTACGCTGATACCCCATATGTGGGGGTAAACTTCTGTTTGGGCGCATGGCAGAGCTCAGAAGGGAAGGAGCACCGTTTGACTTTTTCAATGCAGAATTGGCTGGAATTGAGATCAGACGCCATGTCACATTTGGAGAGCCCCTGATGTGCCTAAATAGTGGAAACCCCCAATACTAACTCCAACCCTAGCCCCAACACACCCCTTACCCTAGTCCCAACCCTAACCATAGCCCTAACACACACATAACCCTAATCCCAACCCTAACCCTAATTCTAACTTTAGCCCCAACCCTAACCCTAGCTTCAGCCCCAACCCTAACCCTAACCCTAA
This sequence comes from Oophaga sylvatica, assembly GCA_033576555.1. NCBI lineage: Eukaryota > Metazoa > Chordata > Amphibia > Anura > Dendrobatidae > Oophaga > Oophaga sylvatica. The sequence continues at coordinate 382,027,169 of JARQOD010000002.1, read as the reverse complement.
TGTGAAAATGGAAATAAATACATTTTTTACATTTTATTATTTTTCCCTAACTAAGGGGGTGGTAAAGGGGGGTTTGATTTACTATTTATAGCGGGTGTTAGGGGTCGAGTTCCCACTTCTGCACAAAAGGGAATCTCGAGCCGTCCCTGCTGCGGTCTCCCATCCGTCTCCGGCCGCAGTGGACTCTGCTCAGCTTAGACGTCGGTCCCAGCGTCTCGCCCAGTCTAACATCGTGCAGAGGATTACTGCTGCTCCTCCAGGCTCTGCTATAGTAGCCAGTACTGGTTAGCGGCGAGCAGATGTCTTTAGGACAAAGTCCTTGCTTTCCTCTTCTGAGCATGCCCAGAGTAAGATCTCATTGGAGATCAGGGGTCACATGCTCAGGCACTGCAGCAGCTCCTATTGGTCCGCCAGGAAGGTCCTGAAACCACTTTTGTTCTGGAGCAGTTTCCTATTAGTCCCTATCGGGCAGGTCCTGTAGTTGCTACTATAAAAGGGTGGCATGGTCATGCCGCCATGCGCTAGTATCAATCACATTATGTGCTTTGCGCCAGGGTGATCTTGCACGCATGTGTTAGGGCTCGACTGAAATAAGCCCCTAGAATACCGGAACATCCGGTGAGGAGATTGTATGCACGTGTTTAGGGCTCCGCTGAAATAAGCCCCTAGAATACCGGCTTCTCCGGTGAGGAGATTGTCTGATTGCATTGCTGATTGCGCTACTACGGACTGCTGTCCACACAGCAGTTGTCTGTGCATACCTGTGGAGTTAACAGGACACAGTCCATATTTCTGCGTTTCTACCTTAGCGACTCTGTGGTGTAACAGAGTTCGCTTATACCGCCATATAGGGCCACAGTGTCTATAGTTGCGACTCTGTGAAGTAACAGAGTTTGCCATATCGCCATCTTACTAGTAGCAGGCTCTGCCTGCACGGTGGACCCCGGGCTGCGAACGCACTTATTATTTATATTTATTTTGTGCGTTCCGCCAGCCCTAACATAATACTAGCGCCATGGTCTGGCTAGTAAAATGGCGGACGATCAGCGTCTACTGCAGGACATCCAGCAGCTGGAGGATAGGTTGGCGGCTCTTGAGCGCACAAATTCAGCTGTGGATGTTACCGCAGTCGCTGTTCAGGCTGCTAGCGTGGCTGCAGCCAGTGCATCCACTGCCACCTCTGTCCCCACATTATCCCACTTCCAGACAAGTTTGCTGGTGACAGCAAGCAATGTCGAGGATTCGTGAGTCAGTACTCTATGCAACTCGAGCTTCTGGCTGCACGTTTCCACATGGATTGGGCACAAGTTGGCTTTGTAATATCACTTCTGTCGGGCAGAGAGTTGGAGTGGGCCACGCCGCTGTGGGAGCGTGACGACCGTGTGGTGCAGAGTGCTCCTCATTTTCTGGAGGCTCTAAAAAAGGTCTTTCTAGGACCTCAGATCACCCACGATGCGGCGCTCCAACTCCTGGCAAGTTCACAGGGTTCGTCCTTGGTCAGCTGTTTTGCTGTCCAATTTCAGACTCTGTCCTCGGAGTTGGACTGGCCAGATAAAGTCCTCATTCCCGTGTTTTGGAGAGGACCAGCGTGCCAGCAGTGAAAGACGCCTTGGCTATCAGGGAGATTCCCGCCACACTGGAGAAGCTTATCGCCATATCTACCCGCATCGACCTCCGTTTTCACGAGCGGAGTTTGGAGCGGTCCCAGTGTAGGCAGAAGTTCCGGCTGGCTCCCACCTTCACCAGATCTCTGGAATCTTTCAGCCAGGCGCCCGACTCCCATGAGTCCATGGAGGTTTCTCGAGCAGGATCTAAGTCCCGGATCGCTCGAGTACCTGTGGTCTGTAACATCTGCCAGCAGTTCGGACATTATGCCAACAAATGTCCACAGCGGTCGGGAAAACGGCCGCGTCTAGTGATCTTGGGAGGAGGTTCACTAGACACTGCGGCATTTTCCACCAAGTAATCCTTTAAAGGGACAATTACTGTAGGTCCATCCTACCGCCGAGCTCTGTGTGGATTCTGGAGCCGAGGGGAATTTCATGTCCTCTGCCTTTGCTCTCCGCCACACTATACCTCTGGTGATGCTCGCCAAACCGGTGATTGTGCGTGTAGTGAATGGATCGACTCTGCCCTCACAAATCACCCACCAGACTATCCCTCTCACGTTGTCTATGTCCCCTTCCCATCAGGAGAGTATTTCCTTTCTTGTCCTGCCCGAGGGAATTAGACGAGGTGTTGCTGGGAGTACCTTGGCTCCGTCACCACTCTCCCCATATTGAGTGGTCCTCTGGGAGGATACTGGGTTGGGGTGATTCATGTAGAGGCAGGTGTGTCAGGGAGTGCGTTCAGGTCACCACCACAGAGATACCCATAGATCTCACTTCTCTCCCCCAGTGTTTTTGGTCATACACAGACGTTTTCTCCAAGAAGGCGGCAGAGACTCTTCCGCCTCATCGCCCCTACGACTGTCCTATTGATCTCTTGCATGGAGCAGAACCTCCTCGGGGAAGAGTCTATCCCCTCTCGCTTCCTGAGACTGAGGCCATGTCCCAGTATATTCAGGAGAATCTGGCAAGAGGGTTCATTAGGAAGTCGGTGTCACCAGCAGGGGCGGGGTTCTTCTTCGTGCAAAAGAAGAATGGAGAATTACGTCCATGTATTGACTACAGGGGTCTTAACGCCATTACCGTCAAGAATAAGTACCCGATGCCCCTAATCTCTGAGCTCTTTGATAGACTCCGAGGAGCAAGGGTATTTACCAAGCTAGATCTACGTGGTGCCTATAACCTAATTCACATCCGAGAGGGGGACGAGTGGAAGACAGCTTTTAATACCAGGGATGGGCATTATGAATACCTGGTGATGCCCTTCGGGCTCTGTAATGCTCCCGCTGTTTTCCAAGATTTTGTTAATGACATCTTCCGGGATATGCTTTCCACCTCTGTAGTAGTCTATCTGGATGATATTCTCATCTTTTCACCAGATATAGACTCTCACCGGAGGGATGTCAACAAAGTCTTCGACCTCTTACGGGCAAACTCCCTCTATGCCAAGCTGGAGAAATGTGTGTTTGAGCAGGAGTCCTTACCTTTCCTGGGCTATATCATCTCCCCCCAGGGATTGGCTATGGATCCTGCCAAACTACAGGCTGTAATGGACTGACAAGAACCCCATTCTTATAAAGAGGTGCAGCGCTTTATGGGGTTCATTAATTATTATCGTCAGTTCATCCCCCATTTCTCGACTTTGGTAGCTCCCTTGGTAGCCCTCACCAAGAAGGGAGCAAATCCCAAATTGTGATCTGAGGAGGTCTCCAAGGCGTTCTCTTCCATCAAGTCGCATTTTGCCAGTGCTCCCATATTACATCGATGTTGATGTTGATAAGCCGTTTATTTTAGAGGTGGACGCCTCTTCTGTTGGTGCTGGAGCAGTCCTTTATCAAAAGGATGCTCAAGGTCGGAAGCATCCCTGCTTCTTCTTTTCTAAGACCTTTACACCAGCAGAGAGGAATTATTCCATCGGGACAGGAAGTTGCTGGCTATGAAGTTGGCCTTCTCTGAGTGGAGACTTCTTCTGGAGGGGGCTCGTTTTACCTTCCAAGTCTTCACCGACCACAAGAACTTGGTAGATTTGCAAACGGCTCAGTGGCTAAATTCTCGCCAGGCCAGATGGTCCCTATTCTTCTCTCGGATTTACTTCACCCTACATTTTCTCTCCGGTGAGAAGAATGTTCGGGCCGACGCTCTCTCTCGCTCCTTAGTGTCATCAGAGGAGGAGGATGAGGAGCCTCGGCTTATTGTCCCCGAAGAGAGCCTGAGAACTGTAGCCCTGGTTTCGCTAGAGTCTGTGCCTCCGGGCAAGACTTTTGTGCCCACTAATTTGCGACCGGAGGTACTCTCTTGGGCACACTCGTCCATGGTGGGTAGACACTTTGGGACAAAGAGGACAACAGAATTATTGGCGAGGACATACTGGTGGCCACATATGGCCCGTGACGTCAGGGAGTATGTTTTGGCGTGTGTCTCCTGCGCCCGGAACAAGTCCCCTAGACAACGGCCAGCTGGGTTACTTTTTCCTTTGCCGGTGGCAGACAGGCCCTGGGAGATTGTCGGGATGGACTTTGTGGTGGGCTTACCCAAGTCTCGGGGTTGCACTATCATTTGGGTGATCACGACCACTTCTCCAAAATGGTGCACTTAGTGCCGCTACACCGGTTACATTCTAGACGGGCCTTGGCAGCATTATTTATTAGACACATCTTCCATGTACACGGTATGCCAGACAAGATTGTCAGCGATCAAGGTCCCCAATTTGCGTCTCGGTTCTGGAGAGAGTTGTGTCATCTACTCTGTATTGAGTTAAACCTCTCCTCTGCATATCATCCCGAGACGAATGGGTTGGTAGAGAGGGCCAACCAGACCTTGGTTACATACTTGCGACATTTTGTCTCTGCCAGGCTGGATGACTGGGCATCCTTGCTCCCGTGGGCAGAGTTCGCGCTAAACAATGCTGTGGCTGACTCCACTGGACAGACCCCATTCCTCTTAAATTACGGCCAGCATCCGCGGGTACCGGTGCCCATGCCCGTGGCTTCCGCCGACTCCAGGGTGGCAGACTGGGCTGTGGAGGCACGGGACATATGGGACCGCACCCAGGATGCCATTCAGGCTTCCAAGGAAAGGATGAGGTCTTCTGCCGATGCCCATCTGCGTCCCGCTACGACATTTGCTCCTGGCGACCTAGTGTGGCTCTCAAACCGAAACATCAGGCTACAGGTGGAATCCACTAAGTTGGCACTTCGCTATTTGGGTCCCTTCAAGGTTCTCGAGCAGGTGAACCCTGTGGTTTACCGCTTGGCCCTTCCGCCTCGCCTTGGTATCTCAGACACCTTCCATGTGTCCCTCCTAAAACCCGTGGTCATCTCCCGGTTGCCTGAGTAATCTGCCGGGACGTCGGGTTCGTCTACGGACGATTACGAGGTGAATGCCATTGTAGGGTGCAAGGTGGTACGGGCAAAATAATTTTTTTGGTGGATTGGAGGGGTTATGGGCCTGAGGATAGGTCCTGGGAGCCTGCCGAACATACTCATGCTCCGCAGCTCATCTCTGCCTTTGAACATAGCGAGGCCCAAAGAAGGGGGGGGTAATTTTTGGGGTCGAGTTCCCGCTTCTGCACAAGGGGAGTCTCGAGCCGTCCCTGCTGCGGTCTCCCATCCGTCTCCGGCTGCAGTGGACTCTGCTCAGCTTAGACGTCGGTCCCAGCGTCTCGCTCAGTCTAACATTGTGCAGAGGATTACTGCTGCTCCTCCAGGCTCTGCTATTGTAGCCAGTACTGGTTAGCGGCGAGCAGACGTCTTTAGGACAAAGTCCTTGCTTTCCCCTTCTGAGCATGCCCAGAGGAAGATCTCTCATTGGAGATCAGGTTTCACATGCTCAGGCACTGCAGCAGCTCCTATTGGTCCGCCAGGAAGGTCCTGAAACCACTTGTGTTCTGGAGCAGTTTCCTATTGGTCCTTATCTGGCAGGTCCTGTAGTTGCTAATATAAAAGGGTGGCATGGTCGTGCCGCCATGCGCTAGTATCAATCACATTATGTGCTTTGCGCCAGGGTGATCTTGCACGCATGTGTTAGGGCTCGGCTGAAATAAGTCCCTAGAATACCGGCAACTCCGGTGAGGAGATTGTATGAACGTGTTTAGGGCTCGGCTGAAATAAGCCCCTAGAATACCGGCTTCTCCGGTGAGGAGATTGTCTGATTGCGTTGCTGATTGCGCTACTACGGACTGCTGTGCGCACAGCAGTTGTCTGTGCACACCTGTGGAGTTAACAGGACACAGCCCATATTTCTGCGTTTCTACCTTAGCGACTCTGTGGTGTAACAGAGTTCGCTTATACCGCCATATAGGGCCACAGTGTCTATAGTTGCGACTCTGAAGTAACAGAGTTCGCCATATCGCCATCTTACTAGCAGCAGGCTCTGCCTGCACGGTGGACCCCGGGCTGCGAACACACTTATTATTTATATTTATTTGTGCGTTCCGCCAGCCCTAACAGCGAGTTTTTATGATTGGCAGCTGTCACGCTAAAAGACGCTTTTTATTGCAAAAAATAGTTTTTGCATCACCATATTTTGAGAGCTATAATTTTTGCTTATTTTGGCCCACAGAGTCATGTGTGGACTTTATTTTGCGGGACGAGTTGACATTTTTATTGGTACCATTCTTGGGCACATGACATTTTTTGATCGCTTTTTATTACGATTTTTGGGAGGTTAGAATGAACAAAAACCAGCAATTTAGAAATTTCTTTTGGGGGGCGCGTTTATACTGTTCCACGTGTGGTAAAATTGACTAAGCAGTTTTATTCTTTGGGTCAGTATGATTGCAGCGACACCTCAATTATATCATTTTTGTATGTTTGGGCGCTTTTATACAATAAAAACAATTTTATATAAAAAATAATAATTTTTGCATCGCTTTATTCTGCGAGCTATAACTTTTTTACTTTTTCACTGATGATGCTGTATGGTGGCTCGTTTTTTTGCGGGACAAGATGACGTTTTCAGCAGTACCATGCTTATTTGTATTCATTTTTTTGATCGCGTGTTATTCCACTTTTTGTTCAGCTGTATGATGATAAGGCAGTGTTTTTTGCTTTGCTTTTTTTTTTTTAAGGGTTTCACTAAAGAGATTAAATAGTGGGACAGTTTTATAAGGTGTGTCGTTACGGATGCGGCTATGCCAAATATGTGTACTTTTATTGTGTTTTTTTTTATTTACATACAGAAATGAATTTATTGTGGAATTTTTTTTTTTGAGGATTTTTTTTAAAATATTTTTACAGATGTTTATTTTTTTTTTTTACATTTTTACTTTGTCCCAGGGTGGGCCATCACTGTATAATATCAGATCGCTGGTCTGGCAGTGTGCACAGCACTCTGTCACACCAGCGATTTTCACTGGTACTGCTGCAGGCTTTCTCAGCGCCTGCTCTCACTTTTGATGATAGTGTGTTCATTGTATTGTTCCCATTAATACGAATCTGTCATTTACTTGATACATACTCTGGTTAGTTCCTTTGGTCTTGCCGCCTTTGTCTATTGCGGTTCTGTATGTTACGTATAGCCATCACTTTTCATCCCTTGTTCATTGTCCCATGACTATTTAATAAATAAATACTATCTGTTGAGGTCCTAGTGTGAAGTTTCCACAATCAGTTATGGTTTGGGGAGCCATGTCATCTGCTGGGGTAGCTCCACTGTGTTTTATCAAGACCAAAGTCAGCACAGCCGTCTACCAGGAAATTTTAGAGCACTTCATTCTTCCCTCTGCTGACAAGCTTTTTGGAGATGGACATTTCATTCTCTAGCAGGACTTGACACCTGTCCACACTGCCAAAAGTACCAATAACTGGTTTACAAACAACAGTATCACTGTGCTTGATTGGCCAGCAAACTCGCCTGACCTTAACTTCATATATATAGAATCTATGTGGTATTGTCAAGAGGAAGATGAGAGACACCAGACCTAACAATGCAGACGAACTTAAGGCTGCTATCAAACCTGGGCTTCCATAACACCTCAGCAGTGCCACAGGCTGATCGCCTCCATGCCATGCAGCATTGATGCAGTAATTGATGCAAATGGAGCCCCGACCAAGTATTGAGTGCATATACTGAACACACATTTCAGTAGGGCAACATTTAACCCCTCTCTGACATTAGACGTACTATCCCGTCCATAAAACCCGTGCCATTCTGACCATGTACGGGATAGTACGTCATAGGCGATTAGCTGCGCTCCCTCCGGGAGCGCAGCTAATCGCCGCCGGGTGTCAGCTGATTATCACAGCTGACACCCATGACGGTCACGGACCGCTCCCGGCACATTAACCCCTTGCACACCGTGATCAAACATGATCGCGGTGTACTGGGGGCACAGGGGAGGATCGCGCAGGGTGGGGGCTCCCTGCGCGCCCCCCTGAGACCCTCAGAGCAGCGCGATGTGATCGCGCTGCTCTGAGGGCTTCCTCCCTCCCAGGACCCGGATCCAAGATGGCGCTGGGGTCCTGGAGGGAGGCGGCTTCCTCAGTGCCTGCCGAGAGCAGGCATGAGGAAGCGTCCTGCACTGCCTGTCACATCGCTGGTGTGACAGAGTGCTGTGCACACTGTCACACCAGCGATCTGATGAAATACAGTGATGTCCCACCCTGGGACAAAGTAAAAAAGTAAAAAAAAAAAAATAAACATGTGTAAAAAAAAATCCAAAATAAAAAAAAAAAAAAAAAAATATTCCCCAATAAATTCATTACTTATTGTAAATAAAAAAAAAAAACAATAAAAGTACACATATATGGTATTGCCGCGTCCGTAACGACCTCCCCTATAAAACTGTCCCACTAGTTAACCCCTTAAAAAAAATAAAAACGAAGCAAAAAATCAGTGCTTTATCATCATACCGCTGAACAAAAAGTGGAATAACACGCGATCAAAAAGACCGATATAAATAAACATGGTACCGCTGAAAACGTCATCTTGTCCCGCAAAAAACGAGCCGTCACACAGCATCATCAGCAAAAAAATAAAAAAGTTATAGCTCGCAGAATAAAGCGATGCAAAAATAATTATTTTTTATATAAAATTGTTTTTATTCTATAAAAGCGCCAAAACATAAAAAATTGATATAAATGAGGTATCGCCGTAATCGTACTGACCCGAAGAATAAAACTGCTTTATCGATTTTACCACACGCGGAACAATAAAAACGCCTCACCCAAAAGAAATTCATGAATTGCTGATTTTTGTTCATTCTAACCTCCCAAAAATCGAAATAAAAAGCGATCAAAAAATGTCACGTGCTCAAAAATGGTACCAATAAAAGTGTCACCTCGTCCCGCAAAAATTAAGACCTCACATGACTCTGTGGGCCAAAATATGCAAAAATTATAGCTCTCAAAATGTGGCGATGCAAAAAACTACTTTTTGCAATAAAAAGCGTCTTTTAGCGTGACAGCTGCCAATCATAAAAACCCACTATAAATAGTAAATCAAACCCCCCTTTATCACCCCCTTAGTTAGGGAAAAATAATAAAATAAAAAAAATGTATTTATTTCCATTTTCCCATTAGGGTTAGGGTTAGGGTTTCGGCTAAAGTTAGGGTTAGGGTTGGCGCTAAAGTTAGGATTAGGGTTAGAGTTAGGATTAGGGTTAGGGTTGGGATTAGGGTTGGGACTAGGGTTAGGGGTGTGTTGGGGTTAGGGTTGGAGTTAGAATTGGGGGGTTTCCGCTGTTTAGGCACATCAGGGGCTCTCCAAATGTGACATGGCATCTGATCTCCATTCCAGCCAATTCTGCGTTGAAAAAGTCAAACGGTGTTCCTTCACTTCTGAGCTCTGCCATGCGTCCAAACAGTAGTTTATCCCCACATATGGGGTATCAGCGTACTCTGGACCCCAAGAGTTATTGTGAAATTTGTCCTATTTCTTCTGTTACCCTTGGGAAAATAAAAAACTGGGGGCGAAAATATTATTTTTGTAAAAAAAATAAGATTTTTTTGTTTTTACGGCTGTACATTATAAACTTCTGTGAAGCACTTGGGGCTTCATAGCGCTCACCACACATCTAAATAAGTTCCTTGTGGGGTCTATTTTCCAAAATGGGGTCACTTGTTGGGGATTTCCACTGTTTAGGCGCATCAGGGGCTCTCCAAATGCGACATGACGCCCCCAAACCATTCCATCAAAGTCTGCAATCCAAAACGTCACTACTTCCCTTTCCGAGCCCTGACATGCGCCCATACAGTAGTTTTCTCCCACATATTGGGTATCAGCGTACTCAGGACAAATTGGACAACAACTTTTGGGGTCCAATTTCTCCTGTTACCCTTGTGAAAATAAAATATTGGGGGCGAAAAAATCATTTTTGTAAAAAAAAAAAGGATTTTTTATTTTTACGGCTGTGCGTTATAAACTTCTGTGAAGCACTTCGGGGTTCAAAGTGCTCACCACACATCTAGATAAGTTCCTTGTGGGGTCTATTTTCCAAAATGGGGTCACTTGTTGGGGATTTCCACTGTTTAGGCGCATCAGGGGCTCTCCAAATGCGACATGACGCCCCAGACCATTCCATCAAAGTCTGCAATCCAAAACGTCACTACTTCCCTTTCCGAGCCCTGACATGCGCCCATACAGTAGTTTTCTCCCACATATTGGGTATCAGCGTACTCAGGACAAATTGGACAACAACTTTTGGGGTCCAATTTCTCCTGTTACCCTTGTGAAAATAAAATATTGGGGGCGAAAAAATCATTTTTGTAAAAAAAAAGGATTTTTATTTTTTACGGCTGTGCGTTATAAACTTCTGTGAAGCACTTCGGGGTTCAAAGTGCTCACCACACATCTAGATAAGTTCCTTGTGGGGTCTATTTTCCAAAATGGGGTCACTTGTGGGGGGTTTCCACTGTTTAGGCGCATCAGGGGCTCTCCAAATGCGACATGACGCCCCCAGACCATTCCATCAAAGTCTGCAATCCAAAGCGTCACTACTTCCCTTCCGAGCCCTGACGTGCACCCATACAGTAGTTTTCTCCTACATATTGGGTATCAGCGTACTCAGGACAAATTGGCCAACAACTTTTGGGTTCCAATTTCTTCTGTTACCCTTGTGAAAATAAAATATTGGGGGCGAAAAAATCATTTTTGTAAAAAAAAAAAGGATTTTTTATTTTAAGGCTGTACGTTATAAACTTTAGTGAAACACCTGGGGGTTCAAAGTTCTCACCACACATCTAGATAAGTTCCTTGAGGGGTCTAGTTTCCAAAATGGTGTCATTTGTGGGGGATTTCCACTGTTTAGGCAGATCAGGAGCTCTCCAAACACGACATGGCGTCCAGCCAATTCTGCGTTGAAAAAGTGAGACGGCGCTCCTTCCCTTCCAAACTCTGCCATGCACCCAAACAGTGGTATACCCCCACATATAGGGTATCAGTGTACTCAGGACAAATTGCACAATAACTTTTGGAGTCTTGTTACCCTTGGAAAAATAAAAATTGGGGTGAAAAGATCATTTTTGTGGAAAAAATATGATTTTTAAATTTTATGTCTCTACGTAATAAACTTGTGTGAAGCACTTGAGGGTTCAAATTGCTCACCAAAGATCTAGATAAGTTCCTTAGGGGGTCTAGTTTCCCAAATGGGGTCATTTGTGGGGGGTTTCCACTGTTTAGGCACATCAGGGGCTCTCCAAATGCAACATGGCATCCAATCTCAATTCCAGCCAATTTTGGTTGGAAAAAGTCAAATGGTGCTCCTTCCCTTCTGAGCTCTGCCGTGCGCCCAAACAGTGGTTCCCTCCCACATATGGGGCATCAGCGTACTCAGGACAAATTGGACAACAACTTATGTGGTCCAATTTCTCCTGATACCCTTGGGAAAATAAAAATTAGTGACTAAAAGATAATTTTTGTGGGAAAAAAATAGGATTTTTTATTTTCATGCCCGGGCATTATAAACTTGTGTGAAGCACTTGGGGGTTCAAAGTGCTCACCAAAGATCTAGATAAGTTCCTTAGGGGGTCTAGTTTCCAAAATGGGGTCACTTGTGGGGGTATTTCCACTGTTTAGGCTCATCTGGGGCACTGCAAACGGAACATGACCCCCATCAATGTCTGCATTCCAAAACGTTACTACTTCCTTTCCAAGCCCTGCCGTGCGCCCAAACAGTTTTCCACCCCCACATATGGGGTATCAGCGTACTCAGGACAAATTGGACAACAACTTTTGGGGTCCAATTTCCTTGGGAAAATTCAAAAATTTAGGACTAAAAAATCATTTTTGTGGAATTTTTTTTTTTTTTTTCACACCCAGGCATTATAAACTTTTGTGAAACACTTGGGGGTTCAAAGTGCTCACAACAGATCTAGATAAGTACCTTAGGGGGTCTAGTTTCCAAAATGGTGTCACTTGTGGGGGGTTTCCACTGTTTAGGCGCATCAGAGGTTCTCCAAGCGCGACATGACGTCCAATCTCAACTCCAGCCAATTTTAGTTTGAAAAAGTCAAACGGCGCTCCTTCCCTTACGAGCTCTGCCGTGTGCCCAAACAGTGGTTTTCCCCACATATGGGGTATTGGCGTACTCAGGAGAAATTGCATAACAACCTTATCTGTCCATTTTCTCCTTTTACCCTTGTGAAAATAAAAAAAAAGTTAGTAAAAGATAATTTTTGTGGCTAAAAAGTTAAATATTCATTTTTTCCTTCCACGTTGCTTTAGTTCCTGTGAAGCACCTGAAGGGTTAATAAACTTCTTGAATGTGGTTTTGAGTACCAATAAACGCAAGTTATATGGAAGAAATTTTACCACTAACGTGAAGTACAATATGTCACGAGAAAACAATCTCAGAATCGCTAAGATCCGTTGAAGCGTTCCGGAGTTATAACCTCATAAAGAGACAGTGGTCAGAATTGTAAAAATTGTCCGGGTCATTAACGTGCAAACCACCCTTGGGGGTGAAGGGGTTAATTTCAGATTTTAAAATCATTTTTCAATCTGGTGTTAGAAAGTATTCTAATTTACTGAGATAATGACTTTTGGGTTTTCATTGGCTGTAAGCCATAATCATCAACATTAACAGAAATAAACACTTGAAATAGATCACTCTGTAATTACTATACTTAATATATGAGTTTCACTTTTTCTATTGAAGAACTGAAATAAATGAATACGATATTCTAATTTTGTGAGAAGCACTTGTATATGTATATATATCTATCTAAATATATATATATATAGAGAGATACATTTATATCTATATGTATATATGTATATACAGTACAGACCAAAAGTTTGGACACACCTTCTCATTCAAAGATTTTTCTGTATTTTCATGACTATGAAAATTGTAGAATCACACTGAAGGCATCAAAACTATGAATTAATACATGTGGAATTATACATTACACTTTGCAAAAAAGTGTGAAACAACTGAAAATATGTTTTATATTCTAGGTTCTTCAAAGTAGCCACCTTTTGCTTTGATTACTGCTTTGCACGCAGAAAAGGTGAACGGCTGGACTCTACATGCCTAGTTCCCACCGTGAAGCATGGAGGAGGTGGTGTGATGGTGTGGGGGTGCTTTGCTGGTGACACTGTTGGGGATTTATTCAAAATTGAAGCGGTGAGCGGTCCAGCTCACCCCAAACCATCTCGATTGGGTTCAGGTCTGGTGACAGTAGAGGCCAGGTCATCTGGCGTAGCACCCCAACACTTTCCTTCTTGGTCACATAGCCCTTACACAGCCTGGAGGTGTGTTTGGGGTCATTGTCCTGTTGAAAAATAAATGATGGTCCAACTAAACGCAAACCGGATGGAATAGCATGCTGCTGCAAGATGCTGTAGTAGCCATGCTGGTTCAGTATGCCTTCAATTTTGAATAAATCCCCAACAGTGTCACCAGCAAAGCACCCCCACACATCACACCACCTCCTCCATGCTTCACGGTGGGAACCAGGCATGTAGAGTCCATCCGTTCACCTTTTCTGCGTGCAAAGCAGTAATCAAAGCAAAAGGTGGCTACTTTGAAGAACCTAGAATATAAGACATATTTTCAGTTGTTTCACACTTGTTTGTAAAGTGTAATGTATAATTCCACATGTGTTAATTCATAGTTTTGATGCCTTCAGTGTGATTCTACAATTTTCATAGCCATGAAAATACAGAAAAATGTTTGAATGAGAAGGTGTGTCCAAACTTTTGGTCTGTACTGTATATATATATATTAGTATGTTTTTGTGAGTTAATATGATTGTAGCACAATATAAATGTAATGACCTTGTTGTAAAGCAGGAAATGTTAACATAACCAGGCCTTTGTGTTTTTCTAGTAATCATTACTTTCTGAACGCATCAATACATAGAGGAAACATTGAACAAAACCAGCAATGTAGTTCAGTGGCCTTCAGAGTGCTTGAAAGCAGTTTGTGCTTTTTGAGCTATGCAAGGCTAATGGCTAGCAGGCATTCCTACCTAAGTCCTCAACAATGTATGGAAACAGTAAATGGTGAGTTGAGTGCTCATGTGCCTGCCGTTGTCATGTGTTACATTACATCAAGAGCTGTTATTGAATCTTATGTAGACGGTTGTCATTTTTTCACACAAAGCAGCATGCACACGCCATTATTTGTGTATGTATGAAAGTCAACAACTGCTTCCAATTTGGAGGTGAGAGACGGCCATGCGGTCAGCGTCTGACACATCTTACTGCTGGAAAATTTCTAGGGCCACAGAGATGCTCGGAAACTGTGGAATACGGTGAAAGCAGCTCCAGTCCACATGGGGAATACATGCACAAGTCAGCAAAAAAAAATAAAATGGCATGTCATGAAAATAATTACCACTTGTACTTTTCCGTAATTATGGTGCCAACTTTAGCCACATGTAGAAAAAGAATGATTTCTTCCTTTCACCTGACTTTGTCATGATCACAACTAAGAGTTGCCTATTAAAAATCAGAGCACTCGTAGTCCTATGAGGAATTAATACATGGGAACAGATTTACTTTAATAAGATATATCTTGACTAGGGTGAGTGTCTTCAAGTTCCCCAAACTCTAATGTTAGTGCATTTCATGCAATTAAATAGACATTAAAGAACTCAGAAAATCGGAGCATCTGAGCTGACCAATCAAAGCTTGATTAGAGGGAGAGCATGTTGCCATGGAGACCTGTTTTCATAATTCTAATAATGACGGCTCTTGGTAAAGCAGAGGACATTGCAGCCATTACAATGACTCTCACTAGTTTAACCAATGAAATTATCTGAAATTTCTCAGTAACCTTTTCCCCCTTGAAAAGCGAATCAGTGATTGCATGTGAAGCAGTAGGAGTAATTTCAGAATACAAGAACAGCTAAATAAAAAGCATTTAACCCTCCACTGGCTCAGTCGCTTGAGCTCCATTTCTTCCTTATGACCGTGATTATACTGTATGAATATTACCAAAATGTACAAGATAATATTGATGGATAAGGAGGATTAAAAAAAATAATAATAAAATAACTAATAATAATAATTCTTTACGGTCTTTATCTATTTAAAGCATATGCTTTTTCTTTAAAAGGTCGGTTTTTGAAGTTGTCGCCGTCAACCACTCTATTTTGTATCTTCCCTAATTATGTATATCCAGTTACAGCTTCTATTTAAATTTCCATTGTAGAAAACATACATTTACTATTTATTATTTCATCATTTGTAATAATTGTAGTATGGTAATACAGTATGTCTATCATTTGCAATTACCACGACTATAACGTTATTGTCCAGTGTCTGTTTTGTACTATAATATAGATGGTAAATCAATACATGCATGAATAAATGCACAGAAAATCGGCATTTTATTTAGAAGATGCAAATTGTCAGAATACTAAAGGCATTGTCTGGCCTTCGGTGAAAGGTTTGCAGTCACTCTATGTGACTGCAGACTTTTGTATCCTCATGTGCACCCCACACGCTTTGCGAATTCTCCAGTCACGGCAGTGACAGCAGATGGGCATGTGACTACAAGCATTTAATTTCTATATTTCATCAATTTTCCAACTAGACATGTGCGGCATCACTCAGTACAAGTGTATTGAGTGAGGCCGCGCACGTCTAGTAGAAATATGGCTGGAAGTATGCATCTTTAGCGAAGGGAAAGTCACCAAAAGGATGCCAGGATAGAAGGGCAGGATTGTGCACTTGGAATACCACTCTCAGTGATTGACATCGGTATTTAAGGCGTTAACAGCAGCGATCAGAGCCACTTACATTTGTAGTGTTGCAGTTAGTGAGGTTGATATGCACACAAGTAATACAGCCAACACATATATATTTTATATATACAATCATGGCTGAAAATGTTGATGCCCTTAAAACTGAAGTATTTTTTCCCAGAAAAGAAATGCAATTACACATATCTGTTATACACATGTTGCTTTAATTTGTGTGTATTGGAACAACACAAAAAAAACCTGAGAAAAAAGACAAATTGGACATAATTTCACACAAACCCCCAGAATGAGCTGATCAAAATTGTTGCCACCTTTCCAAAATTGTGGGTAAACAACTTTGGTTCAATCATGTGATGCTCGTGTTTTGGGTTGCTTTGCTGCATGAAATCTGAAAATTACAAACAGATTTTGGGTTGCAATGCAGTGGACAGTGTCAGAAAGCTGGGTTTGCTTGGTAAGTCATTGGTCTTCCAGCAGGACACTGACTCCCGAAATGGATGGAAACAAAGCGCTGGAGAGTTCTGAAGTGGGAAGCAATGAATCTGAGCAAAATCCCATTAAACGCCTGTTACGATATCTTACAATTGATAGTGGGAGAAGGCACCCTTCAAATATGAGACACCTCAAGCAGTTTGTTAAAGAAGAGTGGTCCAAAATTCCAGTTAAGAGGTGTAAGATGTTTGTTAAGGTTTATAGGAAGTGATCGATTGTAGTTATTTATTCCAAAGGGTGTGCAACCAAATATTATACTGAGAGAGCCAACAATTTTGTCCTGTCCATTTTCGGGGTTTTGTGTGAAATTATGTTCAATTTTCCTTTTTTCCTCTTTTTTTGTGTTGCTCCAACTGTAAGGGGCACATATCAGCTGATTAAATCAACTGACATGTGCCCGAAAAGTTGCGGGCTCGTCGCCGGATCCTACATCAAATAAGGGGAGGCGACTTTGGATGTACCTATATGTCCAAAGTCGTTAGAGGGTTAGGTTGAGGGTGCCAACAATTTTGTCTGGTCTATTTTTAGGATTCCGTGTCAAATTATGCTCAATTTTCTTTTTTTCCTTGATCAATTTCCCTTTTTTCCTGTTTTTTTTTGTGTTGTCCCAATACACACATAGGAAATAAACGTATAACAAAACATGTGCAATTGCAATAATTTTCTAGGAGAAAAACTTCATTTTCTGGAACAAGTTCATGGGTTCCAAAACTTTAGGCCAAGACTGTATATGTTCCACTGCCACCTCTCTGAGCTACATGTCCATTTCTCCTTTAGCCTCATCTTCCTTCTTTTTTCCCCCTCAAGTTCTTCCAACTAGGCTCTTGCAAGGGGTGACACTTGTCAATAACATGCACTAATACCCAAGTGGTCTTGTGCGATGTGGTAGACATCACTGAATTGCGTTGCGACCATTGTGCGAGGTCTATTTAGCAAAGGCAGCAACCACAGTAAGCCCGAAGAGAAAAGAAGAAAAAAGAAAATAAGTATGTGGAGGATTGGATGCAGAGCATGAAGTTGCAGAAGTGCGACAGGTATGGCAAGGGCCAAAAGAAGATGAATATAAGGCTACTGTTAGGGTCTGCGGAACGCACCAAATATATAAAGTGGAGAGGTGCGTTCGCAGCCCGGGGTCCACCGTGCAAGCAAAGCCTGCTGCTAGTAAGATGACGAAAGTAGCGAACTCTGTTATCCCGCAGAGTCGCTAAAATAAACGCCGTAGCGCGTTGTGGCAGTAAGTGCAGACTCTGTTAATTCACAGAGCCGCTAACGGGATGCCACAGTGCTATATGGCGATATGTGCGAACTCACTTAGCTTCAGTGAGCCGCAAAGTAAAACGCTAGGGCGCTGTCTAGCGTCGAGAGCGAACCCTGTTACGTCACAGAGCCGCTGAGAAACAAACACCGTGTCCTGTCAGGCTCTCAGGCACACGGTTAATTGCTAAGCGAGCATAATACGTGGTCATGCGCTAATGTCCTCGCGGGAGTCACCCGCAATCTATGGCGTCTGTACGCCAGACCCTGAATACGGCAATCAAACTCCTCACCGGTTATGCCGGTAATCTAGGGCATCTAGGACACCGACCCTGACCAGCTAGCACACTAAACTCCTCACCGATTAAGTCGGTATTCTAGTGGCTTATTTCAGCCGGGTCCCTATCCACACATACACATGACCACACTGGCGCATAGCATACAATGGTTGATATTAGCGCATGGCGGCCCAGCCATGCTACCCTTTTATAGCAACAGCTACAGGACCTTCCAGGAACAAGGACCAATGAGAACCTGTTCAGAAGACTAGTAGTAACAGGGCCTTCCTGGCGGGCCAATAGGAGCTGCTGCAGTACCTGAGCATGTGACCCCTGATCTCCAATGAGAGATCTCACTCTGGGCACGCTCAGAAGGGAAAATGCAGGACTTTATCCCAAAGACGTCTGCTCCAGAACTGGCTATAATAGCAGATCCAGGAAAGGCAGCAGCAAGTCACTGCCCAGTAGTGGAGTGGGCAAGACGCTTGGAACGACGTCTCTGCTGAGCAGGCTCCACTGCGGCTGGAGATGAATGGGAGACCGCAGCGGCACTGGTTCGAGACTCCCCTTGTGCAGGAGTGGGAACTCGAACCCTAACATTACCCCCCCTCCTAGGGCCCCCCCTTCTCTGGGCCTCGCTGCGTTCAAAGGCAGCGATGAGCTGCGGAGCGTGAACATGCTCGGCAGGCTCCCAAGACCTATCCATAGCCCCTCCAGTCCACCAAATAAAACTTTTTGCCCCGTACCACCTTACACCCCACGATGGCGTTCACCTCATGGTCATCCGCAGATGAACCCGATGTCCCGGCAGATGACTCAGAAAACCGGGACATGAGCACGGGTTTCAGGAGGGACACGTGAAAGGTGTCGGAGATACCCAGGCGTGGTGGAAGAGCTAAACGGTATACCACAGGGTTAACCTGCTCGAGGACCTTGAAAGGACCCAGGTAGCGGGGTGCCAACTTAGTGGACTCAACTCGCAGCCTGATGTTACGGGCGGAGAGCCACACCAAATCCCCAGGAGCAAATGTAGGAGCGGGGTGCCGATGGGCATCGGCCGAAGACCTCATCCTCTCTTTGGAGGCCTGAATGGCATCCTGCGTGCGGTCCCAAATGTCCCGTGCCTCCACAGCCCAGTCTGCCACCCTGGAATCGGCGGAAGACACGGGCATAGGCACTGGTACCCGCGGATGCTGACCGTAGTTCAGGAGGAATGGGGTCTGTCCGGTGGAATCAGCCACAGCATTGTTTAATGCAAACTCAGCCCATGGTAGCAAGGATGCCCAGTCATCCTGCCTGGCTGAGACAAAATGTCGTAGATAGGTGACCAAGGTCTGGTTGGCTCTCTCTACCAACCCATTCGTCTCAGGATGGTACGCTGAAGAGAGATTTAACTCAATACTGAGTAGACGACAAAGCTCTCTCCAGAACCGAGACGCAAACTGGGGACCTCGGTCACTGACAATCTTGTCCGGCATGCCGTGTAAACGGAAGATGTGCCTAACAAACAACGCTGCCAGAGCCCGTGCAGAAGGTAACCGTGGTAGTGGCACCAGATGCACCATTTTAGAGAAATGGTCGGTGATTACCCAAATGATGGTGCAACCCCGAGACTTGGGCAAGCCCACCACAAAGTCCATCCCAACCATCTCCCAGGGCCTGTCTGCCACCGGCAAAGGGTAAAGTAACCCAGCTGGCCGTTGTCGTGGAGACTTATTTTTTGCGCAGGAGACACACGCCCGAACATAGTCCCCAACATCACGGACCATATGCGGCCACCAATATGTCCTCGCCAGCAATTCAGATGTCCTCTTTGCCTCAAAGTGTCCACCCACCCTGGACGAATGTGCCCAAGAGAGTACCTCCGGTCGCAAATTAGTAGGCACAAAAGTCTTGCCCGGGGGCACAGACTCTAGCGAAACCGGGGCCACTGTTCTCAGGCTCTCTGTGGGGACGATAAGCCGAGGCTCCTCCACCTCCTCCTCCGAGGACACCACAGAGCGAGAAAGAGCGTCGGCACGAATGTTCTTCTCTCCCGAGAGGAAATGCAGTGTGAAATGAAACCGGGAGAAGAACAAGGACCATCTGGCTTGGCGAGAATTAAGCCGCTGGGCTGTCTGAAGATATACCAGGTTTTTGTGATCCGTAAAGACTTGGAAGGGAAAGCGAGCTCCCTCCAACAGATGTCTCCACTCCGAGAAGTCCAACTTCATTGCTAGCAACTCCCTGTCCTCGATGGAATAATTCCTCTCTGCTGGTGTGAAGGTCTTGGAGAAAAAGAAGCATGGATGCTTCCGACCTTGAGCATCCTTTTGGAAGAGGACTGCTCCAGCACCAACGGACGAGGCATCCACCTCCAATATAAATGGCTTATCAACATCGGGGCGATGTAGGATGGGAGCTCTAGCGAAATGAGACTTAATAGACGTGAAGGCCTTGGAGACCTCTTCAGACCACAATTTGGGATTAGCTCCCTTTTTGGTAAGGGCAACCACGGGAGCTACCAAAGTTGAGAAGTGGGGAATGAACTGACGGTAGTAATTAATGAACCCCATAAAGCGCTGCACCGCCTTTAGAGAGTGGGGTTCTTGCCAGTCCATCACCGCCTGTAGTTTGGCAGGATCCATAGCCAATCCCTGGGCGGAGATGATATAGCCCAGGAAAGGTAAGGACTCCTGCTCAAACACACATTTCTCCAACTTTGCGTAAAGGGAATTTGCCCGTAGGAGGTCGAAGACCCTGCCAACATCCCTCCGGTGGGAGTCAATATCTGGAGAGAAGATGAGTATATCATCCAGATAGACTACGACCGAGGTGGAGAGCATATCCCGGAAGATGTCATTGACAAAGTCTTGGAAAACGGCTGGAGCATTACAGAGCCCAAAGGGCATCACCAGATATTCGTAATGCCCATCCCTGGTATTAAAAGCCGTCTTCCATTCGTCCCCTCACGGATGCGAATCAGGTTATAAGCACCGCGCAGATCTAGTTTAGTGAATACCCTTGCTCCCCGAAGCCTATCAAATAGCTCAGAGATCAGGGGCAACGGGTACTTGTTTTTAACGGTGATGGCGTTAAGACCCCTGTAATCAATACACGGACGCAATTCTCCGTTTTTCTTCTGCACGAAGAAAAATCCCGCCCCTGCCGGTGACACCGACTTCCTAATAAACCCTCTTGCCAGGTTCTCCTGAATATATTGTGACATGGCCTCTGTCTCAGGAAGAGAGAGGGGATAGACCCTTCCCCGAGGAGGTTCTGCGCCAGGCAAGAGGTCGATAGGACAGTCATAGGGGCGATGAGGCGGAAGAGTCTCCGCAGCCTTCTTGGAGAACACGTCTGCATATGACCAGTAGTGCTTGGGAAGTGGAGTAAGATCTGCGGGTAACTCAGTAGTGGTAACCTGAACGCAACTTCTGACACATCTGCCTGTACATGCATCACTCCAACCCAGTATCCTACCCGAAGTCCACTCTATATGTGGGGAGTGGAAACGGAGCCAAGGTATACCTAGTAGTATCTCGTCTATTCCCTCGGGAAGGACGAGTAGGGAAATAAATTCCTGATGGGAAGGAGATACAGACAATGCAAGTGGGACAGTCTGGTGTGTAATTTGTGAGGGCAATGACGACCCATTCACTACCCGAACAGTCACTGATTTGTCAAGCGCCACCAGAGGTATTGCATGACGGCGAGCAAAGCTAGAGGACATGAAATTCCCTCTGCTCCTGAGTCCACGCAAAGGTCGGCGGTGAGAATGGAAGTACCAACAGTGATTGTCCCTTTAAATGTTATCTTGGAGGAAAATGCCGCTGTCTCTAGTGAACCTCCTCCCAGGGCCACTAGACGCGATCGCTTCCCCGATCGCTGTGGACATCTGTTGGCATAGTGTCCTGTCTGCTGACAATGGTTACAAACCACGGATACTCGGACGGACCGAGACTTAGGTCCTGCATGAGGAACTTCTGTGGCCTTTTGAGGTTCGGACGCCAGATAGGGGAATTCGAGAGGTTTGGCAAAGGTAGGAGCCAACCGAAACCTCTGCCTACACTGGGCCCGCTCCAACCTCCGCTCGTGAAAACGGAGGTCAATGCGGGTAGATATGGAGATAAGCTTCTCCAGTGTGGCGGGAATCTCCCTGGTAGCCAAAGCGTCTTTAACATGGTCAGCCAGTCCCCGCCAGTAGATAGGAATAAGAACTTTATCAGACCAATCTAGCTCAGCAGCCAGAGTCCGAAACTGGACGGAAAACTGACTGACCAAAGACGAACCCTGTGTCAATGCCAGCAGTTGTAGCGCCGTATCGTGGGTGACCTGGGGTCCTAAAAAGACCTTTTTAAGAGCCTCCAAGAAACGAGGAGCACTCTGCACCACACGATCATCGCGCTCCCACAGCGGCGTTGCCCACTCCAACGCTCTGCCCGAGAGTAGAGAAAGTACAAAACCCACTTGTGCCCGATCCGTGGGAAAACGTGCAGCCAGAAGCTCGAGATGTATAGAGCACTGACTCACGAATCCCCGACATTGCTTGCTATCACCGGCAAACTTGTCAGGAAGCGGGAGGTGGGATAATGTAGGGGCAGAGGTGGCAGAGGACAAACTGGCTGCAGCCACGCTAGCAGCCTGAACAGCGACTGCGGTAACATTCACAGCTGAGGTTGTGCTCTCAAGAGCCTCCAACCTACCCTTCAGCTGCTGGATGTACTGCAATAGACGCTGTTCGTCCGCCATTTTACTAGCCAGACCCTGGCGCTAATATTATGTTAGGGTCTGCGGAACGCACCAAATATATAAAGTGGAGAGGTGCGTTCGCAGCCCGGGGTCCACCGTGCAAGCAAAGCCTGCTGCTAGTAAGATGACGAAAGTAGCGAACTCTGTTATCCCGCAGAGTCGCTAAAATAAACGCCGTAGCGCGTTGTGGCAGTAAGTGCAGACTCTGTTAATTCACAGAGCCGCTAACGGGATGCCACAGTGCTATATGGCGATATGTGTGAACTCACTTAGCTTCAGTGAGCCGCAAAGTAAAACGCTAGGGCGCTGTCTAGCGTCGAGAGCGAACCCTGTTACGTCACAGAGCCGCTGAGAAACAAACACCGTGTCCTGTCAGGCTCTCAGGCACACGGTTAATTGCTAAGCGAGCATAATACGTGGTCATGCGCTAATGTCCTCGCGGGAGTCACCCGCAATCTATGGCGTCTGAACGCCAGACCCTGAATACGGCAATCAAACTCCTCACCGGTTATGCCGGTAATCTAGGGCATCTAGGACACCGACCCTGACCAGCTAGCACACTAAACTCCTCACCGATTAAGTCGGTATTCTAGTGGCTTATTTCAGCCGGGTCCCTAACCACACACACGCATGACCACACTGGCGCATAGCATACAATGGTTGATATTAGCGCATGGCGGCCCAGCCATGCTACCCTTTTATAGCAACAGCTACAGGACCTTCCAGGAACAAGGACCAATGAGAACCTGTTCAGAAGACGAGTAGTAACAGGGCCTTCCTGGCGGGCCAATAGGAGCTGCTGCAGTACCTGAGCATGTGACCCCTGATCTCCAATGAGAGATCTCACTCTGGGCACGCTCAGAAGGGAAAATGCAGGACTTTATCCCAAAGACGTCTGCTCCAGAACTGGCTATAATAGCAGATCCAGGAAAGGCAGCAGCAAGTCACTGCCCAGTAGTGGAGTGGGCAAGACGCTTGGAACGACGTCTCTGCTGAGCAGGCTCCACTGCGGCTGGAGATGAATGGGAGACCGCAGCGGCACTGGTTCGAGACTCCCCTTGTGCAGGAGTGGGAACTCGAACCCTAACAGCTACTTTCATACATCAGGCTTTTTGAATCAGGCGCGATCCGGCGTGTTTCTAAAAAAACGGATCCGGTACCTGATGCGTTTTTTTAGCATTCACTTACATTAGCGCCGGATCGCGCCTGATGTCACTGCGTTGCATCCGTTTTTGGCCGTATCCGTCGGAATTGTACATTCCGGCGGCCGGACAAGACGGTTTTTGTAACGTTTTTTTTTTTTTCTCCGGAGGCGCCTGACAGTGCCTGAATCGGCACTTCAGGCGGCCGGAAATAATGCAAACCTATGGAGCCGGACCAGATTTTTGACAAATCCGTCAGAAAACTGATCCGGAATCCAAGGTCTCTCTCTCTCTCTCTCTCTATCTCTCTCTCTCTCTCGTACCCGCATTTTCAACATGGAAAAGTTTATTTTTCCGGGTTGAAAAGGTCAGGCCGGATCAGGCAAAAAACCTGATCAGTTCCATCAGTTTTTTAAAATCAGCGCCGGATCCGTCCTATCAGGCATAGGACGGATCGTGCCTGATGTGTGAAAGTAGCCTAAGAGTTTATTACTTTTCTTTTAATCCAATCATGATCTCCCAGAACACAAAAAAAATGCACTGCTGGCTGTCTCCATTTTTCTGGATGTGCGAAAAATGAATCGCTCAAAATTTTATTTCCTCTGAATTCACACGTTTTGGACATTCTTAACTAACAATTTGTTTAGAATCAATTATCTCATCTCTATTTGCTGCAAACAAAATACAGTTCTTCATGGCCACTGTGTTTCCTAAAGACAGTGGCCTTCCTCGGCATCATAAATCACCTCGACAAATTACAAAAATTGTTCAGCAATGGTTTGAGGAGAATGACAAAAAGTCCTAAAGTGTAGACATAACCTCCAAATTTACCTGATCTCAATTCGATCTAATGAAGTCCTAAATTCTATTTAATGAAATTATAAATCTGATCCATTTAGACACCCCAGACTTCAGGTATCTATATCTTGAGGGCAAATACCACAGAACATCTTTAAAAGCCTGGTGGAGTCTGTTGCTTAATGGGTCAGAGCTGTTTCCAATATGAAGAGGTCATACACAATATTAATATAATTTTATGGTGAATAATGTTAAAGTAGAATTTTTAATATAAGTCTTTATGTAATATAATGTGGTCTTCAAAAGAATAGTTGCTTACCATATAATGTGTAAAATATAACATTTAGAAGTGTTACCATTTTTAGGATATGTTTAAAAGGGTTTTCAGCTATGGACAAACATTTTTTTCACTGTAGGTCTTGTACCAAGCTAAAAAAATCTACATTGTAAAGGAATTAATTTCACATGAAGATAATAGATAATTAATGTGTAAAAGCAGGGGAAATAAATGTACTTTACCATTCTGAAGTCAATGAGCCATCTTTCTGGTTATGTCTAGAGAAAGCTTTGCATTCTAAAGCTGCTCTATGTTCTAATTTCATATAATGAGTAACCACTATCTAGTACATTTTATAATTTATCAGGGCATACCAGAAGTTACTGTCCATTGGGGAAAAATCCATATTAACACAAAAGATTAAAGATCAATTAGACTTTTAGAGTCATTTAAAGTAAATTAAAAGTAATAACTTACATGGTCAATCAGCTCCTTGACTAGCCCATTCCATTGTCCTTTTTCATCTTGAGATCCATATCTGCCATCTTCAACTAAACGTATATCGTATTCAAATCCAAGGATTTCAGAAATCTTCTTTAGGAGATCTATGCAAAAGCCTTCAAATCGATCCTTGCCAAAAAGTGGTGTATCTGACTTTTTAAACATAACATAAGGCTCCTCCTGTTGAAGAAGAAAAAGCTGTGTTTCTGAAGGTACTGCATTTACTTGGGCAGATTTACTAAAACTCTCAAAAGGTGAGACGGCTGTCAATCAGCATTACATTGGCAGAGATGCCCTGTCAACAGAGCAGAGTGGAAGAGAAGATGCTGCTCTGTCAACGTTACGTTAGCGTAAGACACTGAATTGCTGACAGGAGTGTTCACAACCACTTTGATCTATCAAAGATTGGATCTGAGCAGAACAGGCAGGTAGTTAGCAACTACCTGCCTGTTAGTTCTTGGCGTTATGCACAAAAACTATATAAGTTCCAAATAACCCTTTTAAAGCTCCACCCAGTTGTTCTTTTTATTGCAGTGCTAGAGTGGTGTACTAATCTAAGTACCCTACCCCTAGTCTTATACCCACCAGCTGCAGTCTTCTTTTTCAGTGCTACTTCTGTCTGCCTCCAGCAGTGTTTACTGGAGTGATCTGGATGTCACAGCTCAATATAAGTTTATGAGAGCCAGAATGAGGCTCTCAAAGGCTTATATTGGGAGCTTGTGACAGTTCTTTTCAGTCAGGAGTTGTGACCACAACATGGCCAACATGAAACCAGAGTGGCGCTTGGAGGAGCTAAAGATCGCAGCTGGTAATTATAAGACTAGGGGCAGGGAACTTAATTTAGTAGCACCACTCGAGCGCTGAAATAAAAAAATGCTGGATTGGTACTTCAAAAGGGTTGTCCAGTCTTCTGATGGAAATATGTAGTCATTCTATGTGGCTCCAGATTTCTGAATACTAACAGCGTGCCCAATTTGTGCATAAAGAATTCTATGGTGTTGCCCATGATAACTGGTAATCATGGGACCGAAAGAATGCAATTTGCCTACTTTCCACCTAGACATGCTCAGCCTCACTCAATTCATTTGTATTGTTAGAGGTCAAGCATATCTAGTTGGCACGTGACTGCATGAATGTAAATCACATACTTGTGGACACATGACCGCCCGCTCTCAGAGAAACTGGAGGATCCTGACAGCATGCTGTAAGTATTCAGAAGTCTGCAGTCATATAGATTGCCTGCAGACTTTCATCAGACGACCGATCAATCCCTTTAATTAAACTTAAATTATACTATACTAAATTGTGTCAAATTTATTGTAGTGGCTCATGCTGTTTGAATAGGGTACCTCTTTTTTCAATCTAGTCTAATGAATAATTCTTCTCAATCCAGAATTTTTTGTGACTTGGTTTGTGCAAATTAAGCAAAATGGCTGTATGCCGCTATTTTGTTGTATTGAAGAGTCCTTGAAAAGGTGTTAAATATAATACTCAACTCACCACTCATCTTTATGGGGCAATCATACTATATATAGGGAGATGTGTGGCCATCTTACTGTTTGGAAAGCTGAGTATGGAAGGCTGTGGAGCATCATTGTAAGGAAGTACTGTGAAGAGCATTGTAATTATAGGGAAGCAATAGGGCATTATTATTATTATTATTATTATTATTATTATTATTATTATCACGGGGGATATTATTTCTGTATAGGGTCGGACTGGCCCAAAGGAGAACAGAAGAATCCTCCACTAGGACCCCAAGCAAGATTGGGCAACCACCCTATTATATGAGCAGTACTTGGTACAATACACTTGAATCACTGTGTACAGACAAATGCAGCATCTTATTAATTTAACGGTCTATCCAGTTCATTGTCATATGGGTTTGTGATTGAAGATGTCACATTTGCATTTAGCTGAAAAGTGGGGCCCTGGAGTTGGTTACTAATGAGCCCTTGGCACCCCAGTCTGACACTGTTTTTTATAGGATGCTTTATATCTCTGTAAGGAGGCACAGGGGAAAATTATTACTATGAGGAAGTACAAAGGAAGCATTATGTAGGGACACAAAGGTGGGTACTGTTATTGTATGGGGTACAAAAGAATGGTATTATAACTAAACAAAGCTCTGAGGTGGCATTTTTACTGTCTAGGGCACTAGTTATAGTGCTATATGGTTTGTGGAGAAGTAAGGGAATGTGATAAACATTGTAGGAAAGCAGTAAGCTAAAAATGTATCAGAAAATTTTGTAGGAGCAAGTTAGAAATGAAAAAATTGGTCATGGCAGTCTCGGCCAAATGGAAAATTAAGGGAAAATGAATGACTACGAGAATGTCACTGGTGAGTATCTGTATAGAATACATATATACAGTGGCATGTAAAAGTTTGGGCACCCTGGTTAAAATGACTGATATTGTGAACAGTAAAGCACATTGAAGATTAAATTATCTCTAAAAGGCCTAAAGTTTTAAGATGACACATTTCCTTTGTATTATAGGAAAAATGGGCCAACACTAATGTTTGAGCACCCTTGGAGATTTGTGTGCTCAGATAACTTTGAACAAGGTTTCAGACCTTAAGGTACTGCCACACTACACAATCCCGCTAGCGATCTCGTTAGCGTCGCATACTAATGCGATCGCTAGCGGGATTGTTTCTATATCGCTAGTAGCTACCTATTTTAGCGATGTCGTTAGGACGCTATCGCGGTTAGCGATCTCCTTAACGACTTTAGCGGTACAAAAGTACCGCTAAATCGCTAAAAAAGGTGCCACACTTAGCGATATATACTTACCCAGCGGGGCGCCAGCGACGAAAATAGGGTCCGGAACGATTCCAGCGACGAGCGAGATCACAGCAGGAAGCTCGTCGCTGGCAGATGCCGCACACAACAACATCGCTAACGGGATCGCTAAATAGTGACTTTTTTAGCGATCCCGTTAGCGATGTTGTTTAGTGTGGCATACCCTTTAGTTAGCCTGTTAGGGTTATAGCTTGTTCATTATCATTGTTAGGAAAGGCAAGGTGAAACAAATTTCCTATCTTTATAAAAACCCAGCCTCCTCTAACCTTGTGCCAAAAAACTGCGGCTAAGGGCTCTTCTATGCAACTGCCTAGCACTCTGAAAGCAAAAATGGTGAAGGCCCACAATGCAGAAGAAGGCTATGAGAAGATAGCAAAGCTTTTTAAAGTTGCCCTTTCCTCAGTTTGAAATGTAATTAAGAAATGGCAGCTAACAGGAACAGTGGAGGTCAAGTTCTGGAAGACCAAGAAAAATTTCAGTTACAGCTGTTTGTAGGATTGCTAGAGAGGCAAATCAGAACCCTCACTTGACTGCCAAAGACCTTCAGAAAGATTTAACAGATATTGTTCTGCTGTTCAGAAACACCTGCACAAATATAGCCTTCATGGAAGAGTCAACAGAAGAAGACCTCTCCTGCATCCTCACCATAAAATTCAGCGTCAGAAGTATGCAAAAGAAATTCTACACAAGTCTGATTCATTTTTAGTCCTGTGAACTGATGAGGTTAAAATAAAACGCTTTGGCCACAACTATCAAAGGTATGTGTGGACAAGAATGGGTACAGAATTTCAGGAAAATAGCATCTCGCCAACCATTAAGCATAGAGGTGAATCAATCATGCTTTGGTGTTGTGTTGCAGCCAGTGGCACGGGGAACAGTTTACGTATAGAGGGAAGAATGGATTCAATGAAACTTCAACAAATTCAAAAAAGCTGAAATAGAAAAGAGGATGGTTTCTACAAATGGATAATGATCCTAAAAACGCATCAAAATCCACACTAGACTACCTCAAAACGTGCAAGCTACAGTTTTACAGTGGCTCTCACAGTCCCCTGATCTGAACATCATTGAAAATTTGTGGCTTGACCTCAAAACAACATTTCATGCAAGACGACCTAGGAATCTCACATAACTAGAAGAATTTTCCATGGGAGAATGGATGAATATCTCTCAGAATATAATTTAACGACTTTTGGATGGCTTCAATAAGTGTTTACATGCTGTGATACTTTGAAAAGGGGGTACTGCTAGGTACTAACCATGCAGTGTGCCCAAACTTTTACATAGACCCATTAGTCTTTTTGTAGTTTTTTAAATGTAAAATATGGAAAAATGTTTTTAATTTTTTGCCCAAACTTTTACATGCCACTGTATAGTCTGCAAAGCCTTGGTGTGGAACTGATATTACCATGATATGGTCACGGTATTGTGATAAAATCAACCCTAGTGGTTCTGATTAATGATCAATACTATCACTACTGTACAGGTCCTTCTCAAAAAATTAGCATATAGTGCTAAATTTCATTATTTTCCATAATGTAATGATTACAATTAAACTTTCATATATTTTAGATTCATTACACACCAACTGAAATTTGTCAGGTCTTTTATTGTTTTAATACTGATGATTTTGGCATACAACTCCTGATAACCCAATAAACCTGTCTCAAAAAATTAGCATATCAAGAAAAGGTTCTCTAAACTACCTATTACTCTAATCTTCTGAATCAACTAATTAACTCTAAACACATGCAAAAGATTCCTGAGGCTTTTAAAAACTCCCTGCCTGGTTCATTACTCAAAACCCCCATCATGGGTAAGACTAGCGACCTTACTGATGTCAAGAAGGCCATCATTGACACCCTCAAGCAAGAGGGTAAGACCCAGAAAGAAATTTCTCAACAAATAGGCTGTTCCCAGAGTGCTGTATCAAGGCACCTCAATGGGAAGTCTGTTGGAAGGAAACAATGTGGCAGAAAACGCTGTACAACGAGAAGAGGTGACCGGACCCTGAGGAAGACTGTGGAGAAGGACCGATTCCAGACCTTGGGGGAGCTGAGGAAGCAGTGGACTGAGTCTGGTGTAGAAACATCCAGAGCCACCGTGCAAAGGCGTGTGCAGGAAATGGGCTACAGGTGCCGCATTCCCCAGGTAAAGCCACTTTTGAACCATAAACAGCGGCAGAAGCGCCTGACCTGGGCTACAGAGAAGCAGCACTGGACTGTTGCTAAGTGGTCCCAAGTACTTTTTTCTGATGAAAGCAAATTTTGCATGTCATTCGGAAATCAAGGTGCCAGAGTCTGGAGGAAGACTGGGGAGAAGGAAATGCCAAAATGCCTGAAGTCCAGTGTCAAGTACCCACAGTCAGTGATGGTGTGGGGTGCCATGTCAGCTGCTGGTGTTGGTCCACTGTGTTTCATCAAGGGCAGGGTCAATGCAGCTAGCTATTAGGAGATTTTGGAGCACTTCATGCTTCCATCGGCTGAAATGCTTTATGGAGATGAAGATTTCATTTTTCAGCACGACCTGGCACCTGCTCACAGTGCCAAAACCACTGGTAAATGTTTTACTGATCATGGTATTACTGTGCTCAATTGGCCTGCCAACTCTCCTGACCTGAACCCCATAGAGAATCTGTGGGATATTGTGAAGAGAAAGTTGAGAGACGCAAGACCCAACACTCTGGATGAGCTTAAGGCCGCTATCGAAGCATCCTGGGCCTCCATAACACCTCAGCAGTGTCACAGGCTGATTGCCTCCATGCCACGCCGCATTGAAGCAGTCATTTCTGCAAAAGGATTCCCGACCAAGTATTGAGTGCATAACTGAACTTTATTATTTGATGGGTTTTTTTTGTTTGTTTTTAAAAAACACTTATATTTTATTGGACCGTTGAAATATGTTAATTTTTTGGGACAGGTTTTTTGGGTTATCAGGAGTTGTATGCCAAAATCATCAGTATTAAAACAATAAAATACCTGACAAATTTCAGTTGGTGTGTAATGATTCTAAAATATATGAAAGTTTAATTGTAATCATTACATTATGGAAAATAATGAAATTTTGCACTATATGCTAATTTTTTGAGAAGGACCTGTATATGCTGGTAATATTTGGTTATGGACTGGTGGTATTATTTGTCTATTATATTGCAATATTGATGACAATATATGTCTTGATACAGTCATGGATGTAAAGAGTGTTGAGTAAATTATTGGCAAGCACCACAGCTTGGCAAATCATAAAGTTATATTACTTACACACTGTTAGGATTCACTTCTGCTTGCCATTTCCAATGGTTGACACATAATTAGTGATGGACAAGCTTGTGGATGTTGGGGCATGGGGGGCTCAGCTGAACAGTTAAAAAATGTACTGTTCGGGTACCAGAAAAGCACCCAAACCTGGACCCCATTCACATAAATGGGGGGCCCAAATAACAATTGTTTGTCATGCTGTCATCTGCATGACAGCATGGAAAACACTGCCTCTGACTACTACTCCTTTTAGCTTCCGCCTGCTGCCACTAATAACAGCAAGATTAGGTGCCGGCTGATGGAAGTATTCATCAGCCGGTGCCTGTGATATAATTTAATGTTTTTTTAATTAGCTTTCAGCTTTATCATGGCTGGTTGTCAAGACTAGAGCGGTCGCCACAGTTTTTTTTAATTATTTAAATAAATAATTGAAAAAAAAATGACGTGTGGTCCCCCATTTTTTACAACCAGCAAAACTAAGCAGAGAGCTGGGGGCTGGTATTCCCAGGCTGGTAAGGGGCCATGGATATTGCTCCACCAGCCAAAAAATAATAACCCACAGCTGCCTCAGAAAAGGCACATCTATTATATGCGCCAATTCTGGCAATTTGCCCAGCTTTTTCCACTTCACCTGTGGTGGTCGCAAGTGGGGTTAATATTTGTAGGGTTGATGTCACCTTTGCATTGTCCAGTGACATCAATCCCATGGCTTAGAAATGGAGAGGTGTCTATAAAACACCTCCCAATTTCTAGTCCTATAGTTACCATATTTTTTGTACTATAAGACCCACTTATGTGTGGATGAAAATGGGGGGGTGTTGGGGTTCGAATTCCCGCTGCTGCACAGGGGGAGTCTCGAACCAGTCCCGCTGCGGTCTCCCATTAATCTCCTCTGCAGAGGAGCCTGCTCAGCTTAGACGTCGGTCCCAGCATCTTGCCCAGTCTAACAGTGTGCAGAGGATTACTGCTGCTCCTCCAGGCTCTGCTATTGTGGCCAGTAGTGGTTAGCGGCGAGCAGATGTCTTTTGGACAAAGTCCTTGTTTTCCCCTTCTGAGCATGCCCAGAGTGAGATCTCTCATTGGAGATCAGGGGTCACATGCTCAGGTACTGCAGCAGCTCCTATTGGTCCACCAGGAAGGTCCTGTGACTACTGGTGTTCTGGAACAAGTTTCATTGGTCCTTGTTTCTGGAAGGTCCTGTAGCTGTTACTATAAAAGGGTAGCATGGCTGGGCCGCTATGCACTAGTATCAATCTTTATATGCTACGCGCCAGTGTGGTCATGCGTGTGTGTGGTTAGGGCCTGGCTGAAATAAGCCCCTAGAATACCGACTTAATCGGTAAGGAGTTTGGTATTCTAGCTGGTCAGGGTCGGTGTCCTAGATGCCCTAGATTACCGGCATAACCGGTGAGGAGTTTGATTGCCGTATTCAGGGTCTGGCATTCAGACGACATAGATTGCGGGTGACTCCCACGAGGACATTAGCGCATGATCACGTTCTATGTTCGCTTAGCAGTTAACTGTGTACCTGGGTGCCTGACAGGACACAGAAGTTTGTCTCAGCGGCTCTGTGACGTAACAGGGTTCGCTTTCAACGCTAGACAGCGCCCTAGCGTGTTTATTTTGCGACTCAGTTGTATTAAGTGAGTTCGCACACATCGCCATATAGCGCTGCGGCACTCCTTCTAGCAGCTCTGTGGATTAACAGTGTTCGCACATATTGCCACAGCGCGTTACGGCGTTTATTTTGGCGACTCTGCGGGATAACAGAGTTCGCTTCTTGCGCCATTTTACTAACAGCAGGCTCCGCCTGCACGGTGGACCCCGGGCTGCGAACGCACCTCTTCACATCATATATTTGGTGCGTTCCGCAGACCCTAACAGGGGGTGCGTCTGATAGCCTGGATGTACCAGCTCTGGCTGTGATGGGGAGGTGGGGGAGCAGCAGCAGCGGAGCAGCACGTCAAAGGAGGCAGGAGCCGGCGGCTGTGGCTATCTCCTCTGCCCACTGCTAAAGAGAAATGAATATTCACTGCATTCCATGCCCATGGCATGGAGGGCAATGAATATTCATTTTTCTTTAATAGCATTCTGGTATACATGGCCCCATCCTTATCCTGGTATGATTGGCTCCCTTCCCTGTTGTGATATGCATGGCTCCATCCTTATTCTGGTATGATTGGCCCCATCCCCATCCTGGTATGCATGGCCTCATCAGAAAAACATTAAAAAAGCAAACCAGTACACTCATCTTCCTGTGCTCTCTCGCAGTTCACTCCTGTGCGTGGAGGGCAGTGAGTTTTCATTGCTCGCTCTTTAGTATCGAGCACAGTGTCAGCCGCTGGCTTCCTGCAGCTTCCGGGTGGTCACGTGTCCCCGCTGCTGAAGAGAAATTAATATTCACAGTGCTCCACTCCAATGGGCATGGAATGCGGTGAATATTCATTCCCTTTAGCAGCGGGGACACGTGAATGCCAGCAGCTGCAGGAAGCAGCTGTGCTTGTTACTAAAGAGTGAACAATGAATACTCACTGCCCTCCACGCACATAGTCCAGGCGTGCAGAGCAGTTAGTATTACCGCAGCTGTCCTTTAGCTTGTAAGCAGCGCATGACGTCCCTGCCATGAGCTGCTTACAAGTATAAATCAACTTCTGGCATCGGAACAAGACGCTGCGAGGGAGTGCAGGAAGGTAAGTGTAATGGTTTGATTTTTTAAATGTTTATCTGATGGGGCCATGCATACCAGGATGGGGGACAATCATACCAGGATAAAGATGGAGCCATGCATACCAGGATGGGGATGGAGGCCAATAATTCCAGGATAAGAATGGAGCCATGCATATCAGGATGAGGATAAGGCCAATCATACCAGGATAAGGATAGGGCCATGCATACCAGGATAGGGATAAGGGGCAACAATCTTACCAGGATAGTGATGAGGGGGACCATTCCTACCAGGATAGGGATGAGTGGGTCATGCCTACCAGGCTATAGATAGGGGGAACATGCCTACCAGGCTAGAGATAAGGGGGACATTCAGACCAGGATGGGGATGACGAGGCCATGCTTACCAGGATAGGCATAAGGGAGTCATGCACACCAGGATAGGAATGAGAAAGCCATGCATATGAAGATAAGGATGAGGAGGCCATGCATACCAGAATAGGGATGAGGGGGCCCATGCACACCAAGATGGGTAAGAGGAGACCATGCATGCCAGAATAGGGATGAGGGGGCCATGCACACCAGGATGGGGATGAGAGGGGCCATGCATAACAGGATAGGGATGAAAGGAGCCATGCATACCAGGGTAGGGATGAGGAGGCCATGCATACTAGGATAGGGATGAGGGGGTCATGTGTACCAGGATAAGGATTAGAAGGCCATACATACCAGGATGGGGATGAGGGGACCATATATACCAGGACACATTTTTTGCTTCATTTTTTTTTTCTAATTTCCTCCTCCAAAACCTAGGTGCGTCTTATGGTCTGGTGCGTCTTATAGGATAGGGATGAGTGGGTCATGCCTACCAGGCTATAGATGAGGGGGACATGCCTACCAGGCTAGAGATAAGGGGGACATTCAGACCAGGATGGGGATGACGAGGCCATGCTTATCAGGATAGGCATAAGGGAGTCATGCACACCAGGATAGGAATGAGAAAGCCATGCATATGAAGATAAGGATGAGGAGGCCATGCATACCAGAATAGGGATGAGGGGGCCATGCACACCAGGATGGGGATGAGAGGGGCCATGCATAACAGGATAGGGATGAAAGGAGCCATGCATACCAGGGTAGGGATGAGGAGGCCATGCATACTAGGATAGGGATGAGGGGGTCATGTGTACCAGGATAAGGATTAGAAGGCCATACATACCAGGATGGGGATGAGGTGCGTCTTATAGTCCCAAAAATACGGTACATTGTAAATAAACACACAGTCATGTAGGTGTTCGGTACAGACCCCAAACTTTACTGTTTGGGTTCACCGTCTCTACACATGATCGCATATATGTGATATGCATATTTGCATAGACATGTGCGAAGTAGATTAGAATACTGAGCAAAGCAGCTGAGACTCTACAACAACTGCTGGAACCGACAAGCAAATCCAAATTCTAATGATTTGTGTATTACACACCATTAGGGCTTGGCAGGCTGCACTATATATTTGTAAGAAACCTTCATCTGAGTAAGTGGATACAGCATGGGTCTGTATGCTTTCAAAATGCCAGGTTTACATTTAAGTCCCAGTCCAGCTCTGGGCAGGTGAGACCTTTAAGACAATCTTTCCATACAACAGGATTGGCATAATTTGAAGCTCTTGGACCTCAAAACAAAATCTTCAATGGGGGCACTCAACTATCATCAATTATCTATATTATTGGTGATTCGAGTTTCAAGTGCAACTGCAAGACTATGGTATATTCATTTTTGTTATCAATCAAACGTCATTTTCCTATTTAAAGAGAACCTGTCACCAGAAAAATGTCATTAACCTGCAGATATGACATTATTAATCTGACCCGTGCCCGCACTTAGCAGAACGCTGCTGGGAGAAAATGCATATTATCCCCCAGGCAGCATTTTAGTTTCAGTCACGGGGCGGCGCCAGTTTGTAATTTTGTAATGTCGCCCCCTGCACTGACTGATAACCGGCCATAAGGCAGAGCCTGCTGTCATTCAGCGCTGGGTGCGCGGTTACAGTTAATATCAGCAGGTTATAAAGTTCATATCTGCAGTTTAATTACATTTTTTTCTGGTGATACATTACCTTTCACTATATTCTTATATTTTAGGTACAAGGTGTTTTTGGTGACTGCGCTTTATTTTTTTGAAAAGACATGAATCCGGAAATAGAACAACATAGATTTTAACTCTCACAAATATTCTACAAGGCAAAGGCTGGGCAGTTAAAAGGAATACAATTGTATTATCCTAAGCCAACTATTTTATTGCTTTCTCCCATTCAAGCACCAGCCACAGCCCAAGCCCTCAGGAACAAAGTAAGTCCTTATTTGCCTACACCAGGTTCCATACAGGCACCGAACCACGGTCTCTTCATCTAGGTTTATTCAGACCTTCTGGTGTCCATTTGTACTTTTACTTTCGCTTTCTTGTTTTAGTTAATTTCAGTTGCCTCTCTATTTTCACCAGATCCTATTGGGGGCGCAGGAGTTTATTGTTTATTTCATTTGTCTAATCTCCCTCAGTCAGCAGCCTTCATATTACTGTATCTATATATGTATGTACATCCGCTCACACGCGTCTATATACATACATATATTATATATATATATTATATATATACATACATATTTTAATTAACACTCCCCCTCTCACTTCTAGGTAGCACCAGTGTATTATACTTTTATCTTTGTTTAATCTCTGTTCACGTACACACAGGCAGCACCAGATGGCTATAGGGAACAGCACTTTTCTCGTGTTCAGGATTGTTTACCACTCAATGGCCCTAGTATTAATACAGACCACCAGGTGAAAGACCTACTTAGATCCCTAGAAAAGTACTTTCTCATGGAATTGAGAGACTTGTGGGAGGTAGCTACACTTGAGAAGTATGTCCAAGCCAAAATTGTCCCCAAGGGTCTAGTTATTTACAAAACCCTGGCAGGGGATTTTGGTAATGATGGCATTCAACAGGAATGGGATACGATGTTTGCAAATTTCTCCCTTAAAGCATTACAATTAGTGTTGAGCATTCCGATACCGCAAGTATCGGGTATCGGCCGATATTCGCTGTATCGGAATTCCGATACTTAGTTCCGATACTTTTCCTATATCGTATACCGGAATCAGAAGTTCCCATAATTCTATGAGAGGCAATGTGATTTTATTCAGCCAATGAGGAATCCTAAGAAGTGTGGGCACATCCTGTAATGCTGCGGTCATGTTAACTAATGGCATGGCTGTGATTGGCTGCTGAAATGATGTCAGAATGCAATATAAAAGGCGCCGCCGCCATTTTCACTTCACTGTGCTGTGAATTCAGTTAGGGACAGAACGCTGCTCTGCTGACTCTGAGGGACAGTTACAGATAGCGTTTTTGTGAATTGTTCTGTAGGCAGGCTATTTGAGAAACTGCTGTGTAAATCATTCTTTTTCCTTGCAGTGTTGTTTCACAGCTCTGTGCAAGGTGTGTGTGTGAATGCAGGTGACGCTGCAGTTTGCTCTGCATCCAACGCTGTTTGTAGTCATCTGCACGTGTCACTCACTGACTCTTTTTTTTTTTCTTTTGTAGAATTGGTGCTGCTCCATTCAATTGAAATTAACAGTAATCTATTAGTGTGACGCGCTTCCATTTGTATCCATTACATTGGTTGCAAACACTATAGAAGTACACAAAGGAGCCTTTCAGAGCTAGTGAACAGTTGTGTGCAGTGTTCACTGTAGTCTGTGAGGTTTTTTTTTTTTGAGTGCAGATCACGCTCCAGTTAGTTCTTCAACCACTGCTGGTTGTAGTCTGCTGAGCGTGTGTCACTGCCTCATCCTTTGAAAAAATAACCGTGTGCACAACCAAGAAGGTGCCAGAGTAGGTTCCCAAACCGTATCTAATAGAAAATGAACTCGGCACTCAACTTTAGTATAGTGAGAATAAAGATTTTTATTCACAGTAGTAACACGAAACGTTTCGGTCCTATATCATGGACCTTCATCAGTCACAGATACTACTGGGAAGGGGGTTGATCCACATAGGGAAGAAAGAAAGGGCTGGATATAGCCTGTGTTGGTGGGGTGAGATGAGGAAGAGGACAATGCCTCTATTGCACTAGTAACCTGTTGTGAAGGAGTCCGGTAGTGAGGATAGGTCTCTGCATTGGACGCGGTGTCCACCGCTAGTCTGAGTGCATGGACACCGCGTCCAATGCAGAGACCTATCCTCACTACCGGACTCCTTCACAACAGGTTACTAGTGCAATAGAGGCATTGTCCTCTTCCTCATCTCACCCCACCAACACAGGCTATATCCAGCCCTTTCTTTCTTCCCTATGTGGATCAACCCCCTTCCCAGTAGTATCTGTGACTGATGAAGGTCCATGATATAGGACCGAAACGTTTCGTGTTACTACTGTGAATAAAAATCTTTATTCTCACTATACTAAAGTTGAGTGCCGAGTTCATTTTCTACTGCCTCATCCTTGACATTTTTGTCAAATTGGTGCTGCTCCATTCTATTTAAAAAAACTCAAATCTATTAGTGTGACGCGCTTCCATCCGTATCCAATACAATGGTTGCAAACACTATAGAAGTACACAAAGGAGCCTTTCAGAGCTAGTGAACAGTTGTGTGCAGTGTTCACGGCAGTCTGTGAGGTCTCTTTTTTTGAGTGCAGATCACGCTACAGTTAGTTCTTCAACCACTGCTGGTTTTAGTCTGCTGAGCGTGTGTCACTGCCTCATCCTTGACATTTTTGTCTAATTGGTGCTGCTCCATTCTATTTCAAAAAACTCAAATCTATTAGTGTGACGCGTTTCCATCCGTATCCAATACATTGGTTGCAAACGCTATAGAAGTACACAAAGGAGCTTTCAGTGCTAGTGAACAGTTGTCTGCAGTGTTCACTGCAGTCTCTAAGGAATAACCACACTTAGGCCTTATAACTTTTCTGCCTTTCTTTATCAATCTACCAAGATGAAGAAGGCAGGGAGTAAGGCACGTGGTCGTGGGCGTGGAGTTTCAGCAGGGAGAGGACGTGGGGATTCTGTGGCTGCTGCCGCCCCCAGTGACACAGCATCCACCAGTTTTCCCCGTGAGCGTTCCTTTATACGCACTTTTGTAGGAGCTTGGCGTACCCCCCTGCTGCGTGAAGAACAAATTGAAGCCGTTGTTGGTTGGATGGCAGCCAATGCATCGACTTCAATTACTTCCACCTCCTCTCAGGACCAGAGCACTGTTGAGCAACCATCTGTCTCTTCACCGCCTGCCAAATTGCCCAGGCAGTCAGAGAGCTCTGTACAGGAGCCAGCTGAGTCTCTGCTTCTGTTCTCAGAATCTGTTGGCTTGCAAACAGGGGCCCAGCCAAGCAGCATTCTGGAATGTGAAGAAGAGGGAGTATGCAGTGATGCGCAACAGCTTTGTCTCTTCGAATCTGAAGAGGCGGGTGAGCCAGTGCTGATGGTCAGCACACCGCAGAACGCATCTGATGATG
This sequence comes from Oophaga sylvatica, assembly GCA_033576555.1. Lineage (NCBI taxonomy): Eukaryota > Metazoa > Chordata > Amphibia > Anura > Dendrobatidae > Oophaga > Oophaga sylvatica. The sequence continues at coordinate 381,987,701 of JARQOD010000002.1, read as the reverse complement.
ATGAGACTCAGGTGCCAGTTTCTGTTGAGCATGGTGCTGTCCAGACCACACAACAGCAGCAGGTGTTGGAAGAGGGTAGTGGAGATGATGAGGTCCAAGACCCAACATGGCATGAGGAACAGGAAGGTGGTGGGAGCAGCTCTGAGGAAGAGATTGCCCCAATGGTCCAAACAGGAGGGAGAGGTAGGCTGCAGACTCGGTTGCCTGTAGCCTCCAGTTTGGCACCCGTTCGGAGCAGTTCTCTTCCAAAAGCCAAAACGGGCGCTCCCAGGACTTGCACTGCGTGGTCCTTTTTTGACACACTTGCAGATGATATTTGCTATGTCAAATGCAAGCTGTGTAATCAAAAAGTCAAAAGAGGTAAAAGTGTCAGTAACCTCAATACCACTAATATGTGGAAACATGTGCGGACCAAGCACGTGGTTGAGTTACAAAGACACACTGGAGACGTAGGCCAAACTACAGCACCACCTACATCTTTAGCTCGTGTTGGAGCCTCTTCCTCCAGCTCACACACAGTTGGTTCGGCTTCCTCACAGGATCGCCATGGAAGAACCTCTGTCACTGTTGTCCGGAGACCCAGTGTTATTCCACCCACAGCAGCAAGTTCCCTGTCATCCTCACACTCCCAGGCCACTGTACAGCCATCGGTAGCACAGGCATGGGAGAAAAGACGGCCATACTCAGCAAACCATCCCCGAGCACAGGCTCTGAATGCTGGCATTGCAAAACTCCTGTCACTTGAAATGCTGTCATTCAGGCTGGTGGAGACTGACAGTTTCCGTAACTTAATGGCATTGGCAGTCCCACAATACAATGTGCCAAGCCGATTTTATTTCAGCAGGCAAGCGGTCCCTGGTCTGCAAAAGCATGTTGAGGGAAACATTAAACATGCGCTACTAAACGCCGTCAGTAGCAAGGTCCACCTGACCACCTATGCGTGGACCAGTACCCATGGCCAGGGACGATACCTTTCCCTCACTGCCCATTGAGTCTATGTTGTGGAGCCGGGTACAGATCTTGTGAGTGGCGCTGTACGTGTTCTGCCAACTCCAAGGATAGCAGGAATCCAGTCTGTACACATTGACTCCTCCTCCTACTCCAGGTCCTCAGAATCATTGCTGCAGAGCCGTCACGGTCTACCTCCACATGTACTTGTAAACGCTTACCTGTTACGACCGATATGAGCACAGCTGTGTCCAAACGTCAACAGGCCGTCCTGAAATTAATTTCCATGGGGAATCGAAGCCACACAGTGCAGGAGCTCTGGAATGCCATAAAGCAGGAGAGGGAAGTGTGGTTTTTGCCAGCGAATCTCCAGCCAGGCTTGGTAGTGTGTGACAATGGCCGAAATCTGGTGGCAGCTCTGGGCCTTGGCAATCTCACTCACATACCATGTCTGGCACATGTGCTCAACTTGGTCGTGCAGAGTTTTTTGAGGGACTATCCGGATCTTGATGCACTGCTGCACGAGGTCCGCCTAGAGTGCGCTCACTTGCGACATTCTAGCATGGCCAGATTGCGCATTGCAGCTCTGCAACGCAGATTTCGCCTTCCTGAACATCGCATCATATGTGACGTACCCACCAGGTGGAATTCCACGTTACATATGTTGGAGCGGTTGTGTGAGCAGCAGCCAGCAGTAATGGAGTATCAGCTGCATCAGGCGCAATCAACTCGCAATTTGCGCCGTTCACACTTCACCACTACTGAGTGGGCCTCTATGAAGGACATCTGCCACGTTTTGCGTGCGTTTGATGACTCAACGCGGATGGCTAGTGCAGATGATGAACTAGTCAGCCTGACTGTCCCCCTTATCTGCCTGCTTCAAAAAACACTGCAAGCACTAAGGGATGAGGTTTTGGGAGAGGTGGAGGATGAGGAGTCACAAATTCCATCACCTTCTGGACAGTCAGTGCAACGTGGTTCCTCACAAAGGGGTAGGCAGGGGTCACTTTGTGAGGAGGATGAGGAGGAGTCAATGGAGGAGGAAGACATCGCTCCAGAGGGAGGTACACAATGCTCTAGTCAGTATGTAGAGCGAGGGCGGGGTGATGCAGAGCAGGCAGAGATGACGCCTCCTGCAGGGGACAGCGTTTCTTGGCCAGTTGGGAGTCTGCAGCACATGGTTTATTTCATGCTGCAGTGCCTGAGAAACGACCGCCGCATCGCCCACATTCTCACCTACCTCGCTACCGGACAACTTACAAAGCCTCATCACACTGTTGAACCGGGAGCGTAAAATGCGGGAGTACCAAGACACACTGGTGCAATCCATCATGTTCTCCATTCCAGCCGAGAGCACTGCTGCTGCTACTGCTTTACAAAGCAGCTCTGTGCGTCGAGGCAGTGGAGACAGCTCTGCAACAAGAGGGAGCAGAAGCAGCGCCTCTGCACAGGGCAAGACCAGTATGTTCCAAATGTGGCGAAGTTTTGTGTCAGCGCCACAAATGTCTACACCATCCGAGACGGCTCCAGTGAGCAGGAGGCAACGTTTCTGTAAGATGGTGACAAACTTCATGTCTTGCCCTCTCAGTGTACTCCCAAATGGCTCTTCCCCATTCAAGTTTTTGGTCTCTAAGCTGGATACATGGCCAGAGCTTAGCCAGTATGCATTGGTGGTGCTGGCTTGCCCTGCTGCCAGTGTATTATCGGAGCGCGTCTTTAGTGCTGCAGGTGGTGTACTAACAGACCGTCGCATGCGACTATCCTCCGATAATGTAGACCGGCTTACTTTTCTGAAAATGAACAAGGCATGAATTTGCCTGTCCAGTTTCCGATTAAATAACAGGTTGGCAAAGTTATCATTGTCTCCTGTTATGTTCATCTTTCTACCACCTGAACTCTACTCCCTGGGCTACAACACTGACAGTTGCTGCTCAGAAGTGCCGTGTCCACAGACCAATACACAAGCTCTATTGTTAGTGGGGTTCAGTACCGCCAGCTGTTCCCCTGCTGTGTGTCCGGCAAGAAATCTCCTGTTCCCTACACATGCACAGAACAACACATGTCTAAGTTGCTCCACATAGGGAAGAGCCATCATCCTGATTTTTATGCTCAAAACAGGAAATATTGAAGTTTTCAAGCCCTAAAATGATTAATTTTAATATGAAATATGGACAAATATTAATTTGTCATCACAGCGCATATATGCACATGGCGAGTACAAATGGTAACAAAAAAGACAACATAGGGTTTACTTTTTGACATGAATGCATAAAACTACATTTCATCATTATCCATTAATGCTGCTTAAGTAACGTTATCTGGACCTGTAAGATAATGCAGTCAATGGATGTACGAATCATAAACATAATCATCATCATCATCATGAGTTCTATTTCTGACAGACATAATAAAATACACAGACTGAGGACAACTGTAACTTCACACACCATATATGAAATGGCCAGCATCTAAACCTGATAATAAGGCGCAATAATAATTTATTACATTTACAAAGTGCATCATGCATACTGACAATAGGTAGTTATAACTGCAAGTGCTGGTGAAACAACCACAACAGATATAAATTGATAATGGTATATAGGTATCACAGTGCATAGTTACTCATGGACAATGTCGATCTAATACTGTACCTCAATAAAGGCAGCGTCACCCATCATGCTTGTTTGGCTTGTAGCTTGTTGAAGAGGGAACGTGCTTGTTTCGTTGCTCATAGGTGGATGTTTATACAGTAAATCATTACTGATGTTGTCTTTGTTGCATCCCTAGGGCAGAATAACGCTGCGTAACATGACTGCAAGATAGCGTCATATAATAGCCAGACGCTACCCTACACTACGCGTGACAGTAGGAAGGTAGTGTGGGCGGATAAAGCCTTGCGCAACCAGACATGCTTTTCCCCTCTTCAACAGTTTACAAGCAAAAAGTGCATGATTGCTGTCGCAGCCTTTATTGACGTACAGTATGACATCGCCATTCGCCATCTGAGGCTGTGCACTGTCTGATACAGACATAGTATATACCTTAGCTATCCGTTGCGTTTGTTTCACCTCCACTTGCAGGCACCGACTTTAATTTTGACAATGCATGATGTATTTTTTAAATGTTTTTTATTTCATATTACATTATTGCGTCATAAAATTGATGAGTCCATGCTGGACATGTAATATATGCTGTCCGAAGTACCAATTTTCCTAACTGTAAGTATTTCAATCTGTGTCACTGTCACATATAAATTTTAATGATGATGATTAGTGTTGAGCGATACGATACTGCAAATATCGGGTATCGGCCGATATTAGCTGTATAGGACTTTCGATTCCGAGTTCCGATATTGTCGTCTTATCGGATACCGGAATCGGAATTGTCACTGTCACTGTCAGTGTCCGTCGGTCGGGTCTGTCAGGAGTCAGCGGCACTTACCTGGCAGAAGATCTCCGGCGGTCACGGCCTGGACTGCTTGATGGCCGCCATCATCTTTCCCCGGCGGTCACATGCAGTTTCTCGCGATAACTGCAGTGACTGCTGGGTAATCCCGGCCGTAAAGCAGTCAGTCCGATGACGTCACCGCCGGGGAAGCAGGTAATCAGCTGTGCTGCGTCGCGATGACAGGCTCTGCCTGTCATTGCGATGTAGCAGAGCTGGATCGTCGTGGGACACTCGTTACTATGGACTGCGTCGGACAGGTGGTATACTGTTGGTTTGTTTTTTTCCTTTTTTTACAGGAGAGCGATGGCGTCGCAGGAATGAGAGTATAATAAAAGAAATGAAAACTGTGTTGTCTCTTTTTCATTAAAATACTTTTTTCTTGCTTTGTCTTTTTTTTATACATTTAAAAACTTTGGGATTAATAATGGATCGGTGTCTTATTGACGCCAATCCATTATTAACCGGGCTTATTGTCACCGTGCAATCAACGGTGACATTAACCCCTTATTACCCCACTTGCCACCGCTACAGGGCAGTGGGAAGAGCCGGGTAAAGTGCCACAATTGGCACATCTTTTGATGCACCAAATGTGGGGCTGCTGTAGCCTGGTATTATCAGGCTGTTGAGGGCCAAAATCCATGGGCCTTGACAGTTTTTTAATACCAGGCCGCAGCAGTCTGCATTTTACTTGGCTGGTTAACAAAAATATGGGGACCCCTATGCCGTTTTTTTTTCGAGGGGATCCCCTATTTTTGTTAACCAGCCAAGCTAAGCAGACTGCTGTGGCCTGGTATTATCAGGCTGGCAAGGTCCATGGATATTGGATCCTTACCAGCCTGAAAAACCAGGCCTCAGCAGTCTGCTTCATCTGGCTGGTTAACAAAAATAGGGGGGACCCCACGCCAATTTTTTTTCGAGGGGATCCCCTATTTTGTTAACCAGCCAAGATATGCAGACTGCTGTGGCCTGGTATTATCAGGCTGGCAAGGTCCATGGATCTTGGCTCCTTACCAGCCTGAAAAACCAGGCCTCAGCAGTCTGCTTCATCTGGCTGGTTAACAAAAATAGGGGGGACCCCACGCCAATTTTTTTTCGAGGGGATCCCCTATTTTTGTTAACCAGCCAAGATATGCAGACTGCTGTGGCCTGGTATTATCAGGCTGGCAAGGTCCATGGATCTTGGCTCCTTACCAGCCTGAAAAACCAGGCCTCAGCGGTCTGCTTCATCTGGCTGGTTAACAAAAACAGGGGGGACCCCACGCCAAATTTTTTCGACGGGATCCCCTATTTTTGTTAACCAGCAAAGATAAGCAGACTGCTGTGGCCTGGTATTATCAGGCTGGCAAGCAGGGTCGGACTGAGCCACCGGAGAAACCTCCGGTGGGCCCCAGCTCCTGCGTGGTGGGCCCTGATTTGAAAGGATAGGTCGCGGGGCAGAGGGGGCGGTGGCCCCGGGCCCCGCGCTCTGAGGGGCCCACCCGGAGCTACGCTACAGTAACTGTATCGGCGTGCACAGCACGCCGATACAGTTACATTCTGCGGCAGAGCAGGGAGAATCGATCTTCCTGCTCTGCCGCCCAGAAGCTATGGGGCCTGAACAGGCGTTGGGGGGGCCCGGTGCTAGCAGGTGGGCCCCCCACCCGTCATCGGAGGGTCAGCTGTATCGGCATCCAGCCGATACAGCTGACCGCATAGAGAGAGAAGGAGCGAGCGCTCCTTCTCTCCCATAATCCCCCTCTCAGCGTCTGACAGCGGGCGCGATGACATCACCTGCCGGAGCCCGCTGTCAGACGCTGAGAGGGAGAACAATGAGCAGCACAGGAGCCGGGAGGTGAGTATTGTTTTTTTTTTTTTTAATGGGGGTGCATTATACTACAGAGGCTGTATATGGGGGGTGCATTATACTACAGAGGCTGTATATGGGGGCTGCATTATACTACAGAGGCTCCATATTGGGGTGCATTATACTACAGAGACTCCCTATGGGGATGCATTATACTACAGAGGCTGCCTATGGGGGTGCATTATAATATAGTGGCTGCCTATGGTGGTGCATTATATTATAGACTCTGCCTATGGGGGTTTATTATAATATAGAGGCTGCCTATGGGAGTGCATTATACTATATTGAGGACTATCTGGTGTATTATGCTGTATGGATGCTATCTAGGGGCCATCATACAGTGTTGGACCCATTAAATAGTTTGGGGACATTAAGGGGTCAGTATATATCCAGTGAGGGGCATTATTCTGTGTATAGGGGAGATGTACAGGGGGAGACTTGGGACATTATTAAATGTAAAGTGGACACTTATTGTTATAGGGGAACTCGGGTTACTGTGACTGTCAAAGGGGCACACAGGGCATTATTACAGTCTAGGGGACAAAATGTGGTCACTGTTTTCTAGGGCACTTGCACCCGGCATTACTATATTCTAGAGGGGTGCTTTAAAATTTAGAGGTCACACAGAACCACACAGCAGGTGCAGTAATAGGGACACATACGGCAGCAGCAGCAGCTCAGTATTGGGGTATCACGTGCAGTAATAGGGACACATACGGCAGCGGCTCAGTATTGGGGTATCAGGTGCAGAAATAGGGACACATATGGCAGCAGCGGCTCAGTATGGGGGTATCAGGTGCAGAAATAGGGACACATATGGCAGCAGCGGCTCAGTATTGGGGTATCAACAGGATGAGGAGTTTGTGCAGGTTGAGAATAGTCCAATTGGTGACCAAGACAGTGCTAAAAATATGAGACGTGAAATGTGTCTTTGTTGTAATCTCTGCAGTCGAGTCCTGGCTGGAGAAGTCGTCATGTCGGTCTGGGCCAGATGGAAAAGAAATGAAAAGTGAACAATTCCATTAGAAAGAACATCAGCGGTAAGTCATTATCTGTACCTGTGCTGTAATCTATTATATGTTCTGTAGGACTGGTATTATTTACCACAGACCATATGGCGGTAATATCAATATTGGTCTTTTTATATATAGATTATTTTTGGCAACAGCTCGGTCATTTGCTGAGGTTCTCTGATTAGGGGCCCACTCAGAAGTTTCGCCCCCACTAAACCAAAACCCTAGCTACGCCTCTCGCTCTCTCTCTAGTCTTTCTTTCTCTCTCTAGTCTTTCTCGCTCTCTGTTCTTTCTTTCTCGCTCTCTGTTCTTTTTTCTCTCTGTTCTTTCTTTCTCTCTCTCTCTTCTTTCTTACCTCTCTTTCTTTCTCTGTTTGTTCTTTCTCTCTCGCTGCTCTTTCTTTCTTTTCCTCAGTACCAGCCACTGTGCCCTCATTACCAGTCAGTGTGATCAGCAGTGCTAAATGGGTACGCTTGGGGCCAGGATATGGGTGTGATTAGCTGTTAAATGGGTGTGGTCGGGGCGTGGCCTAAAATTTGCAGCGATGCCCTACGCGCGCCGCAGCCTTTAACCCTCTTTCCTGTCTTCAAAATTTGGGAGGTATGCTGTATGACCTCACTACAACTTCTGGCCATGCTCCTGATGAGCGCGACGGATGGTCTCCTGAGGGATCTCCTCCCACACCTGGACTAAAGCATCCACCAACTCCTGGACAGTCTGTGGTGCAACGTGGCATGGCCTAAAATTTGCTGCAGCAGGCACAGCGTGCCACAGCCTTTGTCCCTCTTTCCCTTCTTCAAAGGTTGGGAAGTATGATGGTGGGCCCCAAGAATATTTTTTCTCTGGTGGGCCCAAGGTACTCCAGTCCGACGCTGCTGGCAAGGTCCATGGATATTGGCTCCTTAACAGCCTTAAATACCATGCCTCAGCAGCAGGGGCGTACATAGAAATCATGGGGCCCCATAGCAAAAGTCTGAATGGGCCCCCCCCAAAAAAAAAAACCCAGAGCCATTGTAAATGTAAAGTGCCAGCACAGTGAGGGGACACATTAAACAAAAAAATGTATTATGCCCCCATAGATTGTGCCCCCATAGATGCTCCATAGTATAGGCCCTTATGCTGCCGCAGCTGCTGCAACCAAAAAAAAAAAAAAGACATACTCACCTTTCGTCGCTGGGGGCCAGGTGCCGGTGTCCTGAGCTGGGGGTGACACCAGGTGCCGATGTCACCGCTCGCTCAGGGCCCCGGCACCTGAGATATTTACCTGTCCTCTCTCCACTGCTGAGTGCCGCTGTCTTCGGGGTCCTCCAGCAGTGAATGATCAGGCAGAGGGCGCGGCGCGGCGCGCACTAACGACGTCATCGCGCCCTCTGACCTGAACATTGCAGCAAGAGGACGTGAGCAACGGTGGAACGGGACAGGTAAATATCCCTTATACTCACCCTTCCGCCGGCGAGGTCTGTGCAGCCCCTGCTCTTCTCCCACGGTCTCCGCCGCCAGTGTTCATGCGTATTCATGACTGTAATGAGCGGTACCACCTGACTGCTGAACACAGGCGTCGGAGACCGTGGGAGAAGAGCAGGGGCTGCAGAGACCACACCAGGAGGGGTGAGTATATAGAAGAGCTGCGCTCCCCCTCCCACGCCGACCCCCTGGTAGTACTGTGTCAGCACAGCTACCCGACCATCGAGGGCCCCCTCACCTGTCCGGGCCCCATAGCAGCTGCTTGGTCTGCTTCATTCACGGTACGCCACTGCTCAGGAGTCTGCTTCATCAGGCTGGTTAACAAAAATAGGGGGGACCCGACGCCATTTTTTTTTCGAAGGGAACCCCTATTTTTGTTAATCAGTTCCCTCTGACGTCACTGATTGTGTCCCTGGCTGACCTGAAGTGAAAGTGGAAAGCAATCAATTAAGCTTTCCACTTCCTCTCCTGTCAGCCAGGAGAGGAACTCATTCATTTGGGGGTTTACTGTGAGGCTGCAGCATTAGCTGCGGTCCCTGCAGTAAACATTAACCCTTTCTGAAGGATTACACCGTGGGACCTGACTGTGCATGGGATAGGTAAGAATAATTTTGCTTTTTTATTTTATTTTTATTACAGGAAATGGTTTTTGCAGTCAAATAAAAGATGGTCAAAAACATGTGTCTTTATTTCATTAAAATGATTTTTAATTAAAGTGTGTGTGTTTTATTTTTATTTCATGCAATAGGATTAATAATTGATAGTTGTCTAATTGACAGCTCTCAATTATTAACCTGGCTTAAGGTCACCTTTCAATTGCAAGGTGGCTTTAACCCCATATTAACCCATTCGCCACCGCTACAGGGCAATGGGAATAGACGGGCAAAGTGCCAGAAAGGGCGAATCTAATTATAGATTTGTCTTTTCTGGGGTGTCTGGGGGCAGATGTTAGTAGCCAGGGGGGGGCCAAAAATAATGGTCCCTCTCTGGGCTATTATCTGCCCCCATTCGCTGGCTTTGTCTGTCTGGTTGAGAAAATAGGGCGGGAGCCCACGCATTTTTTTTAAACAATTTTACACCTCATATATATATATATACATGTCATTGAATTTGTGACACATATATATATATATATATTTATATTTATAGTTCATACACTTCTACATAGTATAATAGCCGCTAATTCAATTGCCGGCTTTTGTGAAAATGCAGAACCCGACATGAAATGACACTTGGTGTACATAGGGTTAACCATGTCCTTTGCTATCTGATTTGCACAAACAATTACATCAGTCTATGTGTGCAAAATTTCACACCTGTAGGGGTTAATTAACAGTGTAAATTCGTAGCAAAAAAGTCCGTTTTTTTTACAACGAATTTACAACTTTAATTAACCCCTACAGTTGTGAAATTTTGCACACATAGACTGATGTAATTGTTTGTGCAAATCAGATAGCAAACGACATGAAAAGACATGGTTAACCCTATGTACACCAAGTGTCATTTCATGTCGGGTGCTTCTGTCTTTTCACAGAAGCCGGCTTTACCCGGCAATTGAATCAGAGGCTATTTTACTATGTAGAAGTGTATAAACTATACATATATGTATATATATATGTCACAATGACATGTATATATATATATATATGTATTCTATGTGTGTATATTTTGTGTTTACAACGAAAGAAAGGGTTTTTTTAGTTTCGATATTTTGTTCCCATAGACTTACATGGGACTTCCGGTATCGGTATCGGGTTTCGCCGATATTTTAGTGATATCGACGATACCATTCCGATCTGATATTTTTGGATATCGGAAAGTATCGCTCAACACTAATGATGATGACTATTACAAAATCCATTGTCTGCACTATATTATGGTTTTACATAGCGTTTCTTACGCATCATTCATAAATACAAAAATGGACTTGTATTCATTCATTTAAACCACTATATTTTTGTAAAATAAATTTTTGTTGGTGTGGTGTTCCATTTCTTGTTGCCATGTGCTTATATGCGTTTATATTTTAAGGGTGTTTATTTTTATTTTTGGAATTGAAATTCATCATTTTATTGTCCTAGTAAAGCTTCATTTTTTCTTGTTTGGAGTACATACATTTCCACGTGCCACGTAACAAGGCAAGAACTCTATATTTTATTTAAAGACCCTCCTTGACCCTGGGCTTCAACACCGCCAGTTGCTGCTCATAAGTGTTGGATGCACAGATCAAAACAGTCGCTGATGTGTTTGTGGGGTTCAGAAACGCCTGCTGTTCCCCTGCTGTGTGTCCGGCAAAAATTCATGTTACCTCAAAATAAAATTTACACCAGCTCATACTAGGCCTCTGCCTACACCCTCCTTGACCCTGGGCTTCAACACCGCCAGTTGCTGCTCAGAAGTGTTGGATGCACAGATCAAAACAGTCGCTGATGTGTTTGTGGGGGTTCAGAAACGCCTGCTGTTCCCCTGCTGTGTATCCGGCAAAATGTCATGCTACCTCAAAATAAAATTTCCACCAGCTCATACTAGGCCTCTGCCTACACCCTCCTTGACCCTGGGCTTCAACACCGCCAGTTGCTGCTCAGAAGTGTTGGATGCACAGATCAAAACAATCGCTGAGGTGTTTGTTGGGTTCAGAAACGCCTGCTGTTCCCCTGCTGTGTGTCCGGCAATAATTACTGCTATCTACCACATGCTGAAAACCACATGACATGTCAAAGTGGCTACTGCTACACATAGATATGAGGCTACACCCTGATTTCTATGCTGTAAACTAGTGAAACGTCATCTTTAAAACCATAAAATGATTAGTCTTTGGCACAAATCTCTAACTAACTAATTTGACATATTAGTGCACATATGCACTTGTCGAACACAAATGCCAACCCAAAAGCCTACATATGCTATAGGGTAGTGATGGCAAACCTTGTCACTCCAGTACTTTGAAAAATCCAACTCACATCATGCCTCAAATGCTGCAAGGTTGGAAGTGCATAATGTGGGTTGAATTTTGACAACAGCTGCAGTGCAAAGGTTAGCCTTCAGTAGTCTCGGGTTTTAAATAAAGGCATACAAGTACATTTAATAATCCATTGTTGCTTAATGAACGTGATGTACACCTCTAATATTGTGCAAACAATGGATGTAGGACTACTCCTCATCATCATAACTTATATTTGTGTCATTCAAAAATATACATATTTACTTAACAATTTCACACCCCATATCATAAAGGTCCATCATGTAATCCTGATAATCAGGGCCACAAATCATGCATTACCTCTAAAAAGCAAATTGTGCATAGTGACAATAGCAAAATACATACCTGCAAGTGGTGCTGAGACAACGACAAGTGATAGAAAAGGTGAATGATATTTAGTTATCAGACTGAATAGCGACACCTGTACAATGTCGATATAATACTGTACCTTAAAAAAATGCTGGGGCACACCTCACACGCGTTTTTCTTGTAGCTTCTTCTCTAATAGGGCACATGCGTGTATGTTTCATCATAGGTGCATGTTTACTGAGTAAAGGAGTCATGACAATGGCTTTGTGTTGTCGGTACGCTAGCGATGATGAACGATGCGCAAAGTGAATGTTAGTTGTGTCATAAGACGCACACACGCTCCACTACCAAACGCGTGACAGCACGAAGACAGTCTGTGCGTCCAAACAAAGGCGCAAGCATACATGCACGTACCCTGTTTATAAAGCTATATGAAAAAAGATCTGGAGTAGTGTGACGCACACATTATTGAGGTACAGTATTAGATCGCCATACACCATCTGTGGCTATGCAGTCTCATCTATATATACCTTATCTATCCGTTGTCATGCTTGCAAGTCCACAGTCAGGCATAAATAGCAATTTTCACTATGCACTATGCACTTTTTAAAGGTTATGTTTGTTCATAAAAATGATTATTGGCCCATATTATGAGTATTACATGATGGATATTTAATATATTTGTAGAAACGGTTTAGTGACATTATTCATCAAATGTTAATTTTGGGGATGTCACAGCTAACTTGTAATGCTGATGATGTTTTGAAGTCCTACATTCATTGTCTATACAATATAACAGGTGTACATACTGTTACTTATCCATCATAAATGGATTCAGAAATGTACTTGTATGCTTTTATTTAAAACCGTATATAAGATTACTTACAAAAATTCCTTTGGCTTTGCATTGCTGTTCAACATGTTAATGTATGCGTTTATGTCTGTCAATTCTTTATTTATATACATTTGTTTTAATATAATAATCATCATCTTATGGTAGTAAAGGTTATCTTTCTCTTGTTTGTAGTATGTATATTTTTAATTGCCACGTAACAAGGCAAATAATGTATATAGTATTTACACATCCTCCTTGACCCTGGGCTCCAACACTGCCAGTTGTTGCTCGGAAGTGCTGTTTTCACAGTCAACACTTGCTCCTGTGTTACTGGGGTTCAGTAATGTCAGCTGTTCCCCTGCTGTGTGTACGACAAAAAGTCCTGCTGCCTCCACCCTGTTCTCCTCTCATCCCTGGGCTCCAACACCGCCAGTTGTTGCTCGGAAGTGCTGTTTGCACAGTCAACACTTGCTCCTGTGTTACTGGGGTTCAGTAATGTCAGCTGTTCCCCTGCTGTGTGTATGGCAAAAAGTCCTGCTGCCTCCAATTTAAAGTTACAAAGTTGCTCATACTAGGCCTCAGCCTACATCCTCTCATCCCTGGGCTCCAACACCGCCAGTTGTTGCTCGGAAGTGCTGTTTGCACAGTCAACACTTGCTCCTGTGTTACTGGCGTTCAGTCATGTCAGCTGTTCCCCTGCTGTGTGTACGGCAAAAAGTCCTGCTACCTCCACCCTGTTCTCCTCTCATCCCTGGGCTCCAACACCGCCAGTTGTTGCTCGGAAGTGCTGTTTGCACAGTCAACACTTGCTCCTGTGTTACTGGGGTTCAGTAATGTCAGCTGTTCCCTGCTGTGTGTACGGCAAAAAGTCCTGCTGCCTCCACCCTGTTCTCCTCTCATCCCTGGGCTTCAACACCGCCAGTTGTTGCTCGGAAGTGCTGTTTGCACAGTCAACACTTGCTCCTGTGTTACTGGCGTTCAGTCATGTCAGCTGTTCCCTGTTGTGTGTACGGCAAAAAGTCCTGCTACCTCCACCCTGTTCTCCTCTCATCCCTGGGCTCCAACACCGCCAGTTGTTGCTCGGAAGAGCTGTTTGCACAGTCAACACTTGCTCCTGTGTTACTGAAGTTCAGTAATGTCAGCTGTTCCCCTGCTGTGTGTACGGCAAAAAGTCCTGCTGCCTCCACCCTGTTCTCCTCTCATCCCTGGGCTCCAACACCGCCAGTTGTTGCTCGGAAGTGCTGTTTGCCGTCAACACTTGCTCCTGTGTTACTGGGGTTCAGTAATGTCAGCTGTTCCCCTGCTGTGTGTACGACAAAAAGTCCTGCTGCCTTCACCCTGTTCTCCTCTAATCCCTGATCTCCAACACCACCAGTTGGTGCTCGGAAGTGCTGTTTGCACAGTCAACACTTGCTCCTATGTTACTGGGGTTCAGTAATGTCAGCTGTTCCCCTGCTGTGTGTACGGCAAAAAGTCCTGCTGGCTCCACCCTGTTCTCCTCTCATCCCTGGTCTCCAACACCGCCAGTTGTTGCTCGGAAGTGCTGTTTGCACAGTCAACACTTGCTCCTGTGTTACTGGGGTTCAGTAATGTCAGCTGTTCCCCTGCTGTGTGTACGGCAAAAAGTCCTGCTGGCTCCACCCTGTTCTCCTCTCATCCCTGGTCTCCAACACCGCCAGTTGTTGCTCGGAAGTGCTGTTTGCACAGTCAACACTTGCTCCTATGTTACTGGGGTTCAGTAATGTCAGCTGTTCCCCTGCTGTGTGCACGGCAAAAAGTCCTGCTGCCTCCACCCTGTTCTCCTCTTAGTCCTGAGCTCCAACACCACCAGTTGGTGCTCGGAAGTGTCATTGGCACAGGTACTCACTCCTGCCCAGCCTGGTTACAGCACGCCAGCTGTTTCCTGGCAGTGTCAACGTCACTTAGCCTCCAATAAGTTGTCCTGTCGTGTTGCGTTTGGGTTAGCCGACTCTATGGTGCCTGCAGTTTAGGTGCTTCCTATGTGTGCTGCGGGATATGTAAATAAAGGCTGTTTCCGTTGTGACAATAGGACAAGCACCCACTGTAGGACTGTGGGATTCGGTAACTGCGGCCGGCTCGCGGCCTGTCAACTTAAATTTTCATGGGTACCTTCTGCTACCCGTCCGGGTTCCAGTACCGTCAGCTGGTTCTCTGCAGTGCCTTTGGCCTAGGTGCCTCCATCTCTGTATCTGAGTTCCAGCAACGTCTGCTGGTCCTTGGTAGTGCTTTGGAGCACAGGTACCTCCTGCTTAGTAACCGTGTCCCAGTAACGTCAGCTGATCCTCGGTTGTGTCATTGGCTCTTTTCCTTCTGCTGCCCCTCCGGGTTCCAGCACAGTCAGCTGGTCCTCGTTACTTCCATTGTCTCTTGTACCATCTGATACCCGTCCGGGTTCCAGTACCGTCAGCTGGTTGTCGGAAGTTACTCAGCCTTCTTATACCTTCAGCTACATTTCCAAGTTGAAGATTTTTTAAATGTTTTTTTGGGTAATCACTCTGGATCTCCAACAATGAAGACAACGACCCTGAAGACGACGACCCTGAAGACCACCCCGAAGAAGACGACGACCCCGAAGAAGACGACAAGCCCGAAGACAAGGACCCTGAAGACGAGGACCCTGAAGACGAGGACCCTGAAGACGATGACGAAGACCCTGAAGACCACCCCGAAGAAGACGACCCCAAGGACGACGACCATCAAGACAACGAGCCTGAACACCATCACAAAGATGAAATAAAAGATTACCCAGAAGATCACCAACAGGACAAAGAAGATTAAGACAAAGTACAAGATACAGAACAAGAGACAGAAGAACAAGAAGCAGAAGAACATTAAGTATAAGACCAAAATTCAGAGCAAAAGATATGCTCTAAATTAGAAGCAGAAGAAGACTAAGCAGTGTATGGGGGTGAGTCCGTTCCTCCTCGTGGTGCCCCTGGAAAATGCCTGCTGCTGCAGGCTAAACTGAACGCGGACAAATACTGTTGTAATTTAAATGTTTTGTGACAGCAAGAACGGAAGGATGAAATCTTCAAACTTTTACAGATTACAACTACAGGAATGTCTGTCACAAATAAGAATATGATGAAGAAGATGAAGAAGTAGAATATGAAGAAGAATAATAGTTGAAATAGAAGAATATGAGTATTGTTAACAAAAAGATGAATAGCAAGAAGTTTAAGATGAAGATAAATAAGGTGAAGATGAAGAATAATTTGATGAAAAAGATGATGCTGCTGAAGATCATGAAGGAGAAAGTGTGGCAGAAGTAAAAAAGGTGAAGAGCATGGAAGTTGTGAAACATACATTTGTGCCAAAATAGAAAAAAGGTTAACAACATAGTCAATTTCTTCGTCAATCCGAACGTCTTTAAAAAAAAAATATTCCTGCTATTCCATTTGATTGGGTTAAACATCTATGCCTTTAATGTCTCCTCCACCTCCCCCAATACATTCTACATTACTCTTTGTTGTTTTTCTTCATGTACAATTAACCTACAAGGCAAGAATGGGTTTTTTTTCATTCCGATATTTTGGTCCCATAGACTTGCATTGGATTTCCGGTATCGGTATCGGGTATCGCCGATACTTTTTGGGTATCGGCGATACCCATTCCGATCCGATACTTCTTGATATCGGAAAGTATCGCTCAACTCTAATTACAATTTATTATTGAGAAAAGATTGGCAAACCTTAAGATCACCAGTCCCCAGGTGGTGAAGTTACTCGACCAACTCGAGCGGTTTGACCACACGGATGACTTTCAGGGCTTGGTGGATAATATACTGTTCAGATTAAAAAATAAGGAACAGGAAATTATCGCCAAAAAAATTAAAAAGTTTCATAGGGATAATATCCCGAAAGAGACATATCTTAATTCATCAAGACACACGGAGATGGAGACTTCCACCTTTCATCAAAAGCCAGATGATTTATTGGTCTTGGATGAATATAACATTACTCCATCACGTAATGTGTCTGAGCAGTCAATGGTATTTTCGGTTTATACAAATACCAATTCCACCCAATATACCCCGGTTCCTCATTGCAATAAGGAAATAAATAAACGGACATCCCTGGATCGTTCTAGACTCACTAGCCCGACAGTCTTAAAACTATCATTTGATGCAAGTGCCACACCAATGATGGTTTCTGCATCAACAGCGGGATTGCATAGTAATATGGCATCTTCTCGCGTATCTACGAAAATAGGTAATAGGTACACGCCACTGACACTCATGTAAACAGACGGTGAGCCTTCGGTCCCTCTGGAGAATAACCTCCTTGATCATGAGATAGCTACAACATCTGCCACCATTCAACCCCTTTTACGGCTAAAATCCACAACCATACCAAAATTGGCACCATTAAACCGACTAACGGGAATTAATAAAACCAATATGAATAGGAGCAAATCATGCCATCCAGCTCCTAAAAAGAACAGGGGCCCCATCTCCCACTCTTTGATCAGCCGAGATTTTTTTCAGGCAAGAACAAACAAACAAAGAGGGGCAAAAGAGGGGGGCAACTCGCCAAAAAAAGGAGGTCCAAAAAGTACATCGGTACAAAAGATTTTTAATCTGAGCTCCTACACACTATCTGTCCATGATCATTCACTCATCCAAAAAGGTTTGAAGTTTGCGCCCACAGCCAGATCTAAACCATTTGATCTCTATATCAGCTTAAAATTTTTTTGCAGAATTTAGCAATTAAAAGATACTTTCTAAAGAAAGGCCCTCTTGCATCCACCCAGGCCCAATCAGCACCATCAAGCTACATCCACACTGGTCTGACAAATCCATCCAGATTTAATCCAATGCAAGAGTACTCCAGTGCATTTTGCTCTTTTGAAACAATGGTAGTAGCTGATATTAGACGAATGAAACAAAAAAACTGGAGATATACACCACACAACCTAAGCATCCATGAACGAAGGGCTATTCAAAATCTCCAGACCAATAAACGATATCATTATATGTCCGGCGGACAAGGGAGGCGGGATTGTGGTACTAAATAAAACTATGTACCATGATGAATCTCTAAGGCTATTAGGAGACCAAATAACATATAAAAAATTAATTAACGATCCTACCACCCGGTACATCAGTAACCTTAAGAATTTGGCTACAAAAGGCAAGTGTGAGGGTATACTGAACAACAAAGAGTTTTGTTTCATTATGAACAAAACCTCGAGCATAGCCGCGTTTTATCATATCCCAAAATTGCACAAGGATAAAGCATGCCCTCCAGGAAGGCCCATAATTTTGGGCATCAATTGCCTCACATCCAACCTTTCTCGGTACGTTGATATGTATCTTCAAAAATGCCTAACCCTAGTACCGGCCTACCTCAAGGATACCAACCACATGCTACAAATCCTACAGGGTATCATGTGGAAAAAGGGACTTATTTTAGGTACCCTTGATATCAAATCCCTCTATACTGTTATCAATCACCAAAAGGCGTGCGAAGCGGCAGAATATTTTCTCAGGAAACTTGGAACATACACTGAAGCCCAGGTTTTGTTCATTGTTGAAAGTATACGATTTATTCTTCAACACAATTATTTTACTTATGAGGGGCAACTTTACCTACAAACCTGGGGTACTGCAATGGGTACCCGCATCACACCCAGTTATGCAAACCTGTATGTAGCCAAGTAGGAGGAGTCACACATTCCAGTCAGGGCAGCTGTATCCCGGCCTCATTATGTGGCGACGATTTATTGATGACGTGTTGTTCATTTGGGATGGGCCGCAAAAGGACCTTAAGGGGTTTATTTCTAACCTCAATAACAACACATTTGGCTTTGCATTCACGTCAACTGCTAGTATGAGTAGCATCAATTTCTTGGACTTAGAAATCTATATGGAGGAGGATGCTATTCATACTAGATGCCATCGCAAGGATGTGGATGCTAACAGCTATATTGACATCCATAGCTGCCACCTTTCTATATGGCTGACTAATATCCCCAAAGGTCAATTTACGCAGGTGAGGCGTAATTGCTCTAAACTTCAGGACTACACCAAAGAAGCGGACTACTTGATTCAACAGTTCCTCGAAAAAGGGTATCCTGAGTCTTTACTACAAACAGCACAACGGGAAGTTGGAAAATTGTCCAGACAGACTCTAGTCCACAAAACTCAACCCAATTTGACTACTTTACCCACAGTTATGGAACAAATCCGTGATTTACCTATCATCACCCAGTACCACAACCATAAACAATTTATGAATATTATCCGTAAACACTGGTTTATTCTTCAGGGTGATAAAAAAATCGGCGAGCTCCTACCAGACCGCCCCAAATTTGTATTCAGGAAAGCCCAAACATTGGGCAACCTAGTAGCCCCGACTATTCTCAGGTGCCGGATCCATAGGCTTTACACCATGTGGCACATGCTCATGTTGTATTCGGAACAGTTTCCATAAAGTTAAGAAAACTATGTTTTATTATGCGCATAACAAACATCACTTTTACATAAAGGATTCCATCTCCTGTTTTACCTCTGGGGTAATTTATCTAATACAGTGCCCCTGCAGTAAGATCTACGTAGGGCGCACAAAACGGAAACTAGTGGACCACATGAAGGAACATTTAAATAATATTGAAAAAGGCTTCAACGGCCACCCACTTTCCAGGCACTTCTTAGAGTCTCACAACAAATCCGCATGGAGTGCGCATTTTTGTGGGATACAGGTGGTTCGGAAAAACAGTAGGGGGTGACTACCTTAAACAAATGTCACGGATGCAATCCCACTGGATTTTTACCCTGGATAGTTTGGCCCCCACAGGGTAGAATCAAGAGATAGAACTCTATGCCTTTTCATGAGTATTCCACGGGTGCCAGTTGCGGCACAATTTATATGTATATTTATTCTATACGTTTTATCAAGGAAAATGCTCATACTCACATTGGTGTATGCTAATAAAGTCACTATTATTGTTTCCCACTACAACGGGTAATGAGCATACTCTATATTTCACATTTTATATACTATTTACGCATATATATATATATATATATATATATATATATATATATATATATAGTGTATATGAGTCATATATCTTGCGTATATACACTTCTTTATAAGAATTTTAAGCTTATATGTCTTGTTCATATGTACCATACTTTATGGTCCATTATGCATTTTTCAGCTACACTATTGGTGGCTTCAGCCACCAAGTAATTTTATCTATTTATATGTTCACAAGGACTATTTTTTAGTACACAGACACTCAATTCATTTTTAATTAATTTATTGAATAAAGGTTCCCATTTTATCAACATTTAGTTTTTAATGTTGGACACACTAGTACGTGCTGTTTTCTTACTCTCTTGGTCTCCCCCTTAAAAAAAACGACACAAAAAAACGAAATTGCAAAAAAAACGCAATATGTAGTTCTAATTCACTATGGTCTTTCTATATGGGTGCTTTAATGGTGGAGGAGGGGCTTGGGACACCTGTAGGGATATAAAACTGGGTATACAGCAGGTCTCTATCCCTGATGAAAAAGGTCCGAGAGCCTTTGAAACGCATCGGGGAATATTGACCCTTCCAGGTCCCTGTCCTGTGGTGACGTCACCCAATTCCTATCCTGCCCCCCCGCCCTGCCTGCTTTCTCTTAATTGCGCCTCTCGGCCGGAGGACGTAGCCGCTTACTCACTCAGCTGCTCGGCAGCTCAGGAGGCACTCTGACGTATAGGGAGGACGCTCCCTTGCAATACCGCCATCTTGCCTCTCCTATCACCCGCGCGGTCTGGGTCTGTGAACACTTTTATGAGGAGTCGGCTTTCCCTCATTCAAGCACCAGCCACAGCCCAAGCCCTCAGGAACAAAGTAAGTCCTTATTTGCCTACACCAGGTTCCATACAGGCACCGAACCACGGTCCCTTCATCTAGGTTTATTCAGACCTTCTGGTGTCCATTTGTACTTTCACTTTTGCTTACTGTACTTGTTTTAGTTAATTTCAGTTGCCTCTCTATTTTCACCAGATCGTATTGGGGGCGCAGGAGTTTATTGTTTGTTTCATTTGTCTAATCTCCCTCAGTCAGCAGCCACACAGTAGCTGACAGAACTCCAGCAGCCTCCATATTACTGTACCTATATATGTATGTACATCCGCTCACACGCGTCTATATACATATGAGTCTCACGTACAGGGCTTGGGGTACTCGGCACCGAGCCCGTTCACTTCACTGGGGGATGTCACGGGTAGCGCAGCTCGGTCCATTGCCCTGGGCACTCACTAAAGGGGGATATTTACAGGGGATGATAGGTTTATAGAAATGTTCGTGACGCCACCTGTGGTTTCTGATCAGGGTGACCAGCGCTGCAGGGTGAATCCTCTGAGGGGTTGTTACTGGGCAGCAAGGTGTTAAGTCTCCCACAGGCGAGACTGATCCCTCGAGGTATATGGCGGTGCAGGGGTGAAGGAGCAATAATGCAGACACACACAAGACAGTCTCTTTCTGTACCTTTACTGATGATGAAGTTGCAGGCACGTCCCGGGAGGCTGTCAGGGTGGAGGATGCACATCCAGTAATCACTGAGTAGGTGTAGGGCCTTCTTACGTCTATATGTGTGTGAGTTTCTAACTTGCATGAAACAAAGTTTAACTCCGTTCTCTTTGCTACGCCTGGCTGATCTTGTGGTGAAGCCTTCTTTTGGACAGAACTAAGTCTTCAATGGTTGCGCTGACCAGACTCCTGTTCTTCCTGACCCTGGTTACGTATCAGCACTGTTGGGCCCCTCTGCGACCTGAAGTCCAGCAGGGTCTCCGGTTTTTCCCACTAGCCATGAAGGTACTAGCAAGCTCAGACCCGGTGTCCGGTAGTGCAGAGTGGAGGTAAGCCATCGTTGCTATTCATCCTCAGTCACTCTCTCTTTCCCTTTTCCACTTGCCTGTCGTCCTACTCACACCTTTAACATAAGCACAAGCAGCAGTAGATGTCAGCTTCCTTATCTTCACCGCTCTCCAAGCGTCGGCACGCTCGCTCTCTAACAATACCTCAGTTGACTCGGTCTTACAAAAACTGCAGTTCCCTTTCCTTCACTTCCTTCTTAGGCTCTGTCCGAATTAGCTATCAGGACCATCCGTCAGACTGATCTGTGCACACTCCGAGAGTCACTTTCCACTTCCCTAGGGAACTATCAGTCTACACATTCTGAGGTAACTTTCCTCTCCAACACGCTCTGAATCTGAGCTCTGACAGGAATCCTCTCACTCCGGTGTTCTGAGGAGATCTGATCTGTCTGACGTACAACCAACAACTAACTAGCGTTCAGCTAGACTGTCTTCATCTCACTGCTCTATCTCTCCACACCCTTATATACCTGCGTATTCTAAAGGGCTCCCTCTGGTGGCACCAGGAAAATGTGGAGTGTGAATGAATATCAGGTGTTTGTGAATTACCTTTTTGTGCATCCTCCTGGGTAACATGTGGCACCAAGCGCAGCTGGGCTACACATCCCCCCCTAGTTAATATCAGCACTCCCGGGCTGAAAAAGAAAACAATTTTTATAACATCAACAAAACATAACTCATCCCTAGCGGGAGGTAAGGACACTTCAAACGTTACAATGTGTACAAATTAACAATAGAAAAATATCAAATACTTTCACACAATAAATACAGGATTCTTGTGGAGGACCTGTACCAAACCTCCCACGGTGGTCCTGGGTGGGCTGCAGGACTTCTTTGCTGCAAACCTCACTCAAGGCCACACCATACGGGTTTGTCTTCTGAGGCAGAATGGCTTACGTAAACCAAGATGGGGCACTGAGTGCCAACTATTTACATTACAGTTCTGTGCTTCAAGAGTCCTCAGCACGCAGTCCTTCAAAATAGCATTTCACATATCACTATCACATTACCCAACTGGGTATACTACTTCAGCATGTAACATTATCATCATATAACATTCTCCATAAAGTGCAACTCTTCATAACTTTGTACAGTTCAGTAAACCCTGTCTGGGTCCTACTGGTCTTCTTCAAATATAGTGGCACCTTCCACACCTGGGGCTGGAAGCATGCCGTGCGCTCTGGAACGCATCACTAAGAGATCATGTCCTGCTACCAGTATCTGAGTAGCGACAGTCCTCTTTTCAATTTTGCGATTTGCTGGAGGCCTTACAGGTGCCTCTTCTAAGTACAGTTTTGGCTCAATAGGGATCTCTGTAGCAGTCGCTGTGCTCTGCAGCGTTTCCAATTGTGACACAGGTGCACGCAGTGGCTCAGTTGGGGTTGCACTTGCAGAATAGGACGTAACTACACGGAGTGGCTCAGTAGGGGGCGCATTTGCAATCGTTGCGCTCTTTAGCGTAGCAGAATGGAACGCAGGTGCGCGGCCGGACACTGATGTGGCTGGGGCCTGGGACGCTGAGACACGGGGTACGTTTCCGGCTTCAGGGACTGCGTCGCTGACTCGGGAGACATTCAGGGCATACCACCCCTTAAAACCCCAGTGCCGCGTGTAGGTGACAACATCCCCTTTTAACAGGTTAGACCCTACATCACAGCGGTGAACGAAGATCTTCTGAGAGAACCCAGGCTCGCGTATGTACCCCCAACCTCCTCGGAACTTAGAGGCACACACCGTCCCCTGGCGCCGCGATTCCCGGAGCGTACCTTTATCTCGCCGGACGATCTCCTTGTCCGCAAGATTCTGCTCCCGGTACCTCTGGTGAAGCTGCTGCGCCTCTCGCTGCTCCTGCTGCTGTCGCTGCTCATGCTCCCGGCGTTGCCACTCGTTCTCCTTCTGGGCAGCGTATTCCACGTCGCCCAGGAGCTCCATCTCCTCCCAGTCGATCTCCATCGCTTCGGGCAGGATCTCCTCCGTCGTCCCTACCGGGGGACTGCATTCCGCTGCAGCCTCTGGTTCCAGGCCTGGCTGGCATTCTGGTCCGGGCAGGGCCTCCTCAGCCTCCTTCCCTCCCGCCGCGTCCTCGGCGGAGTCAGGATCAGCTCTCTTGGGGCCGGCCTCCGGTTCTTCCTCAGCCGCTGGTTCCAGTGGTGGCGCGGGTGGCATTTCCGCATTTTGAGGGGAGAGCATCGCATCCCACAGCTGCCGCTGTTTCAGGGCACGCCAGATTTGCTCCATCGCCTCCATCTCTGCGTGGTGTCGGGCTAAATCTCTCAGCACCGCATCCACTTCTTCCACACGGTAGTTCATTTCTTCGTCCTCCCGACCTGGGGAAGGTTCGAGTACAGGCTGCACTTCTTCAGGGGAACGGGGTCTGCGCACCGCCATTCCCCACACAGTGACTCCTGTCCTTCCGCCATCTCACTCCAGGCTGTGCTTCCCATCTGGAACAATCTGGTTTTTTCCATGGAGGCGGGACTTTCGCTTTCTCTTCTTAGCATAAAGGATGAAGAGGAGGCGGATCTCCCTTGCAGTGGGGCAGGCTCGGACATTGTAGTAGCATTTAGACAGGGCGCCCATCACTTTAGCGCCACAGGGGGGGTACGCCCACGAATACACGCCCTCCTTCTTCACCAGCGCCTCAGGGCGCGAATATGGCGGCAAAATGGCGGAAAATGGCGCCAAAAATCACAAAAACTGCACACAGTCTTTTTGCACAAAACAGTCCATTTAGGCACACAGGACTCGCATTTTGCGAGCTTCGGATCCTGTTCGTGACGCCAAGTAGATGAGTCTCACGTACAGGGCTTGGGGTACTCGGCACCGAGCCCGTTCACTTCACTGGGGGATGTCAGCCAGGAGAGGAAATCATTCATTTGGGGGTTTACTGTGAGGCTGCAGCATTAGCTGCGGTCCCTGCAGTAAACATTAACCCTTTCTGAAGGATTACACCGTGGGACCTGACTGTGCATCGGATTGGTAAGAATAATTTTGCTTTATTATTTTATTTTTATTACAGGAAATGGTTTTAGCAGGAAAATAAAATATGGTCAAAAACTGTGTGATTATTTCATTAAACTTCTTTTTTATTAAAGTGTGTGTGTTTGATTTTTCTTTCATACAATAGGATTAATAATTGATAGTTGTCTAATTGACAGCTCTCAATTATTAACCTGGCTTAAAGTGACCTTTCAATTGCAAGGTCATTTTAACCCCTTATTAACCCATTCGCCACCGCTACAGGGCAATGGGAATAGACAGGCAAAGTGCCAGAAAGGGCAAATCTAATTAGAGATTTGCCCTTTTTGGGGTGTCTGGGGGCAGATGTTAGTAGCCGGGGGGGGCCAAAAATAATGGTCCCTCTCTGGGCTATTATTATCTGCCCCCACTCACTGGCTTTGTCTGTCTGGTTGCGAAAATAGGGCAGGAGCCCACGCATTTTTTTTCAGCAATTTTACACCTCATATATATATATACATGTCATTAAATTTGTGACACATATATATATATATTTATATTTATAGTTCATACACTTCTACATAGTATAATAGCCGCTAATTCAATTGCCGGCTTTTGTGAAAATGCAGAACCCGACATGAAATGACACTTGGTTTACATAGAGTTAACCATGTCTTTTCATGTAGTTTGATATCTGATTTGCACAAACAATTACATGAGTGTAAGTGTGCAAAATTTCACACCTGTAGGGGTTAATTAAAGGTGTAAATTCGTAGCAAAAAAGTCCGTTTTTTTTACAACGAATTTACACCTTTAATTAACCCCTACAGGTGTGAAATTTTGCACACATAGACTGATGTAATTGTTTGTGCAAATCAGATTGCAAACGACATGAAAAGACATGGTTAACCCTATGTACACCAAGTGTCATTTCATGTCGGGTGCTTCTGTCTTTTCACAGAAGCCGGCTTTACCCGGCAATTGAATCAGAGGATATTTTACTATGTAGAAGTGTATAAACTATAAATATATGTATATATATATATATGTCACAATGACATGTATACATATATATATATATATGTATTCTATGTGTGTATATTTAGTGTTTACAAGGAAATAAAGGTTTTTTTTAGTTTCGATATTTTGTTCCCATAGACTTACATGGGACTTCCGCTATCGAAATCGGATATCGACGATATTTAGTGATATCGGCGATACAATTTTGATACGATATTTTTAGATATCGAGCAATATCGCTCAACACTAGTTATTGTATATTGCAGAAGATTGCATCAGCCACAGAAGACTGTCATGACTTCAAGCATGGTACAATGCCACCAATAAGGAGGGACTATCAAAGCTGGTGTAATAGCCTAGGCATAGAATGTAACAGCCATTTTAGGGTGATTTAGGATAATAAGAGTTTATCTAAATATTAGAAAAATACTCTAGACAAATGCTCTAGACAGTGTTGTGATGTAAAACTTCAGCAGCAAATAAGATTAGGCCTGGATCACACATGCGACGAAGTCGTCCGACACTCGCATGTGAAATCCCAGCTCTGGCGCCGGCACTCGGGAGTGGAGCGAGCGGCTGCATAGAACTACATGCAAGTGTCGGACGACTTTGTCGCATGTGTGATTCCGGCCTTAGTGCTGTAGTCTGTGAATAATACAAATATTCGAATAGGGGGAAAGAGAGGTAAGAGAAGTGTCAGCAGCAGTTTCAGACTCAGTATGATTGATTAGTGATATTGTGCAGCTGGCATTAGTCTTGCTGCATTTAAATTACATTTAGGCTATGTGCACACGATCAGGATTTTTTGCGCTTTTTAGCATTTTTGCGGCGGTTTTCCGCTATACAAATGCTTAAAAAACGCATACATTAAGCATCCCATTATTAGAATGCATTCTGAAATTTTTGTGTACATGCTGTTTTTTTGCAAAAAAAACGCATTGTGGTAAAAAACGCAGCATGTTCATTAATTTTGCGGTACATTAGTGGATTTCCCACTATATTATTGTATTTGGATGCTCAGGAAAAAAATGCGAAAAATCCGCACAAAATCGCGAAAAAAAAATGCGGATTTTCTGCGAAGGAGTCCGGTTTTCTTCAGGAACATTCTACAAACAATTCCGAATGTGTGCACATAGCCTTACACACGTTTTCTTCATTCATAATGCATTAGAAAGCAGCAACAAGGCAGAACAAAATTTAAAAAAATCTGAGATAAATGTCAAAGTTAATGTGCTTGCTTCTCACAATTGACTGAACTGAGCTTTTTCCATTGCTTGTGCATCAATTATTTTTGTGAAAGGGGATTGACATTGAAATTGTGAATCTACAGTGGGTACTGAAAGTATTCAGACCCCTTTAAATTTTTCACTCTTTGGACGGGGTCACAATGGCAACAAAATCGTAGGACTGCAAAGCGATGAAATATCGCATTGCAGTCGGACCAATGTTAATTTATGGAGCAGCTCCCACCATCATATTTTTTGTGGTCCGTTTCATACGTGCGAGTGCAATCGCAGCATGCTGCAATTGTCACCGATTGTGGGTCGACAATCGCCAATGCAAGTCTATGGGCGCGATGAAAAATCGGATTACAAACGGACAGTATGTGTGACTTGTGATTAAATCGCACCGGTGTCCTTTAGAAAAGCCGGCAATTCATCCCTGGCTATACAGTAAATCACTCTGACAGCTTTAATAAAGAATGGAAAGATACATATACACACATAGAATACATATATATATTCATGTCATTGTGACACATATATATATTTATATTTATAGTTCATGCACTTCTTCATAGTATAATAGCTGCTAATTCAATTGCCGGCTTTTGTGAAATTACAGAACCCGACATGAAATGACACTTGGTATACATACAGTTAACCATGTCATTTCATGTAGTTTGATATATGGTTTTCATCAACAATGACATGAGTGCAAAATTTCATACATGTAGGGGTGAATTAAATGTGTAAATTCATTGAAAAAAAATGCGTGAGCTCCCACGCTATTTTCTCAACCAGACAGACAAAGCCAGTTAGTGCGGGCAGATAA
Source organism: Oophaga sylvatica (assembly GCA_033576555.1). NCBI lineage: Eukaryota > Metazoa > Chordata > Amphibia > Anura > Dendrobatidae > Oophaga > Oophaga sylvatica. The sequence goes on along the minus strand of JARQOD010000002.1, from coordinate 381,959,932 downwards.
TAATAGCCTAGGGAGGGTGCATTTATTTTGTGCTCCCCTGGCTACTAACATCTGCCCCCAGCCACACCAGAAAAGGCAAATCGATAATTAGATGCGCCCTTTCTGGCACTTAGCCCGTCTATTCCTATTGCCCTGTAGCGGTGGCTAATGGGTTAATAATGGATTAAAGCCACCTTGCTATTGAAAGGTGACTTTAAGCCAGGTTAATAATTGAGAGTTGTCAATTAGACAACTCTCAATTATTAATCCTATTGAAGGAAATTAAAAAAACACGCACACTTCAATTAAAAATCATTTTAATGAAATAAACACACAGTTTTTGACCATCTTTTATTTTACTGGTAATCCTTGCGAAGCCCTTGTTCTCCTGTAATAAAAAAAAATAATAAAACAACATTATTCTTACCTATCCGGCGCTCTGTCAGGTCCCACGCTGTAATCCTTCACAAAGAGTTAACTGGCTTACAGCAAGCAGCGCAGCTAATGCTGGCAGCTCAGCTGTAAGCCCCCGAAAGAATGAGCTCCTCTCCCGGGCCGACAGGAGAGGAAGAGATTAGCTGGGAAGTTTAATTGAATGCTTCCCAGCCTAATCAGTTCACTTCAGGTCAGCCAGGGACACCGCACAGCATCAGTGATGTGAGAGGTAGGCCACTAGTGTTATTTTAGCTGTGTGCTTAGTGTCAATGTCTTGTTGGAAGGTGAACCTTCGGCCAAGTCTGCGGTCCAGAAAACTCTGGAAGAGGTTTACATCCAGGAGATCATCACTTGGCCGCATTCATGTTTTCTTCAATTGCAGCCAGTCGTCCTGTTCGTGCAGCTGAAAAACACCCCCATAGCATTATGCTGCCACCACCATGTTTCACTGTTGGGATTCTATTGGCAGGTGATGAGTAGTGCCTGCTTTTCTCCACATATACTGCTTTGAATTATCACTAAAAAGTTCTATCTTCGTCTCATCAGACCAGAGAATCCTGTTTCTCATAGTCTAGGAGTCCTTCATGTGTTCTTTAGCAAACTCTATGCGGGCTTTCATATGTCTGGCACTCAGGAGGGGTTTCCAAGGGGCCACTCTGCCATAAAGGCCCAAATGGTGGAGGGCTGCAGTGATAGTTGACTTTGTGGAACTTTCTCCCATCTCCCTACTGCATCTGTGGAGTTCAGCCACAGTGATCTTGGGGTTCTTTACCTCTCTCACCAAGGCTCTTCTCCCATGATTGCTCAGTTTGGCTGGATGGCCAGCTCAAAGAAGACTTCTGTTGGTCCCAAACTTCTTTCATTTTAGGATTATGGAGGCCACTGTGCTCTTTGGAACCTTGAGTACTGCAGAAATTCTTTTGTAACCTTGGCCAGATGTGTGCCTTGCCACAATTTTGTCTCTGAGGTCCTTGGCCAGTTCCTTTGACCTCATGTTCTCATTTGGTCTGACATGCACTGTGAACTGTGAGTTCTTATATATACACAGGTTTGTGCCTTTACAAATCAAGTCCTATCAGTTTAATTAAACACAGCTGGACTCTAATGAAGGAGTAGAACCATCTCAAGGAGGATCACAAGGAAATGGACAGCATGTGACTTAAATATGAGTGCCTGTGAAAAGGTTCTGAATACTTATGACCATGTGATATTTCAGTTTTTCTTGCAAAAATTTCTTACATTTCTGTTTTTTTTCAATAAAGATGGGGTTCACAGTGTACATTAATGAGAAAAAAATGAGCTTTTTTGCATTTATCAAATGGCTGCAATGAAACAAAGAGTGAAAAATTTTAAGGGGTCCAAATACTTTACGCACCCACTGTAGCTCTGATGTAAGATGAATCACTTACAGTACTAAAATGCAGTAGAATGGGTCTTTGTGATTTTTTTCATTCTCATCTCACTCTACTCTTACCTCACCCTCATATACTGTATAGGCTTCAGTTGTCAGCTTCAGTAAGCTGGCAGTCGTATTGTTTACACCAAAATGGATTTTAATAGTTTTTTAGGCTATGTGCACACGTTGCGGATTGTTAGCGTTTTGCCGCGTTTTTTCAACCCATTATATTCTATGGGATTCCGCAGTGCTGTGCACATGCTGAGTGTTTTTTCGCGGCGGAATCGCATCGCGGAAAAATACGCAGTATGCTCATTCCTTTTGCGGAATCGCGGCGTTTCCGCCACCATAGGAATGCATTGAACCGCTTACTTTCCGCATGTGGCTGTGCCCACCATGCACAAAGTAAGTGGTTCAAGTGCGGATGGTACCCAGAGTCTGGAGGAAAGGAGACCCTACTCCAGCCCCTGGGTACCATATCCATGTTAAAATAATAATTAAAATAAAAAATCGTCATATTTTCACCTTCCGGTGGCCCCCGCAGCTTTCCCGCCTCTCAGCGACGCTCGCGGTCTCACTTGAGGCTACGTCATCTGGGGTCATTGTCGCCAGGCATCACTGGGAACGGGAGTTGCCGGGAGCATCGCAAGGACCAGGAAGGTGAGAATATCCCGATTTTTTTTATTTTTTTATTATTTTTAACATTAGATCTTTTTACTATTAATGCGACATAGGCGGCATCAATAGTAAAAAGTTGGTCACACTTGTCAAACACTATGTTTGACTCATGTGACCAACCTGTCAATCAGTTTTCCAAGCGATGCTACAGATCACTTGGAATACGCTAGCATTCTGCATGCTAATTACGCTTGCAAAACGCTAGTTTTTAGCGGGAATACGTATATCTATAATATGCAGATTTCCCGCGGCAGGGAGGTGCGGGATTGCCGCGGAAATTTCCACAGCAATTCCGCAATGTGTGCACATAGCCTTAAAGTGATGAGTGCAGGAGACGGGAAGGGGAAGAAATGACTCATTAGTAGGGAAAAGAGCTAATTTTTTCTGATAAGATATATTTAAATGTATTGTATATTCAGTTGGGCTATTGATTCATAAAAACATACTGATTTTTTTAATTGATGCTCTTCGCGTATACGTTCCAACATTTGCTGATTTCAAACAATAATTCTTAGTATATTAATAAACTTCCTTTCACTAAGTAATTTCTTCTTTTCATACATTATATAAGAAAAAGGATAAAATTCAGGGTAGTGGAATACAGAATTGTGTCCTCTTCTATCTGATTAACTCTTACCTGTGCCACTTTCTTCACCTACAGTTGTGACATTGTGAAGGTCATTGCATTTCAGACAGCAGAACTAAATGGTAAGCTTCATAGAACAGGGACATATTGTGTCTGCATAAAATATGTTGTACACATCTGTGTACACCCTGCCCTCTAGTAGAAAAAAAAATTGTATTTATAGTAATGTATTTATAAAATGCAGATATGCAATTATTAGAGAGCCAACAGCTTTTATAAATCATAAGCTGTTATTAATTTTCCGCTGTCATGGAATAGCAGTATGCATACTTTAATAGCTGTAGCTCTTAAACTCTTGTAATGCACATTGCTTTTTGCATTTTCACGTTGGGATAATTCTTAAATGCATGAGGCTCTTTCTTGCAGCCTCTTTCCTTATTTATTACTATAAATGGACAGGCTTTGTATTTGAAGGCATCAACCTCTTTTCTAAATCGATTCTGTGGCTTGAGGTGCCTTCGATATGGAACATTGTGAGCTGTGAAATTGCTGTTCCAAAGGGGTTACTGCTGTATGGGTCATATATCTATCCTTGAAGAAGTCATATTAATATCAGCATTGAGAAAAAGCAAAATATAATAGGAAGTCACTCATCTAGAAGTTTATTCAGTAGCTTTTCCATATGATTAAACCCCATCACAATCAGGGCATCCTTGTTGCAGGATATTGGGAATTTCCAACATAACTGAAGAGGCTCTGGGAAAGTAGGAGGATTAAAGAGTACTGTAAGCAATGTTTTTTTCTTATTTTGAAAAGATATCTGAAATTATAAAAAAAATTCCCAGAAAACCTTTTTAAACACAAACAGGCCTACCAGTAGCATAGATACAGGGGAAGCAGAGGGGGCGGTCGCCTGAGGGGCCCACTTGGAGCTACGCTTGCAGTGTGGCAAGCGCGCCTATACAGTTACACTCTGGGGCAGAGTAGGAAAACTCAGAGGCCTATGGGGAGTGCAATATACTATATGGATGCTTATGGGGTGTGCATTATACTATATGGAGACCTATGGGGAGTGCATTAAGCTATATGAGGGCTTGTGGGAAGTGCATTATACTTTATGGAGGTCTGTGGGGAGTGCATCATACTATACAGAGACCTACAGGGAATGCATTATACTATTTAGAGGCCTATGGGGAGTGCATTATACTATATAGAGGCCTATGGAGAATGCATTATACTATATAGAGGCCTATAATGAGTGCATTATACTATATGGGGCCTATAGGAATGAATTATACTGCATAGAGGCCTGTGGGGAGTGCATTATACTGTATAGAGGCCTATGGGGAGTATATTATACAATTTAGAGGCTCATGGGGACTGCATTATATTATATGGAGGCCTATGGAGAGTGCATTATAGTATATAGTATATAGAGACCTATGAGGAGTGAATTATACTATATGGAGGCCTATGAGGAGTGCATTATACTATATATTGGCCTATGGGGAGTGCATTATACTGTATAGAGGCCTATGGGGAATGCATTATACCACATGAAGGCCTATGAGAAATGTATTATACTGTATAGAGGCCTATGGGGAATGTGCTATATTATATGGAGGCCTATAGGGAGTGCATTTTACTGTATGGAAGCCTAAGGGAAGTGCATTATACTAGATAGAGGCTTATGGGGAATTCATTCTACCATATGAAGGCCTATGGGGAATGCATTATACTATATACAGTACAGACCAAAAGTTTGGACACACCTTCTCATTCAAAGATTTTTCTGTATTTTCATGACTATGAAAATTGTAGAATCACACTGAAGGCATCAAAACTATGAATTAACACATGTGGAATTATACATTACACTTTACAAAAAAGTGTGAAACAACTGAAAATATGTCTTATATTCTAGGTTCTTCAAAGTAGCCACCTTTTGCTTTGATTACTGCTTTGCACGCAGAAAAGGTGAACGGCTGGACTCTACATGCCTGGTTCCCACCGTGAAGCATGGAGGAGGTGGTGTGATGGTGTGGGGGTGCTTTCCTGGTGACAATGTTTTCTAGGGCACTTGCACAGGGTATTACTATATTCTAAAGGGTTGCTTTAGAATTTAGAGGTCACACAGAACCACACAGCAGGTGCAGTAATATGGACACATATAGCAGCAGCAGCAGCAGCAGCAGCTCAGCATTGGGGTATCAGCAGGATAAGGAGTTTGTGCCGGTTGGGTATAGATGGGGATGGTGCCTAAAATGTGAGAAGTCAGATGTGTCTTTGTGGTAATCTCTATAGCTGAGTCATGGCTGAAGAAGTCATGTCGGTCTGGGTCTGATAGAAAAGTGAATAACACCATCAGAAAAAAAGTCAACTGTAAATCACTATCTGTAACTGTACTGTAATCTCTTATATGTTCTGTAGGACTAGTATCTACCAGTATATGGTCACTATATGGTGGTAAAATCATTGTTTTTTGCTTTTTATAGAGATTTTTATTAGTAACAGCATGGCCATCTGCTGACGTTCTCCTACATCCACAATTAGGGCTCATACTCACTGGCGCCGAAAACGGATGATATTCAGCCGAAAAAAATCGGATTCAAATCTGACCAATGTTATTCAATAGGTGAGTTCTCATTTGCGATTTTTTTCTCATCAGAAATTGGTGTGAGAAAAAAATCGCAGCATGCTGCGATTTGATGCGATTTTGGCATGGTAATCGCCAATGCAAGTCAATGGGTGCGAGAAATCATTGCACAGCACTCGCACCATGCGAGTGCTGTCCGATTTACAGTTAGGTCCATAAATATTTGGACAGAGACAACATTTTTTTAATTTTGGTTCTAGACATTACCACAATGAATTTGAAACAAAACAAATCAGATGCAGTTGAAGTTCAGACTTTCAGCTTTCATTTGAGGGTATCCACATTAAAATTGGATGAAGGGTTTAGGAGTTTCAGCTCCTTAACATGTGCCACCCTGTTTTTAAAGGGACCAAAAGTAATTGGACAGATTAAATAATTGTAAATAAAATGTTCATTTCTAGTACTTGGTTGAAAACCCTTTGTTAGCAATGACTGCCTGAAGTCTTGAACTCATGGACATCACCAGACACTGTTTTTCCTTCTTTTTGATGCTCTGCCAGGCCTTCACCGTGGTGGTTTTCAGTTGTTGTTTGTTTGTGGGCCTTTCTGTCTGAAGTTTAGTCTTTAACAAGTGAAATGCATGTTCAATTGGGTTGAGATCAGGTGACTGACTTGGCCATTCAAGAATATTCCACTTCTTTGCTTTAATAAACTCCTGGGTTGCTTTGGCTTTATGTTTTGGGTCATTGTCCATCTGTAGTATGAAACGACGACCAATCAGTTTGGCTGCATTTGGCTGGATCTGAGCACACAGTATGGCTTTGAAAACCTCAGAATTCATTTGGCTGTTTCTGTCCTGTGTCACATCATCAATAAACACTAGTGACCCAGTGCCACTGGCAGCCATGCATGCCCAAGCCATCACACTGCTTCTGCCATGTTTTACAGATGATGTGGTATGCTTTGGATATGAGCTGTACCACGCCTTCGCCATACTTTTCTCTTTCCATCATTCTAGTAGAGGTTGATCTTGGTTTCATCTGTACAAAGAATGTTCTTCCAGAACTGTGCTGGCTTTTTTAGATGTTTTTTTAGCAAAGTCCAGCCTAGCCTTTTTATTCTTGATTCTTATGAGTGGCTTGCACCGTGCAGTGAACCCTCTGTATTTAATTTCATGCAGTCTTCTCTTTATGGTAGATTTGGATATTGATACGCCTACCTCCTGGAGAGTGTTGTTTACTTGGTTGGCTGTTGTGAAGGGGTTTCTCTTCACCATGGAGAGTATTCTGCGATCATCCACCACTGTTGTCTTCCGTGGGCGCCCAGGTCTTTTTGCATTGATGAGTTCACCAGTGCTTTCTTTCTTTCTCAGAATGTACCAAACTGTAGATTTTGCCACTCCTAAAGTTGTAGCAATTTCTCGGATGGGTTTTTTCTGTTTTTTGCAGCTTAAGGATAGCTTGTTTCACCTGCATGGAGAGCTCCTTTGACCGCATGTTTCCTTCACATCAAAACCTTCCAAATGCAAACACCACATCTCAAATCAACTCCAGCCCTTTTATCTGATTAATTGAGAATGATATAATGAAGGGATTGCCCACACCTGTCCATGAAATAGCCTTGGAGTCAATTGTCCAATTACTTTTGGTCCCTATAAAAACAGGGTGGCACATGTTAAGGAGCTGAAACTCCTAAACCCTTCATCCAATTTTAATGTGGATACCCTCAAATGAAAGCTGAAAGTCTGAACTTCAACTGCATCTGATTTGTTTTGTTTCAAATTCATTGTGGTAATGTCTAGAACCAAAATTAGATAAATGTTGTCTCTGTCCAAATATTTATGGACCTAACTGTATACGCACCAGTCTCCTTTGAAAAGCCGGCAATTCATCCCCGGCTACTGTAAAATCACACTGACAGCTCACAAAACACTAGATACATACACATAGAATACATATATATATATACATGTCATTGTGACACATACATATATATATATATATTTATAGTTCATACACTTCTACATACTGTAATAGCCGCTAATTCAATTGCCGGCTTTTGTGAAATCACAGAAGCCGACATGAAATGATACATTGTTTACACACACTTAACCATTTCATGTAGTTTGATATATGGTTTTAACTTACAATTACATAAGTATATGTGTGCAAAATTTCAGACATGTAGGGGTTAATTAAAGGTGTAAATTCGTTGAAAAAAAATGCGTGGCTCCCGCTGTATTTTCTCCACCAGACAGACAAAGCAAGCGAGTGGGGGGTGGGGGCAGATAATAATAGCCTAGGGAGGGTACATTTTTTGTGCCCCCCCCTGGCTACTAAAATCTGCCCCTAGACACCCCAGAAAGGGCAAATCTCTAATTAGATTAGCCCTTTCTGGCACTTTGCCCGTCTATTCCCATTGCCCTGTAGCGGTGGCGAATGGGTTAATAAGGGGTTAAAACCACCTTGCAATTGAAAGGTGACTTTAAGCCAGGTTAATAATTGAGAGCTGTCAATTAGACAACTATCAATTATTAAACCTATTGTATGAAAGAAAAATCAAACACACACACTTTAATAAAAAAGAAGTTTAATGAAATAATCAAACAGTTTTTGACCATATTTTATTTTCCTGCTAAAACCATTTCCTGTAATAAAAATAAAATAAAAAAGCAAAATTATTCTTACCAATCCGATGCACAGTCAGGTCCCACGCCGCAATCCATCAGAAAGGGTTAACAGGTTACAGCTAGCAGGGAGCTAATGCTGCCTTCTGACCTGTTACCCCCCAAATGAATAACTTCCTCTCCTGGCGAAAGGAGAGGAAGTGATTAATGAATGAAGCCTAATTGATTTATTCCCACCTTCACTTCAGGTCAGGTCACCCTGACCTGACCTCAAGTGAAAGTGGGACGCAATCAATTAAGCTTCATTCATTAATCACATCCTCTCCTGTAGGCAGGAGATAAGCTCATTCATTCAGGAGCTTTCAGCTGAGCACGCAGTATTACTTGCTGCTTGGCTCAAAGCTAGTTAACCCTTTGTGAAGGATTACAGCGTGGGACGTGACAGATCGGCGGAATAGGTAAGAATAATGTTGTTTTATTATTTTTTCTTTATTATAGGAGATCAAGGGCTTTGAGGGATTAAGAGTTAAATAAAAGATGGTCAAAAAAATGCTTTTTTATTTCATTAAAATTATTTATTCTTAAAGTGTGTGTGTTTTTTTATTTACTTTAATAGGTTTAATAATTGATAGTTGTCTAATTGACAGCTCTCAATTATTAACCTGGCTTAAAGTGACCTTTCAATTGCAAGGTGGCTTTAACCCCTTATTAACCCATTCGCCACCGCTACAGGGCAATGGGAATAGACGGGCAAAGTGCCAGAAAATTAGAGATTTGCCCTTTCTGGGGTGTCTGGGGGCAGATGTTAGTAGCCAGGGGGGGCACAAAAAAAATGTACCCTCCCTAGGCTATTATTATCTGCCCCCACTCGCTTGCTTTGTCTGTCTGGTGGAGAAAATACAGCGGGAGCCCACGCATTTTTTTTCAACTAATTTACACCTTTAATTAACCCCTACATGTCTGAAATTTTGCACACATACACTCATGTAATTGTAAGTTAAAACCACATATCAAAATACATGACATGACATGGTTAACTGTGTGTAAACAATGTATCATTTTATGTCGGCTTCTGTGATTTCACAAAAGCCGGCAATTGAATTAGCGGCTTTTACAGTATGTAGAAGTGTATGAACTATAAATATATGTATATATATATATATGTCACAATGACATATATATATCTATATATATATGTATTCTATGTGTGTATATGTATTGTTTCTATTCTTTATTAAAGCTGTCAGTGTGATTTTACAGTATGGCCGGGGATGAATTAGCGGCTATTATACTATGTAGAAGTGTATGACATATATATATATATATATATTATATATATATATATATATATATATATAATTATTTGCTTTTTGTGTACATTTTTTTTACAATGTGATTTTTACATGACTTTTTACATAGAGATAACTGCTCTATGTAAAACTTCATGTTAAAATCGCATTGCATACAGATGGAAAACTGATGGAAAACTGATGGAAAACGCATGGTGCGATTTAAAATCGCATGCAAATCGCATGCCTTTTTACAACAATTGTACCGTTTTTTCCCTGCAGAAAACGGACCGATTTTTTTCCAGCCAGTGAGTATGAGCCCTTAGGGTGAAACACCATAGTTATAATTAAGTTTACCTGATTAGTGGACCACTCAGAAGTTTCATTCCCCCCCGAACCAAAACCCAAAAACCTTAGTTACGCCTCTGGTTCATACATATGCAGTACCCTATACTTAGCACTTTGCTGAGAATTCCATTGGGATCACCAAAAAGCAAGATTCTGACGCAAATCCTGACAGAGCCTTGACTGAGCTATTCGATTCTAAAGGGAATCTGTGTGTAGGTTTTTGCTATGTAATCTGAGGACAGTATAAGGTAGTGGTTAAAACAGAATTCAATGATGTGTCACATGTCAGGCTTTGTGATGTTTGCTTACACAGGTTTTATCACTAGGATATTTTCATTGCTGTGACTAGCTAGTGCACTTGCAATGCCAACTCCGCCCCTCCTGTGATAAGCAACTCACTGTTTATTGAGTATGCACATGTAGATCCTAGGGTGGGCAAGGTTTGATTTTCAGCCCTGCTTCATGCTAAATCAAAAAATTCTGATTGTGTCAGAACCGTTCACCCAGTAACCTAAGTGATACACCAATTGATTCAGGGTCTGTTTCTCTACATCATGCTGCTCTCAGGAGAGGTAACTAAAACCTTATACAGATTCCCTTTAAGCCAAGTTCACACCATGTTTGTGACACTTGTTGAGACTTTTGTCTGAAGTCCTGAAAAATGTTATTCAGGTGCAAACTACAATGACGTTACTGACTATTATGAGACAGATGGAGTCACTTTGTCCTTTGCCTAATCTCTTTGCACCTTGTTTACCTTCTTGAGGTGGGCACAGAAACATGGTAGACTATGCTTTTGCGGCTTTTTGTAGACATTGCCGAAATTTGAGCCAGACAGAGCACAAAGTGACTTAGTTTACCTCAATAAAGTCAATGCCCCATTTAAGGGTTGCACCTCAATCCCATTTTTCAGTGCTTGAATATGGAACGCCTGATGGATCTACTAAGTTATGGTAAAAATGCAGTATTATATTTCGACTCCAGCCCAACAATGTGCATCTTTTTCAAACATATATAAAAGTATGGTAGACTACACTTTTGGGCACATCAAAAAAGATGAAAGCTAACAGGAAGGAGGCCAGTTGGAGTGCAAAACTCATATTAGTGAATTGTCGGGGTTTTTGCTGCCATCTGTTTTTTCCAGGGATTATGATAGAAATCCCAAATAAGTGCTCAGCATAGAACACTGCACATGTGTGAGCCAAGCCTAAATGAAAACTGAATGTATAGAGATGATTGGGATAGCCTATTATATGCAGGAAACAAGTAGACTATTACAAATCTGG
>JARQOD010000002.1:381821865-381948613 GCA_033576555.1 Oophaga sylvatica | reverse complement strand
AACGAGCACAGCATTTTATAATGTACTGGGGATGGGTGGGAGAGAGAGCACAGAGAGTATAATAATGAACTGGGGGTAGGAGGGAGCGCACAGAGTAATGTAATGAATTGGTAATTGGGAGAGAAAACACAGAATAATATGAACTGGGGGTGGGAGAGACGCATATAGTATAATAATGAACTGGGGATGGGTGTGAGAGAGAGCACAAAGTATAATAATGAACTGGGGGGTGGGAGAGAGCACAGAGTAATATAAAGAATTGGTGGTTGGGATAGAGCGCACAGAGTAACATAATGAATGGGGGGGTGGGACAGAGAGCATATAGTATAATAATAACTAGGAGGTGGGAGAGAGCACAGAGTAATATAATGAACTGGGAGTGGATGGGAGAGAGAGCACACAGTAAAATAATGAATTGATGGTTGGGAGAGAGCACACAATGTAATATAATGAACTGGGGGATAGGTGGGTGAGAGAGCAGAGTATTGAAATGCATTGGGGGGGGTAGGAGAGAGAGCACAGAATATTATAATGAATTTGGTGTTGAGAAATAGAGCACAGAGCATGTTAATGAACTGGGGGTTGGGTGGGAGAACGAGCACAGCGTTTTTATAATGTACTGGGGATGGGTGGGAGAGAGAGCATAGAGTATAATAATGAACTGGGGGAAGGAGAGAGCGCACAGAGTAATATAATTAATTGGTAGTTGGGAGAGAACACACAGAGTAATATAATGAACTAGGTGATGGGTGGGAGAGAGCGCAGAGAGAATTATAATGAACTGAGGGGTGGGAGAGAGCACAGAGAGTATAATAATGAACTGGGGGTGGGTGGAAGAGAGAACAAAGAGTAATATAATGAATTGGTGGTTGGGAGAGAGAGCACAGAGCATTATAATGAACTGGGGGCTGGGTGGGAGAATGAGCACAGCATTTTATAGTGTACTGGAGGGTGGGTGAGAGAGAACAGAGTATTATAATAACCTAGGAAGTGGGAGAGAGAGCGCTGAGTATTTTAATGAATTAGGGGTGAGGGGTTGGGATAGAGAGCACATAGTATTATAATGAACTTAGGGTGGGAGAGGGAGCACAGAGTATTATAATGAACTGCAGGGTGGGAGAGGGAGCACAGAGTATTATAATGAACTGCGGGGTGGGTAGGAGAGAGCGCTCAGCGTATTAGAATGACTGGGGAATGGCAGGGAGAGCGAGCACATAGTATTATAATGAATTTGGGTTAGGCGAGTGTGAGAGAGATCATAGAGTATTGCAATGAACTAGGGGAGTGGAAGGGAGACAGAGCATAGTGTATTATAATTAGAGGTGAGTGGTGGGAGAAAGAGAGCACAGAGTATTTATAATGAATTGGGGATGGGAAGCACCAATTTACATTTTGGATGGCAGGTTGCACAATGGCTAATTATCTATTAATGGTGGGTGTATGAATGTATTTAGTGGCACAGTGCTGGGGGAGACTTTTTTTTTCAGAAAACAATTGTAACACGGTGTACAGTGTGGCAAACTCTGCAGTGGCCATATCATGGTTTTAGGACGTCAATAATAAGGTTTGACAAGATTGATAAGAAACAAAGAAAATGTCTGTAATCAAATGAGACATCAGTGAAACGTTACTAGCTGAAAATATTTATTCTGTACCTGCACCATACAAAGGTCTGTTTTCATGGATCAACGGCGGCACTAAACTACCACTGTTCCGTAATCTATTAGCAATTGGCGGTCATTTAATAGCCTGTTTACACAAACAGACCACAATATAATATGTGCACTGAGTGATCTGTAAAAGATTGTTTATTACACATAGGCTGCCATTGTTTTCAGCAGAGCAAGTCTTGTGTACAAAGGATGATGCTCCCAGAGAACATTGATCTTTTGTGCTGCGCAAAAGATCATTTCACGTGATGAACAAGCGCTTTTGCTCATTCACTGAGTGATCATCAGCTTGTTTATACTGAAAAAATATATCTTAAGAACATTTGTTTAACTATTAGGGTAGATTTCCACGTTAAGGAAACCTGGCGTTTTGGACGGAGTGGAAAGTCCGCTCCGACCAAAGCCCCGCCACCTTCTGAATGCCCGGCGATTCCGGATGTGTTCATTGAACACATTCAGAATCGCCTCAGTGCTAGATAGGACTCTGTATTTACCTTGCGGCGATGGAGCGTCGCCGCAATGTAAATAGACATGCTGCGGTCTGAAAAGACGCGCCGCATGTCCGTTTACGCAGGTCTGACGCCTGTGTGTTTTAACGCATAGTTGAGACGAGATTTCATGAAATCCCCTCCACTATGCTGTAACATCTGGACGCTGCGTGTTTGACGCTGCGGCTGTTCACAGCGTCAAACACGCAGCGTTTCCTTACCGTGGAAACATACCCTTATATTTCAATGTAAATGCAGCTTTATTTGAAGAGAGATGATGGGAGTAATACTCTTGTTTTCAAAGTAAAATTCGTTAGAGCGCGTGCAAATGGCCAATTATATCAGACGAGTGCTATCATAAATAGCACTAATACCCATGATATTTTATGGGTCTGTGCACATGTCCGAGTGTTGGTTCAAAATCAGCAATGCAAGACTATTGGTCCATGAAAAACATTGGACTGCACTCAGTTGACATCCGAGTGCAATCTGATTTTCATGGACTGACTGCATGGAGAAGGTGGAGAGCCTTTTTTCCCTTTGATATATGAGAAAAACTATTGCCACTCTGATCAAACTCTGATCAAAGTCTGATCAGAATAATTGGACCATTTTTTTTGGATGGAGATAAAAAACAAACATGTGTGCCTACCCTTATTATATAAAACGCTGTCCCGTAGCATATAGTGTCTTCTCCAACTATGCTCAGCCCTGACCTTTATTCCATAACATCCCCTCTTGTTATGTATAGTGTTATCTCTTATTAAATTATATCCTGTGTTTAGCGCTGTATGTACAGGAAAAAATTTGGGCGCCGCCATCTGTCTCCTTGCATTTGCAAATGTCAACCAAAACACCAGTGTGCTTATCATGTGCCTTGTCAATACTGATGGGCAAACCCGTGGATGTTCGTGTCCTGCGGGTTCGGCCAAACATAAAAAAGTTTAGTTTGGGTACCAGAATGGTCTGGTCATCTGTGTGACAGCGCGGAAAACACAGGCTCTGAACGGCGGCAAGATCCTTACTGCAGGTCATAGCGCTGCAGTTCCCAAGCTGTCAGATGACTGCATGTGAGACAGCAGCTGTGACCAGCAGTAAAAAGGTAACCACTGGTTGCAAGCATCAGCTGATGAGAGTACTACTCTTATCATCCTACATCTGCTCTTATTGATAGCAGCTAGAGCAGGCAAAGCTGATGAGAATATTCATCAGCCAGCGCCTGTGCAATAAATAAATAAAAAAATGGCTTGGGTTCCTCTCTGTTTTTGATAACCAGCGCAAGTAAAGCTGACAGCAGTAGGCTGCAATCCCCAGCTGTCAGCTTTATATTGGCTTGTTATCAAAAATAGAGGTGTTGCCATGTTGTGTTTTTTAATTATTTAAATAAATAATTTTAAAAAGCGGCATGGGGTCTCTTTCATTTATGGCAACCAGGCAAGCTAAAGTAAACAGCTTGGGGCTGGTATGTTCAGATTGGGAAGAGGCCATGGATATTGCCCCTCCCCAGCCTAAAAACAGCAGCCTGCAGCCACCCCAGTCAAGGCGTAATAGTTAGATGTGCCAATTCTGGTGCTTTGCAAATGGCAAGTGGGGTAATTATTGTGGGGTTGATGTCAGCTTTGTAATGTCAGCTGACATCAAGCCCACATGTTAGTAATGGACAGGATTTTACAAGACACTCCATTACTAACCCATAGTCATATTGTAAAAATAAACATACAGAATAAAGTCATTTGATTGAAATAAACACAGACTCCTTTATTTTAAATAAAAATTCACCACCCAATTTTACTCATTTATTCACAATAACAAAGCAAAGTTATACTCACCTTTCTAACAATAATCCATTGATACCCATGTCCCACTGTAAAAGACAAAAGATAATAAAACACCATATTCCTCACCTGTCCACCCATTATCTATCAATGTCCATATCCCACTGTACAAGACAATAAATAATAAAACACCATATTTTTTACTAGTGATAAGCAAACCCGTGGATGTGGACATCTAAAAAAGTTTTGTTCGGGTACCTTAATCCAGATCCCATTCAGGTGAATAGGAGGCCCAAACATCCATTGTTTCCCTCACTGTCATCTGTATGACAGCTTGGCAAATACAAGCTTTGATCGGCTGTAAGATTATTACTGCCTGTGAGAGCTGTAGCTACCATGCTGTTAGATGACAGTGTGAGCAAGCAGCTGTGAATGGTGGAAAAATATTATCTCTAGTTACACGCGTCAGTTGATGAGCAAGTACTATTCCCATCAACCTATGTCTACTGACGCTGATAACAGCGAAAGCAGGCGCTGCTGATGGGAGTAATCATTAGCCAGCGCCTCTGAGCTATAAATAAATTAATGAAAGTGGGGTCTCTTCGATTTTTGATAACTGGCACTGGAAAAACTGACAGATGCCGGCTGCAACCCCCAGCTGTCAGCTTTATCATGGCTGGTTATTAAGAATAGCGAGGTCCCATGCCATATTTTTATATTATTTAAGTAAATAATAGGGATGAGCGAGCACTAAAATGCTTGGGTGCTCATTGCTCGAACCAAGCAAATCCTAATACTCGAATGCTCGTTTGGAGTAACGAGTATAATGAAAGTCAATGAGAAAGCAGAGCTTTTTTCTGGCAGACTCTAGAAAGAGGTCTGGAGGACAGTGAAGATGTACAAAAATTGATTGGAAAAGTGCTGAATGGAAAGAGAACAGCATGGGGAAGACCCCTGGAAGCATCTGACTCCCAAATCGTTGCTGAGAACAATGGTTTCACACTTTTACTCCACCTTAAGGACTGACAAAAAACATTCAAAACCAACAAGAAATTGCATTTTACAGGAAAAAATGTTAAACATTTTTTCCTGTATAATGACTTGTATATAAGGCAAAACTTAAAAGGGATTTAAAAACTATTATAATGTAATTAAACAAAAATTGATTTTTTTTATTAAAAAACAGGAAATTTCAGTTTAATTTATAAAGGAAGCAAGAACTGCCAAAAATTAGGGATCCAAATAACCCCTGTATTAGATTAAAAGTAGGGCCTCATACACATTCTGCCCAAATTTTCATGTATTGGCACTCCTAGACTCATAAAGTCTATGCGTTTTTGAGAGTTATATACCAAAGAAATGTACTCCAGAACAGGGAATAGTCAATGGGTGAGCAATATAAGGGCTCATGCCCACTTGCCATGAAATCGAATGAATTCAATCTGATAGAAAATCAGATTGAATTCGGACCAATATTAATCTATAACGGTGTGTTCATCTGTGATTTTTTTTCCAGTCTCGACCGGATCAAAATCAGAGTGGAAAAAAATCGCAGCATGCTGCGATTGTCATGAAAAATCGTATCACATCCAGCAATAGAAATCAATAGGTGCGATAAAAAAATCGCACAGCAGTCGCACAGCAATCGTACCATGTGAGTGCTGTGTAATTTTTACGCTGACCCTGACAATGGAAGAGATGGAGAAATTCATTTCTCCACCTCCTCCGCAGCTGTGCTCTGATCCTCTCTGTGCGAGAGGCTTGGAGCACACTCGCATGACACTCGGCTCCAGCACGCAGCAGAGCAGGAACCGAGGGTCATTAGCATATCACATCCGATGATCTCACATTGTATGCCATACACTAGTGTGACTACAGCCTTAGGCCGGGATCACACATGCGAGGAAAACATCTGATGCTCGCATGTGAAATCCCAGCTCTGGCACCGGCACTCGGGAGTGGAGCGAGCGCCTGCATCTATTTCTATGCAGCCGCGCACTCCACTCCCGAGTGCCGGCGCCAGAGCTGGGATTTCACATGCGAGCATCGGATGTTTTCCTTGCATGTGTGATCCTGGCCTTATCCCGATAAGGGTATGTGCATACGTTGAGTAAAATTTCTGCACCATTTGGGCTCATACTCATTTATGAGAAAAACGGACAAGTGCAATCCGATAAAAAATCGGATTGCACTCGGACCAGTGTTATTCAATGGGTGACATCTGATCTGCGATTTTTTTTTCTCAGCTGAAATCGGACTGAAAAAATTTGCAGCATGCTGTGATTGTCCTCGTATCTTGGACGAGACTCGCCAATGCAAGCATATGGGTACGAGAAAAACGTTGCACAGCACTCGGAACATGCAAGTGCTGTCCAATTTTTATGCACCGATGTTCTTTGAAAAGCCAGCAATTCCCGAAGTGCCATGTTTTCCTAATTATGTCATCTAGCACAGACACTGCTCAGTGTCTCTGCTAGATGACATAATTAGGAAAACATGGCACTTCTGGAATTCTGGAGGTGCACAAGTAGGATAACCAAATCCGTCATCTGCAATGTAGAAATACTTGGCACTCATATACAGTAGGTGTATTCAAGAACTTGTTTATTGAATGAAGAAATTCCAGAAAATTAAGAGACGTTTCGGTCAATACCTGACCTTCATCAGTGTAATTAACAAAAATGCAGAAAGCCATAAATAAAAATAAACTATAGAAAAATACTACCATTCAATTCATGTCATTAAATAAACAGAACAAAACAACATAACAACTTCACAGAATGCCATCAATAATATCAATGTCTCATGGTGAAGAATAGGATGCAAACTCCAAATTAGCATAACTCTAATGCTATTTCTAGGACAAACAAAAAAAAGGGAAAACGAAAATAATGAAAAAAATTTAGAAAACAAATGAAAAATGAGAGGCAGAGGAGAGGACTCAGAGGCAGTGCACTGCATTATTAACAGTCCCTAGTTCACATAGCGATAAGGCAGAGCGAGCCTTGTCATGGTGGTATTGTTAGAAGCAATAGGTGCAGTGGATGACTGGTGCCCAGCAGGCCTGAGAAAAACAGGACAGGCAGAAACAAAGGTAACAGTAAAGAGATTTACTGCATAGCTGCCATGAGTTTTCACCAGCACTTCCTGTCTTAGCAGTGCACACTGCAGACCGTCACACAGTGCGCTTCCACACTGCAGACCGTCACACAGCGCGCTTCCACACTGCAGACCGTCACACAGCGTGCTTCCACACTGCAGACCGTCACACAGTGCGCTTCCACACTGCAGACCGTCACACAGTGCGCTTCCACACTGCAGACCGTCACACAGCGCGCTTCCACACTGCAGACCGTCACACAGCGCGCTTCCACACAGATCTCCTTTATCCAGCTGGTATGTGCATGGTTGTATTTGTTTCCCTCTTAAAAAACGTGGGAGCCCACACCATTTTTTTCAGAAAAATCATCTTTTATTAATTAAATACATGTACAGTAAGCTGCACACACACTGTAATTGTATTTGTCACAGACATCTGTATATCTACCTATTCTATGTGTATTTACTGTATGTAATCTATTTCTTCTATCCTGTCGGCTTCTGCTGTGATTCTGCACTAAGCGGCTGCTTAATTACCGGCTTTTCTTCTATCTATCTATCTATCTATCTATCTATCTATCTATCTATCTATCTATCTATCTATCTATCTATCTATCTATCTATCTATCTATCATCTATCTATCTATACATATGTTTTGAAGAATATTTCCTTTGAAAATGATGTGTAAATGAGTTAGAGAATTTCTCTATGTAAAAGCTCATTTTAAATCACAGTCGGATAGCAATCACACTGCATTCGGATATAAATCATATGTTAGGTGTGAAAAATCGGATTGTACTCGCATGAAAATGCATGACACTCTCAGGACGCTGGCATTACACTTGTCAGACTTTACAAGAAGAAAATCGGGCCGATTTTAAAATCACTAGTGTGACTAGCCTTTGTGCATCGCTTGACAGGAAAAACGCAACTGGAAAAACTATCATTTTCGGTGTGTTTTTGCTGCATTTTTGATTGATTTGAGTTTAGTCAATGGTGAAAGATGCAGGGCAAAAATTCACAGAGAATTGACATGCTGAAGATTATTTTCTGCACCAAATCTGGTTGTCAAAAATACTTAAAGTGTGCATGACACTTTAGGTTTTTTATTCACTTTGCTGGCATCAGGTTTTGAGTCAGATTTTTTCACAAATCCTCACCGGAAAAACGTGACAAAAATCCATCCAATCTGCAACGTGTGCATACAGCCTACATTTTTAAAACTTTTTCAAGGCTTATAAAGCTTATAAAGCAACAAAATCTACCCAAGAATATATAAAAGTCTATGGATGAGCAATATATTATACCAATCATTTTTTCACAAGTTTTTTGAGGCTTATATACCACCAAAATCTAGCCAAAAATATGTAAAAGTCTATGGATAAGCAATATATTAAAAACAAAAATTGGAACAGCACAATCAAATATAATGGGTGCAAAAAAATCCTTCTTAGCAGTTCAACCTATACTTGCCCAAATCCATACAAACAAAGGAAGGCAGCTCTCCAGACTTTATGGTATGTGGATTTATTTCAAGCCAACATGGCATGGTGACGTTTCGGCTCACAATGAGCCTTTCTCAAGGCGCTTGAAATAAATCCACATATCTACCTTAAAGTCTGGAGTGCTTCCTTCTTTTGTTTGTAAGCAATATATTATATAGATCAATTTTTTAACAAGTTTTTTGAGACATACAGTGTATATTACTGAAATCTACCCAAGAATTGTCATGATCCATTTCAGGGTTTTATCCGGTCTGCCCTTTTTCCAGGTGGATCACGTCAAGGGTTAACTTTGCTCTACCTCATTCTGGATTCAGGTTTGCTATTTAGCTCCCTTACATCCTGCTAGCGGTGTGAGCTATAGTTCTGCCTTCGGCGTGTGCATCTGACTCTGGTAACCCTCGGTTTGTCCAGCTGTGATCCCTGACTTCCCGCGTGTCTGTTGTCTTCCTCTTTCTGCCCTTTTCCCAGCTTTTCCTTTTGTCGGTTTGATTCTCTTGTTTTTGACTTGGCCTGTATTCGGACTCGCTTCTGCTTTCTGTCTTTGTCTTATCCGCTTCTGACCGTTGCTGAACCTCCTGGCTTTCTCCTGACCACGTGTACTGCCTATTTCTTGTGTACTTCTGCCTCTGAATGGTTTTTGACTTGGTTTGTCCGACCACTCACCCGCCACTGTGGCGCCTGTGCTTCTGCTCTTTGGAGCTACTCTGTGTACGCAGTCACCCTTCACTCCTGAGCTCCCTCTGGGGGAGGTTGCGCTACACTGCACTGCAGTAGCCTGACAAGAATATTTAAAAGTCTGTGAATGCTCATTATAATACCGATTAATTTTGTACAAGTTTTTTGAGGGTTATATAAACACGAAATGTACTCCAGACCATGGAATAGTTTATAGGTGAGCAATATAATACCAATAAATTTTTCAATAAGTTTGTTGAGGCTACTATAGCAATGAAATCTGACCAAGAACATGTAAAAGTCAATCCATGCGCAATATGTAATACCAATCAATTTTTTGACTAGCTTTAAAGGCTTACATACCACCAAAATCTACACAAGAATTGTAAAAGTCTATGGATGAGTAATATATTATACTGATCAATTTTTTAACAAGTTTTTTTGAAGCTTATATATCACTGAAATCTACCCAAGAATATGTAAAAGTCTGGATGAGCAATATATTACCAATATATGTTCTACCTAGTTTTTTTAGGCTTATAAACTAACTGTACCCAATAAGATGTAATACATTATAAATGAGCAATATAATACAAAAACTGTTGAACAAGTTTTTTTGCGAGTTATATACCAATGAAATGTACCCAAGAACACGTAATACCTTGTGGATGAGCAATATAATACCGATACATTTTGAACAAGTATTTTGAGGGTTATATCTTACTGTTCTTGATAATAAATAAAAAATACATTGAAAAAAAAAAGCTTTGGGGTCCACTGTAATTTTCAAAAACAGCTGATGGCTGAGGGCTGATGTTAATATTCTGGGAAGCAGGGCAATATCCTTAAAGGTTCCCAGGCTATTGGTATCAGTTTTGTTAGTCTTTACTGGTTATTTTTTTAAATATTGTGGTGGAACTGATATTAATAGCCAAGGAAGGTGCCAATGGAAATTAACCCTCCTCCCAGGCTACGAACATCCACCCTCAGCCGCTCCAGAAATGGCACATCCATAAAATGCACCCATTCTGGCACTTAGCCTTGCTCTTCTACTTGCCCTGGCATTTTGGCAAGTGTTGTAATAGTTGTGGGTTTGATGTCAGCTTTGCATTGGCAGCTGACATCAAGCCCAGTGCTTAGTAATGGAGATGCCCACATTACTAACCCCATAGTTAGGCTGTAGAAAAGATGCAGCCATGATAAAATAATTTAATTGAAATAACACAGACTCCTTTATTTGAAGTAAAAATAATAACGCAGTTAGTCACCTTTATGCCTATTCCATTCAAGCCCATGTCACCTGTAAACAAACATAAAATAATAAACCATCATAATAATCATATAATCCATAATGTCTTGTGACAACCTGGATAATTTGGAGAGCAGCCTCATCAGTGACTGCTCTCCTCATCAGCTGGAACACACTAACACAAGAGCGCAATCACTCCTGCAATGTCTAGTACTGAGCTGCCATGAGAAAGTTCACTGGAGTTCAAAGCTGATGAACCCCGATGACCTCGCTTATGGCACAACATGCTGCATGAGAGCTTTCTAATAGATGTGCCTTTTCTGGGGCGGCTGCGGGCTGATATTTTTAAACTGGGGAGGGCTAATATCCATGGCTCCTTCAAAGTCTGAGAATAACAGCTCCCAGGTGTCTGCTTTAGCTTGCCTGTTTGTAAAAAAATATGGCGTGGAGTCTTCTCTATTTTTGATAACCAGCCAATTTAAAGGTGACAGCTGGGGATTGCAGACCACAGCTGTCGGCTTTATATCCACTGGTTATCAAAAACAGAGGAGAACCCACGCCATTTTTTAAAATGTATTTATTTAATGCACAGGCGCCAGCTGACTAATACTCTCAGCGTGAGCAGGTATAGGATGATGAGAGTAGTACACTCATGAGCCTATGTCAGTGACTGGCCGTAAACTTTTTACTGTCGATCACAGCTGCTGGCTCACATGTTGTCGTCTGAGAGCGTTTGAACCGCAGTGCTCTGACCAGCAGTAAAGAATTTACCACAGATCAGAGTCGCTGGTTTTTCCCATGCTGTCACACATATGTCTGAGTGGGAAGCACCCAATGTTTTGGCCTGCCAAACCCAAACAGTAATATGGACTTCTTGGAGAAGATAGTGTTCAGGGTCCATGCATGGACACAAGGTGTTTGGTATGGACCCTGAATTTTACTGTTCTGGTTCTATCATCACTTCTTGTCACATGACCTCCCAAAATTTTATGTGATATGTCACATGATGCATTGGGTGCTGGGTGGGCTCATGCACTTTAATCTGCCCGGGGTCCTGGCTACCCTTTATCCACCCCCGACTGTACATGTTTTTCATGGACCCGAAGACTTGTATCAGCCATTATCATCCCTGATGCTGAAAAGACGGTCATGTCTTCAGGAGTTATTTACCGACACATGTTCTGTGAAAAACATGGACATGTGAACAGCAGCATAAATTATAATAAGTATGTGTTGCATCCGTGAAAAAAATGAATAGAATACATACAGCGGGTGAAATAAGTATTGAACACGTCAATAATTTTCTATTAAATATCTTTCTAAAGGTGCTATTGACATGAAATTCTCACCAGATGTTGGTAACAACCCATCCAATCTACACAGCAAAATAAATCCATAGATGTCCAGAAATTAAGCTATGTGTGATAATGAGAAATGACACAGAAAAAATAAATTGAACATGCTTACTGAAATTTAATTAATATTTCATACGAATGACTTTGTTGGTGATGACAGCTTCAAGATGCCGCCTGTATGTAGAAGCTAGCCGCAACTATTGTTCAGATGTGATTTTGGCCCATTCTTCCACACAAACACTCTTTAAATTCCGAAGATTCTGTGGGCTTCTCCAATGAACCCTGATCTTTAGTACTGTCTATAATTGTTCTATTGGATCCAGGTCAAGTGATTGGCCATGCCATTCTAGCAGCTTTATTTTCTTTCTCTGAAACCAATTGAGAGTTTCCTTGGCTGTTTGTTTGGGCTGTTTCTTACAGGGAATTTTGTAGGGAACACTTGGTTGTGGCCAGTTTGTGGTGAAATTATGTTCTTTTTGCTTCCAGATTATGACCCCAACAGTGCTCACTGGAACCTTCAGTAGGTTAGAAATTCTTCTGTAACCAATGTTATCAGTATGTTTTGAAACAATAAGGTTGCAAGTTCTTGAGACAGCTCACTGGTTTTACCCATTATGAAATGTTTCTTGTGTGGCACCTTGAAAATGAGACACCTTTTTATAGGCCATCAGTTGAACCAGCTGATATTATTTTTCTCTAAGTGTCACAATTGATTTCTAATTACGGATAGATTTTAGCTGGTATCATGACTTTCCATTGCTTTTTGCATCTTGGTTTCCTCATGTTCAATACTTTTTCCCTTTGTTATTTCTCATTATTACATATAACTTAATTTATGGACATCAATAGTTTGATTTATTTGCCTGTGTTGATTGGATGGATTGTTATGTGCAGCACAGTCATTTGAATGAGGCCTAGGAAAAACTTTCAAAAAAACAAAGAAGTTTTATTTAAAACATGATACACCAAAAGGAGATAAAAAAGCAGCAGAAGAAAAATCATAAAAGTACATGTTAAAAACACACTTAAAAATGCAATGCTAAAACACAAGTAAACTAATTTAGGTAATTGGTGCAGAAATGGTGCAGAAAATCTTCTTAAAAAACTCACCAAATTCTCATCTTGGGAACAGACTTTGGCCAGTTTCAGAAACAAATTTTAAAATGCATGCAGCTTTATTGCATTCTTTTTTAATTTTAGAACCACAATGGGAGAGGATAAAAAGGACAGGCAAAATATCATTGTTTCCCAAGTTAGGGCAAAATAGAAGTGCAGGACCCAATCCAGCCACGTCAGTTAGGTGCCCAGTTTTACCCCCAAAACAGGTGGATTGCGTGTTATGAAGAGCTATTGGACTGTAAAGGGCCCATATGTTTTTCTTGCAAAGGGGCCCTTTTTGTCTGAGGTCAGTATTCTGTGATCATGAAAGGGGTGCCCTTAGAACCACCTGTTATCTCCTTGCAGCCGTGCTCTTATTTTGAGTAGTCGGCCTGGCATAATGACACATATGCCTTGTGTGTTAAGGAGTGAAATCAAGTGCATTCCCACCACCGTGCTATTTACTGCTTTTGTCCGGCCACCACACTGTGGACATGCAGCATTTCCAACTCTGATGAATATCCATGATATTTCCAAAAGGCTATGGGGGGGTTTGGCCAGATCCTTCAGGAATTTAACCCTTCTGTGTCTCATTTAAGGTTTGGATTCCCCAGCCAATCACCATCCGGCAGGTGCTATATTTGGCAGCGCCACCCTCCACACCTTTGTCTGAGCTTCAGTTCCAGTTTGTTGTTTGCATCTAGTTCCTGTAAAGATGTTCTGTTGTTTATAAATCCCATTACTGACCCAACTTGTGTTCTCTTCCTGTCTTTTCTCTTTGATACTGATCTTTGTATCTTGAACCTGTGCTGCCTGCCTTAAATCCAGACTGTCTGACTATGCTTTTTTCATGCCCCTCTATACCTCGCATATCTACTCTGACCTGTGGGTCAGCTGCTGCAGGCCCAGACTCTGCCTTGGAATGTTCCTGGTAGCTGTCCTG
Organism: Oophaga sylvatica; assembly: GCA_033576555.1. Classification (NCBI taxonomy): domain Eukaryota; kingdom Metazoa; phylum Chordata; class Amphibia; order Anura; family Dendrobatidae; genus Oophaga; species Oophaga sylvatica. Next base: position 381,934,755 of record JARQOD010000002.1, on the reverse strand, counting down.
TGGCCCAAGCCTATCCTCACCATCAGAGGTGCTAGTGAAAGCCAGGTAGCCACTTAGTCACGCTCCTCTAGGGTAAATCCAGCCAGTTGTGCAACCATTATAAAAAAAACAAAATATTATTGAACCTCCACCTTATTGTACTTTGTTCTTTTCTTTTTGGGCTCATTCCATTTTTGGTAAATAGTAGTGTGACAAAACAGCATTTCTTTTTGATTAGGCCAGACACATTTTTCAGAAGGTCAGGATACACAGACTGTTGTTCATATGAGTCTGAATGTTGACTCTTGTTGTACATTTAATTCATGTTTGTGAATTGTTGAATGGCTGATGTTTGACGCAGGGTCATTGAGCGATCAATGTTTGCTAATATGTTGATTACCATTGTATAAGTCAATGTAGATTGTTGACCTGCAAACAGTAAAGGACAAACTGCAGATTGAGTAAATTCTCAAACAATGAGAGTTGACCTCATCCCACCTTCCCCATAACCTGTGGATGATAGACTGAAAGACATATAAAAGGACCTTTATTCTTCTTTAGAGAGACTCTCTACAAAACAGCAGCCAGGACACCATGGCTCCAACTGGACGAATACAGATTTGAGACACACTACAGGAAGGTAACTTAAAAGACCACAGCTCCAGCTGGGGAAACACAGATCTGGTCCATTGACCATCACTGAACCCATGGAGACTTTTGGAAAAGCTAATTTTAGGCTATTCAGTCACCTGGCCCCTTGGAGACTTTTGGAGAAGCCAGGTTGGGACCGTATGGTTACCTGGCCCTATGGAGACATAAGGTTAAGCAAGGTTGGGACAATCAGGTCACCTGGCCACGTACCTCAATGGACTGTAAGCTTCCTTGCTTGTTGTTACCTCCTCTCTGTGTGTGCCCGCCAAAAGCAGAGTGCCATTGGTGGAGGTAGTCAGTCCTGGAAGTTCCAAAGTCACAGCTGCGGTAATCCCGGCGAGCTAGCAGAAGGGTGAAACTCTGTAATTTGCGCCATTAGTATTGTCACACTGTTTTACCCTCACTCTGTGCTGTCTGAGTAATATTCTGCCCTCGGGGAAGGAGTGCGGGCATTCAGTGGGATAAGCCTTTGTCCATTTGTTCTCTCTAAAGACAGCTGGGCCAGCGGATGAGAGCACTCACTGATCCTCGTGTTTCCACTAGAGTTGAGCGAAACAGGTCTGTCAGATTCAAAAGTCGCCGACTTTCACCAAAGTCGGGTTTCGTTGGCCGAAACACGACCATAGCGTGCAGTCGGCCATGATGTGGCAGTTATAGCTGATAATGGCTGACAGTGGGGCTGTTATAGTTAAAATTGTCAGGCAGCGGGGCAGTAACACTTCATTAAGACGAACAGTGTGGCTGGTGTAGCTCATAAGTACAGACAGTGTGACGGCCATACACCTTAGAAGATTTTTTTAGGTCTTAAGATGGACAAATATTTTTATGCAGAGGGCATTTTATTAACAATCCTATCTTAAAGGTGGAATGTGGTGCTGTAGACCGGAGAAGAGGGATGTCTTCAGATAAGAGCTGTGAATGTTAAAAGTCTCCTGGTATCTGGACAAGATGGAGACAAAAAGAAACTACTCAATCAGAAAAGATGTTACCTGTAAGGTAAATAGATGTAAATGTGTACTTGTTAATACTGACTAGTCTCATCAGTGCCTGTATGGTCCACAGTCTGATAATGACTGTTAGCAACAACTCCTATTATCTCCATTCTATTGTTAAGGACATACTGGGAGTTGTAGGTTCATGAGATACAAATGTATATGGGCCTGACTTAAGCCTGGTGATGTTTTCATGTACTGATAGTGGTTTTGAGATGCATTTATCTACTGATGGTAGTTCTGGTGATGCATACATGTACTGATAATGGTTTTGGTGATGTATTTATCTACTTACGGTGGTTCTGGTGATGTATTCATTTACTGATGATGGTTCTGCTGCCGTTTTTATGTATTGCTGATGGTTCTTGTGATGTACAGTACAGACCAAAAGTTTGGACACACCTTCTCATTTAAAGATTTTTTTGTATTTTCATGACTATGAAAATTGTACATTCACACTGAAGGCATCAAAACTATGAATTAACACATGTGGAATTATATACTTAACAAAAAAGTGTGTAACAACTGAAATTATGTCTTATATTCAAGGTTCTTCAAAGTAGCCACCTTTTGCTTTGATGACTGCTTTGCACACTCTTGGCATTTTCTTGATGAGCTTCAAGAGGTAGTCACCGGAAATGGTCTTCCAACAATCTTGAAGGAGTTCCCAGAGATGCTTAGCACTTGTTGGCCATTTTGCCTTCCCTCTGCGGTCCAGCTCACCCCAAACCATCTCGATTGGGTTCTGGTCTGGTGACTGTGGAGGCCAGGTCATCTGGCGTAGCACACCATCACTCTCCTTCTTGGTCAAATAGCCCTTACACAGCCTGGAGGTGTGTTTGGGGTCATTGTCCTGTTGAAAAATAAATGATGGTCCAACTAAACGCAAACCGGATGAAACAGCATGCCGCTGCAAGATGCTGTGGTAGCCATGCTGGTTCAGTATGCCTTCAATTTTGAATAAATCCTCAATAGTGTCACCAGCAAAGCACCCCCACACCATCACACCTCCTCCTCCATGCTTCACGGTGGGAACCAGGCATGTAGAGTCCATCCGTTCACCTTTTCTGCTCACACAAAGACACGGTGGTTGGAACCAAAGATCTCAAACTTGGACTCATCAAACCAAAGCACAGATTTCCACTAGTCTAATGTCCATTACTTGTATTCTTAGCCCAAACATGTCTCTTCTGCTTGTTGCCTATCCTTAGCAGTGGTTTCCTAGCAGCTATTTTACCATGAAGGCCTGCTGCACAAAGTCTCCTCTTAACAGTTGTAACAGTTGTTGTAGAGATGTGTCTGCTGCTAGAACTCTGTGTGGCATTGACCTGGTCTCTAATCTGAGCTGCTGTAAACCTGCGATTTCTGAGGCTGGTGACTCGGATAAACTTATCCTCAGAAGCAGAGGTGACTCTTGGTCTTCCTTTCCTGGAGCGGTCCTCATGTGAGCCAGTTTCTTTGTAGTGCTTGATGGTTTTTGCAACTGCACTTGGGGACACTTTCAAAGTTTTCCCAATTTTTCGGACTGACCGACCTTCATTTCTTAAAGTAATGATGGCCACTCGTTTTTCTTTACTTAGCTGCTTTTTTCTTGCCATAATACAAATTCTAACAGTCTATTCAGTAGGACCATCAGCTGTGTATCCACCAGACTTCTGCACAACACAACTGATGGTCCCAACCCCATTTATAAGGCCAGATATCCCACTTATTAAAACTGACAGGGCTCCCTCGTGAAGTGAAAACCATTCCCGGTGATTACCTCTTGAAGCTCATCAAGAGAATGCCAAGAGTGTGCAAAGCAGTCATCAAAGCAAAAGGTGGCTACTTTGAAGAACCTAGAATATAAGATATAATTTCAGTTGTTACACACTTTTTTATTAAGTATATAATTCCACATGTGTTAATTCATAGTTTTGATGCCTTCAGTGTGAATGTACAATTTTCATAGTCATGAAAATACAGAAAAATCTTTTAATGAGAAGGTGTGTCCAAACTTTTGGTCTGTACTGTATTTATGTATTGATTATGATTTTGGTGGAGCCGAACTTCACCTGTGACAGGTAACCTATTAAAAGGCACTGACACCTGCATTTGCAGTGCGCCTGCAGGCAGAATCTTTCTATTCGCCCATCGGTGCGCATTGGACATGATTGTGGGACCCTGAAAGGTTGCAATAACAGGCAAGCATTTACTCAAAACCTCTGGACCTGTCATGAAAGTACACCTTTGAAAGCTAGCCTATAGTTGGTGTTCATAGGAGACCATGATTTTCGCTATACACAGCAATACTATGATGCTGCTGCCTGACAATCGCAGGTTCAAGTCCCATAAAGGGACTAACAAATTCAGTAGAAAGTGAATTTTTTTTTTTTTAAAATATGAAAAAATAAAATTACTCCTTTCTACCATTAAAAATAAGCAAATAAAAAATGCACATATTTGATATCACTATATTCATATAAGTCCAATCTATCAGAATATAAAATAAATTAATCCAATCAGTAACCAGCCTAATGAGAAAAGAAAAATCAAAACTCCAGAAGTACGGTTCTTTATTCACCACAACCCTGAGCTTAAAATATAATAAGAGGCGATCAAAACATTGTGCCCCAAAGTTGTATCAACAAAAACATCAGCTCAATGTGAAAAAAATAAGTCCTCACACAGCCCCATGAACCAAAGACAGGAAGCGTTACAAGTCTTAAAAAATGACGAAACAAGCAAAATCATATTGTCAGGTCAGTTTTACAGTATAGTGAACATGGTAAATAAAAATGTTTTTTGAATTGCACTTTTTCTGCAATTTCGACATACTTGGAATTTTTTCTCTACTTTCCAGTGCATCACATGATAAATGGAATGGTGTCATTCACAAGTACAATTCATTCAACAAAAAAGCAAGCCCTTAATCGGCTATGTGAATGGAACATTTAAAAAGTAATGGCTCTTGGAAGAAGGAAAGGAAAAAATGGAAATTGGCCACGGTGGGAAGGGGTTAAGCAGTTAGAATAGATTTCTTCACCAAAGACTAAAATCAGTATTTGGCTACCTTACTTTATCGCACACTTTATTAGGAAGAACCTGCTACTTAGGCCTCTTACACATGTCAGTGTGTCCGGTACGTGTGGTGACAGTTTTCACAAGTACCGGACACACTGACACACATAGACCCATTCAAATGAATGGGACTGTGCACATGTCAGAGTGTTTCCACGGACCGTGTGTCCATGGGCAACACCCTCTGACATGTCTGTTTTTTTTCCGGCAGCACGGTCTGCAAACCGTCCCGCACGCGTGCACAAGGAGAACACACATTGATGTCCTCCGTGTGACATGCATCGGCGCCAGGGAAGAAGCACTACAGTAAGCACTGTTCCCCGACACTGGGTGCTGAAGATGCTCTCATCATTCTCCCCTGCTTCCTCGGCGATCAGCGCGAGCAGGGAAGAATGATGAGAGTTATATTAAAGTCAGAAAAATTACAGCAGCTGAGGGCTTTTGGGACTATTACTCCCATCATCCAACACCTGCTGTCATATTTTTGACTTTAGTATAACTCTCATCATTCGCACCGATCGCCAGCAAAGCAGGGGAGAATGAGAGCCGTCTTCAGCACCTGCCGCCGGAGAACAGCACTTATTGTAGCGCTTCTTCCCCGGCATCCATCCGTGTGGTTCTGATGCGGCACACGGGCGGCACATGGTTGCCACACGTGTGTCGCAAAAATCACATTCACGAAACACGGACACATGGACACTGATATCTCCGGATCCATTTTTTTCGGTACTGGAAATATCAGGACTAGTGATGAGCGAGTATACTCGTTGCTCGGGTTTTCCTGAGCACGCTCGGGTGGTCTCTGAGTATTTGGAAGTGCTCGGAGATTTAGTTTCTGTTGTCGCAGCTGCATGATTTGCGGCTACTTGACAGCCTGAATACATGTGGGGATTGCCTGTTTGCTAGGGAATTTCCACATGTATTCAGGCTGTCAAATAGCCGCAAATCATGCAGCTACGACAACAGAAACTAAATCTTGGAGCACTTTCAAATACTCAGAGACCACCCGAGCAATGAGTATACTCGCTCATCACTAATTAGGACGTGTGAAACCAGCCTTACTCAAAGTTTCCATGCTTTGTAACTTGGTAACTTGCTGCTTACCATCCATGGCAGCAGAAAAGTGCTTTTCTATATTGAATAGCTTATAGTATTGGTGCAGGTTTGATCATCACTGTCAAAATATGGTATTGTTGATAAGAAAGAATATCAATGCAAATTTATTGTCGAAGAGCAGAGAGTTAATGGGAAAATAATATTCTCTGAATAACTTTGTGAAATGTCAGAAATTTTAACCTTATGTATATTTGAATCATAGTAAAGAAACTCTTAACATTACGTCTATTTTAGGTAGATAGAAGGGTGCCTTAGTACTAAACAATGAGAAAGTTGGATTGGATGGGGCACAAACCATGATTTATGATGCTATATTCAAGAAGAGAATCAGTGACAGCAACCCTAATAAGATGGGGACCTTAGGGATGTATTCTGCGGAAAGGTTAGCTATGCATGCAAAACCTGAAGAAAGACAATTCTCTCGCTTTTTGTCCCCACAGATACAGCACATTTCATTAAAAGCTGGCAGCATCAGGAAAAATCAATCGCAAATGACTTCTTGCTTTCAGGCCGAGGAGAGCACAGAATTCTGTAGACATGGAGCATCATGGGAGATCAGCCTCTTAATGTAAAAAGACTGCTCTGTCACAAGTTCTCGATAAATCAGTCCTCCAAACTCTAACATGCATACCTGCCTCTCCAAGAGCTCAGGTCCATTCCACTGCTCGCATGCTGTGAAGCCGCAACTTTAATCTGCAGTTTCACATGAAAGACTTCAAGTAAATACTAGGAAGTGACTTTGTGGCTTGAGAGATAAGCACTTTATATATAAAAAAAAATCTAGTAAGTTGACTTCGCTTTCTGAAGAACATATTCAAGTAGTTTCAGCATGGTTTGTTTTAATTATTTTCTATAGTACCAGATAGGCTATTATTATGTGATATATGTTGTCGTGATCAACTAAGTGTCACTTCTAAAAAATATCTAACAATTATCAGTTTTAGGGATCAAACGTGCATGCAAGTTGGAATAAAAAGCATTCAATCGAAAAATACAGTAAATCATGTTTATGGACAGCTCTGCGAAGGGCCAAAGTTTTGCTTAGACTCTACTCCTGAGGAACCTATAGACCCTGCTGTCACATAGGAAAATATTGTCATATATGGAATTATGGAGACACCTGTAATTATGTCTTGCTACCAAATTGATGTACAGTATATAAATATTAAATGTCTATATTATATCTAGATCCAACACTGTTACTACTGAGTATATTATTTGGTCAATATTTTAACTACCTATGCTTCTTTTAACTGTTGACAACCACCATAAATATATTGTGCTGTTTGCAAATAATTATTGTGCCATCAGTTGTATGGTACAGCTGATATGTTGTTGCAGTGGTGTTGAAAAATGTTCCAATTCTGGGTAATTATGCTCTTAATTACTGTGGTCAACAGCAAACACAGCATTAAGTGATTGTGGAAAGAGAGGGTCTGCCTTCAGTCTGTAAGGAGGAAGACCGGGCTGCGGATACCTGCACTGAGCCGGGTCCGGAACTGTTGAGGCTGCCTCCCATTTTGCCTGGGGGAAGAAATGAGGGACCGGACCAACCTCATGACCTGGGTAGGAGGAGCCAGCTAAAAGCGAAAGCAGCAAGCAGTTTGTCGCGAATCAGCAGCAGTGCGAAGCCGGGTGAGCAGTGTGCTCCGTCCCCTGTGTACCGGCGCCGCGACAGGCTGCATGTGTCGGCTCCCACCGTCTTCAGCGAGACCACTGAGGAGAGAGGTTCCATGTGCCCAGTGACTGTAAGAGAGAGAGGTGCCGTGTGCTCAGTGACCATGAGTACCGCTCACGTGCGGAGGAGAGAATGCCGAGTACCGGACATACTTTTGCAGTCTTCCCCACCGGTTTCTGCACGCCAGCTCACGTTTGACTCTGGGAGCGCTGCGGCCTTGTTGATTCAGCCGTTCATGGACTAGGGCTCAGCGGTAGGTACCGAAGACCGACCGCTGTCACCAGAAGACAGATCATCGTTCCAATGACCCCCTCCATGGACATTCCACCAGCCACTGCCGGTGATACAACCCCTGCAGGATCATCTGCTGTGGAGGAGCATAAAGGACAAGATAAGTTTCTTTACTGGACTGCCATTATTTTGAACTTGTTGTTTCTATTACCTATTCCTTAACCATTCACCTCCCTGTGAGGAATTAATACCTTGCTTCATTTAATTGTTAAATTTTGTTAACCTTTGCTCTGCCTCCTGTCTGTCACTGCATCCCGCAACCTGCTTTCAAGTCAACTCATTGTCTCCATTGAGTCAAAATTATTGCGAAATGCCTATTGGTTGTTATGACAGCCATGCCTACTGACATTTCTGCCACCTTTGCACACCTATAAGATGTATTTCAGTGCTATACCAACATGCACAACTCACTGCACTTCCAAAGTATTGCAGTGTATAAAATTATTGAACAAGTAATTGAATGGCCCATAGATCTTAATATGACTTTTGCATATAAAAAAGTGGATTTCCATGGAATAGGACATTGGATCGCAGATATCAAGGTATAAATTTATTCAACTTTCTAAGACCTGCTTGCCCATATAGACGAGTTGTTATAAGTGAAGAAAAGTGAACATCGTCGGTTCCCTCCTTATTCGGCAAACCATAGCGCATACCGAAGAAGCTGCATCAGGAACCCGGATACCTGGAGAGCTCACGATGATCAGCTGTTTGGCGCCTCATCTGCATGTGTCGCAGCTGTGTGACAGTCACAACACACAGGCTCTCCATGCATGTGTGGCCATGACACATGCAGCTGCGGCACCGAACAGCTGATCATCAGGAGCGCTCCAGGTAAGGGGGTTCCCAATGCAGCTTCTTCCGTAAGCGCTATAGCTTGCCGAATAAGGAGGGTGCCTTATAAGGATGTTCACTCATTTCTAGTTATAAGTTTTCAGAAGCTCCCTGTCCTGTCCAATCACAACAGGAAGGTTTCCCTGCAATCAAAAAATATGTAAAACCTGTCCATTTATAATAATGGACAAGATAAAGAGTCCCAACTCATATCAGGACTTCAAGATTCCTGGTACTTTCACCTGGATCACACCTCATGTAATGAACTTAATTATATTTGCCCAATGTCCAACTGGAAGTCTTCATGTGAGGGAGACAGGGCAGAAGCTTAGAACAAGGATAAAATCTCCACACAATAAATAAAAAAAGAAAAGAATTCTTGTGGTTTGAGTAATTGAATAATAAATGACACTCTGAATTAACTTTTAACGTTTTTAAAAAAAAAAAAAAAATTAAAACAAAAATTTTTGCTGCAGTGCATTTCCCACTTCCAGGCTGATCTACAGTACAAATGTCACAATGCCAAGTTAATTCCGCATGCGTCAACCAGCTAAATCTGCAGGGGATTGAATACTACTTGTAGGCACTGTATAATATATATATAGATGTCAGTGACACACACATATATACAGTGCCTTGCGAAAGTATTGGGCCCCCTGGAACTTTTCAACCTTTTCCCACATTTTATGCATCAAACATAAAGATAACAAAAGTAAATTGTTGGTGAAGAATCAACAACAAGTGGGACACAATTGTGAAGTTGAAGAAAATTTATTGGTTATTTTAATTTTTTGTGGAAATACAAAAACTGAAAAGTGGGGCGTGCAATATTATTTACTTTCAGTGCAGCAAACTCACTCCAGAAGTTATTGTGGATCTCTGAATGATCCAATGTTGTCCTAAATGACTACTGATGATAAATATAATCCACCTGTGTGTAATCAAGTCTCCGTATAAATGCACCTGCTCTGTGATAGTCTCAGGGTTCTGTTTGAATCACAGAGAGCATCATGAAGACCAAGGAACACAACAGGCAGGTCCGTGATAATGTTGTGGAGAAGTTTAAAGCCGGATTTGGATACTAAATGATTTCCAAAACTTTAAATTTCCCCAAGGAGCACTGTGCAAGCGATCATATTGTAATGGAAGGAGTACCATACCACTGCAAATCTACCAAGATCCGGCCGTCCCTCTAAACTTTCATCTCAAACAAGGAGAAGACTGATCAGAGATGCAGCCAAGAGGCCCATGATCACTCTGGATGAACTGTAGAGATCTACAGCTGAGGTGGTACAGTCTGTCCATAGGACAACAATCAGTCGTACACTGCACAAATCTGGCCTTTATGGAAGAGTGGCAAGAAGAAAGCCATTTTTCAAAGATATCCATAAAAATTGTCGTTTAAAGTTTGCACAAGTCACCATGGAAACACACCAAACATGTGGAAGAAGGTGCTCTGGTCAGATGAAACCAAAATCGAACTTTTTGGCAACAATCCAAATGATATGTTTGGCCTAAAGTCAACACAGCTCATCACCCTGAACACACCATCCCCATTGTCAAACATTGTGGTGGCAGCATCATGGTTTGGGCCTGCTTTTCTTCAGCAGGGACAGGGAAGATGGTTAAAATTGATGGGATTTTCTTTGGAGCTGTTTTCAAATAACTAATTTCTCTGCAGTTGAGGGTGAAGCATATCTTTGTTGCTACAGTCGGGTGGAATTTTGAAGTACTTGCATGGAAGTCATGATCACATGGTTCTGTTGCTGCCACAGAAAGTGAATAAACCAGAGCTGTAGAGGAGTGAGTACAGATGCTGGGCCAACATTAAAATGGAAAGTGGAATTTTTACATTACATTCTTGAAGAAAAACTGTTGGACTCTGCAAAAGACCTGAGACTGGGATGGAGATTTGTCTTCCAACAAGACAATGATCCCAAACATAAAGCAAAATCTACAATGGAATGGCTCACAAATAAACGTATCCAGGTGTTAGAATGGCCAAGTCAAAGTCCAGACCTGAATCCAATCGAGAATCTGTGGAAACAGCTGAAAACTGCTGTTCACAAACGATCTCCATCCAACCTCACTGAGCTCGAGCTGATTGCCAAGGAAGAATGGGCAAGAATTTCAGTCTCTCAATGTACAAAACTGATAAAGACATACCCCAAGCGACTTGCAGCTGTAATCGCAGCAAAAGGTGGCGCAATAAAGTATTAAGTTAAAGGGGCCGAATAATATTGCATGCCCCACTTTTCAGTTTTTGTATTTCCACAAAAATTTTAAATAACCAATAACTTCACAATTGTGTCCCCTTTGTGTTGATTCTTCACCAAAAATGTACATTTGGTATCTTTATGTTTGAAGCATGATATGTGGGAAAAGGTTGAAATGTTCCAGGGGGCGAATACTTTCGCAAGGCACTGTATATATATATATATAGATATATATATCTATATATATATATATATATATGTACATGTTAGTGACAAATACAATTAATATAATGGTTGTGCAAAATTATGGACAAGTATTTAATTATTAAATGAATATTTCATGGAAAAAAATGGCATGGGTCCCCCTATAATTTATAGCCAGCAATAGCTATACAGACAGATGAGAGCTGATATTTATAGCCTAGGAAGGGCCATGGATAGTTCCCCCCTGGCCTCAAACACCAGCTCTCAGCCATCCCAGAAAAGGCGCATCTCTAAGATGCGCCAGTTCTTTCACTTAGCCTTGCTCTTCCCACTGCCCTGTAGCAATAGCATATGGGGCAATAGTTGGGCGGTTAGTAATGAAGTTGCATCAATTAGATGCCACCATTACTAATCCCATAGCTAAATAGTAAATAAAACACAGACACAGATTAAAAAATCCTTTATTTGAAATAAACTCACAGACTATTTCATTGTTCTTAATTAAACCATACTTACAAACAGACCTAATCCATGCGAAGCCCTCGTTCTCCTGTAAGAAACATAAAATAATGAAGCAACAATATACCATACCTGTCCGGCCTTCTGTCCCATGCAGTAATCGATATCTGGGGATATACAGTTTACAACAAGGACGGTGCCATGATGCAACTGCCCCGGCTTTAAACCACTGGTGAATGAATGAGATGCAGGGAGTGGAGCTTCTGTGACTAGTGGTGACGTCACTGAAGCTCCGCTCCCTCACTGCCTGACCTGCGCTGAAATCTTGAGTGTGAGAAAATGCCAGTTCATTTTCCCACGTTCCAGAGTTCAGCGCAGGTCAGCCTGTGAGGGAGTGCAGCTTAAGTGACGTCACCGCTAGTCAGTATGTGCCGGCAGCATCTCATTCATTCACCAGTAGATTACAGCCGGGGTGGCCGCATCTTGGCACCAACAACTGAAATTATGTCTTATATTCTAGGTTCTTCAAAGTAGCCACCTTTTGTTTTGATGACTGCTTTGCACACTCTTGACATTCTCTTGATGAGCTTCAAGAGGTAGTCACCAGGAATGGTTTTCACTTCACAGGTGTGCCCTGTCACGTTTAATAAGTGGGATTTCTGGCCTTATAAATTGGGGTTGGGACCATCAGTTGTGTTGTGCAGAAGTCTGGTGGATACACAGCTGATAGTCCTACTGAATAGACTGTTAGAATTTGTATTATGGCAAGAAAAAAGCCGCTAAGTAAAGAAAAACGAGTGGCCATCATTACTTTAAGAAATGAAGTGGCCATCATTACTTTAAGAAATGAAGGTGTGTCAGTCCGAAAAATTGGGAAAACTTTAAAAGTGTCCCAAGTGCAGTTACAAAAACCAACAAGCGCTACAAAGAAACTGGCTCACATGAGGATCGCCCCAGGAAAGGAAGAACAAGAGTCACCTCTGCCTCAGAAATCACAGGTTTACAGCAGCTCAGATTAGATACCAGGTCAATGCCACACAGAGTTCTAGCAGCAGACACATCTCTACAACAACTGTTAAGAGGAGACTTTGGACAGAAGGCCTTCATGGTAAAATAGCTGCTAGGAAACCACTGCTAAGGACAGGCAACAAGCAGAAGAGACTTGTTTGGGCTAAAGAACACAAGGAATAGACATTAGACCAGTGGAAATCTGTGCTTTGGTCTGATGAGTCCAAATTTGAGATCTTTGGTTCCAACCACCGTGTCTTTGTGCGACGCAGAAACGGTGAACAGATGGACTCTACATGCCTGGTTCCCACCGTGAAGCATGGAGGAGGAGGTGTGATTATGTGGGGGTACTTTGCTGGGGACACTGTTGGGGATTTATTCAAAATTGAAGGGATACTGAACCAGCATGGCTACCACAGCATCTTGCAGCGGCATGCTATTCCATCCGGTTTGCGTTTAGTTGGACCTTCATTTATTTTTCAACAGGACAAAGACCCCAAACACACCTCCAGGCTGTGTAAGGGCTATTTGACCAAGAAGGAGAGTGATGGGGTGCTATACCAGATGACCTGGCCTCCACAGCCACCAGACCTGAACCCAATCGAGATGGTTTGGGGTGAGCTGGACTGCAGAGTGAAGGCGAAAGGGCCAACAAGTGCTAAGCATCTCTGGGCACTCCTTCAAGATTGTTGGAAGACCATTTCTGGTGACTACCTCTTGAAGCTCATCAAGAGAATGCCAAGAGTGTGCAAAGCAGTCATCAGAGCAAAAGGTGGCTACTTTGAAGAACCTAGAATATAAGACATAATTTCAGTTGTTTCACGCTTTTTATTTCTATATAATTCCACATGTGTTAATTCATACTTCTGATGCCTTCAGTGTGAATGTACAATTTTCATAGTCATGAAAATACAGAAAAATCTTTAAGTAAGAAGGTGTGTCCAAACTTTTGGTCTGTACTGTATATATATATATATATATATATATATGTATACTACCTATGAACCCGTTCTACGCCCGGGTGGCAAGCATTTTTATAGGTATATGGTCTCCCATCCTGGTATGTGTTGCCCTTCTCCTATCCTGGTATGCATGGCACCCCTCATTCCTATCCTGGTATGAATGGCACCCCTCATCCCTATCCTGGTATGCATGGTACCCCTCATCCCTATCCTGGTATGTATGGTCCCCTCACCCCCCAAATAAATCCTGGTATGCATGGCATCCCATTCCTCATCCTGGTATGCATGGTCCCCTCACCTCCCAATCCTGGTATTCATGTTACCCACTCATCCCTATCCTGGTATGCATGGTACCTGCTCTTCTATCTCTTGGTAATCATGGATCCCTCATCTCCCAATCCTGGTATGCATGGTCCCCTTCTTCCCCAATCCTGGAATGCATGGTCCCCTCACACCCCAATCCAGGTATGCATGTTCTCCTCAACCCCAATCATGGTATGCATGGTCCTCCCTGATCCCTATCATAGGATGTATGGTACCCCCCTCACCCCACAATTCTGGTATGCATGGTCCCCTCATCCCCAATCCTGTTATACATGGCACCCCTTACCTCCCAATTCTGGTATGCATGGTCCCCTCACCCCCAAATCCTGGTATGCATGGTACCCCCCACCCTCCTATCCTGGTATGCATGTTACACCTCATCTCCCAATCCTGGCATACATGGCCCCCTCATCCCCCTATCCTGGTATGCATGGTCCCTTCAACCCAAATCCTGATATGCATAGTCCCCTCACCCCCCTATCCTTGTATGCATGGTCCCCTCACCCCACTATCCTGGTATGCATGGTCCCCTCACCCCCAATTTTGGAATGCATCATCCCCTCACCCCCCAATCCTGGTATGCATGGTCCCCTTACCCCCAATTCTGGAATGCATGGTCCCCTCACCCCACAATCCTGGCATGCATGGTCCCCTCACCCCACAATACTGGCATGCATGGTCCCCTCACCCCCCAATTCTGGTATGCATGGTCCCCCTCATCCCTATCGTAGGTTGTATGGTCCTCTCACCCCCCATATCTTTTTATGCCTGGTCCCCTCATCCCCAATCCTGATATGCATGGTCCCCTCACCCCCAATCCTGATAAGCATGGTTCCCTCACCCCCCTATCTTAGTATGCATGGTCTCCTCACCCCCTATCCTGGTATGCATGGTCCTCTCACCCCCTATCCTGCTATGCATGGTCCCTCACCCCCCAATCTTAGAATGCATGTCCCCTCACCATCCAATCCTGGAAAGCATGGTCCCCTCACCCCCAAATCCTGGTATGCATGGTCTCCTCACCCCCCAATCATGGTATGCATGGTCCCCCCTGATCACTATCATAGGATGTATGGTACCCCCTCACCTCCCAATCCTGGTATGCATGTTCCCCTCATCCCCAATCCTGGTATACATGGCACCCCTTACCTCCCAATTCTTGTATGCATGGTCCCCTCACCCTCATATCCTGGTATGCATGGTCCCCTCACCCCCCGATCCTTGTATGCATGGTCCTCTCAGCCCCTTATCATGGTATGCATGGTCCCCTCACCCCCAATCCTGATATGCATGGTCCCCTCACCCCCAATCCTGATATGCATGGTTCCCTCACCCCCCTATCCTGGTATGCATGGTCCCCTCACCCCCCTATCCTGGTATGCATGGTCCTCTCAACCCCCTAATCTGGTATGCATGGTCCCCTCACCCCCAAATCCTGGTATGCATGGTCTCCTCAGCCCCAATCTTGATATGCATGGTCCCCTCACCCCCAATCCTGGTATGCATAGTCCCCTCTGTTAGGGTCTGTGGAACGCACCAAATATAAGATGTGGAGAGGTGCGTTCGCAGCCCGGGGTTCACCGTGCAGGTGGAGCCTGCTGCTAGTAAAATGGCGCAAGAAGCAAACTCTGTTATCCCGCAGAGTCGCCAAAATAAACGCCGTAACGCGCTGTGGCAATATGTGCAAACTCTGTTAATCCACAGAGCCGCTAGAAGGAGTACCGCAGCGCTATATGGCGATGTGTGTGAACTCACTTAACACAACTGAGTCGCAAAATAAACACGCTAGGGCGCTGTCTAGCGTTGAAAGCGAACCCTGTTACGTCACAGAGCCGCTGAGACAAACTTCTGTGTCCTGTCAGGCACCCAGGTACACAGTGAACAGCTAAGCGAACATAGAACGTGATCATGCGCTAATGTCCTCGGGAGTCACCCGAAATCTATGGCGTCTGAACGCCAGGACCTGAATACGGCAATCAAACTCCTCACCGGTTATGCCGGCAATCTAGGGCATCTAGGACACCGACCCTGACTATCTAGCATACCAAACTCCTCACCGATTAAGTCGGTATTCTAGGGGCTTATTTCAGCCGGGCCCTAACCACACACACGCATAACCACACTGGCGCTAAGCATATAACGATTGATATTAGCGCATGGCGGCCCAGCCATGCCACCCTTTTATAGCAACAGCTACAGGACCTGCTAGAAACAAGGACCAATGAGAAACTGTTCAAAACACATGTAGTTTCAGGACCTTCCTGGCGGACCAATAGGAGCCGCTGCAGTACCTGAACATGTGACCCCTGATCTCCAATGAGAGATCTTACCCTGGGCATGCTCAGAAGGGGAAACGCAGGACTTCGTCCCAAAGACGTCTGCTCCAGCACTGGCTATAATAGCAGATCCAGGAGAGGCAGCAGCAAGTCTCTGCACAGTACTGGAATGGGCAAGACGCTGGGACCGATGTCTCTGCTGAGCAGGCTCCACTGCGGCCGGAGATGAATGGGGGACCGCAGCAGGACTGGTTCGAGACTCCCCTTGTGCAACAAAGGGATCTCGAACCCTAACACCCTCACCCCCAATCCTGGCATGCATAGTCCTCCCTCATCTCTATCATAGGATATATGGTACCCCTCACCCCACAATCCTGGTATGCATGGTCCCCTCATCCCCAATCCTGCTATACATGGCCCCCTTACCTCCCAATTCTGGTATGCATGGTCCGCCTTCATCCCTATTGTAGGATGTATGGTACCCCCTCACCCCCAATCTTGGTATGCATGGTCACCTCATCCCAATCCTGGTATACATGGCACCCCTTACCTCCCAATTCTGATATGCATGGTCCCCACATCCCCAAATCCTGGTATGCATGGTCCCCTCAGCACCCAATCTTGATATGCATGGTCCCCTCACCCCCTATCCTGGTATGCATGGTCCCCTCACCCCCCAATCCTGATATGCATGGTCTCCTCACCCCCCTAGCCTGGTATGCATGGTCCCCTCACCCCCTTATCCTGATATGCATGGTCCCCTCAACCCCCTATCCTGGTATTCATGTTCCCCTCACCCCCACTATCCTGGTATGTATGATCCCCTCACCCCCTATCCTGGTATACATGCTACCTTTTACCCCCTATGCTGATATGTTTGGTCCCCCTCACCCCTATTAAACTGCACACATACAAAAAAAACCCAAACATTTATACTCAACCTTTCTTCCCTGTGCTCCAGCGTTGTCCCGTTCTGCTGGACGCCGGGGTGGAGAGCGGCGCTGAGGTACGCATATGCCCATACAGCGCTGTCCGGCGTCATATTGCTGAAGACATACTGCAAATGTGTCTTCTGTAAAATGGCGCCGGATAGCTCTATGCGCGTGTGCGATTCCAACGCTCACTCCTGCCCGGTCTCCGGCGAGAAGCACCGCGGCAACGCTCCTCCCGGTCAGGTAAGTATGTAAGTATGGCACCGGAGATCGCGGTATGCATCCAGTGTCTACGCGTACCGCGATCTACGGCGCCATAACCAATCCTCACCGCTTGATACCGTCTTCTGTCTGGAGCCAGATTGCGCAGGCTTGTCGCGGTTGCGCAGTCTATAAAGGCTTCGGACAGAGTGACACTCCCAGCGTTATATTATATATAAATATATATATATATATATATATATATATATACACCTATTCTATGTGTATATATCTACTCTATCTTTTATATTATAACATGTCGGTGTGATTTTACTGTATAGCCGCATATGAATTGCCAGCTTTTCAAAGGATGATGGTGCGTAAAATTCGCACAGCACTCGCATGGTGCGAGTGTTGTGCAATTTTCTTTTGGCGAGTCTCGTCCGAGATACGCAGCAAGGCCGGAGTCACACTACCGTAGAATACGGACGAATGCTATGAGAGAAAAAAATCGCATAGCACTTGGACCAATGTTAATCTATGGGGCAGCTCCCATCATCCGTTTTTTCTCATCCGTATTATACATGCGAGAAAAATCGAAGCATGCTGCAATTGTCTGCGTATCTCGGCCGAGTCTCACCAATGCAAGTCTATGGGTGCGAGAAAAAATCGGACACCACATGGACCATCAGTGTGACTTGCGAGAAATACGCAAGCATTTTCCTCATTTCAGTCCATTGAGCCATTAAATTCAATGATGAAAATCAGTGAGAAATGTAAAGCCATACGCATGTCATACGGATGCCGTACGGATACATAGGTGTGAGAAAATCGCATCATCGCATTGAAAACAGATTCCATATAAATCACCATACGGAGAACATTTGTGCGATTCTCGGCAGACAAAATCGGACCGATTTTTTTATACGTAGTGTCTGACTCCGGCCCAATACGCAGCATGCTGCAATTTTTTTTCTCAGTCCAATTTCAGCAGAGAAAAAAAATCGCAGATGAGATGTCAGCCATTGAATAACATTGGTCAAACTGATTTTTTATCGGATTGCACTCGTTTGTATTTCTCGCAAGTGGGTATGAGCCCTTAGGCTGTAAAAGGTATCAACTACATAGCACTCTCCAATTTTTTATATTTTTCTAGCTACTAGTTAACACAGTACAAAGATATATTTTTCCTGCAACATCATGACATACATTGCCTGAATCCCAAAGAAGCTGGCAGCAGGACAAATGAGGGCTGGGAATGGTATTATTTTGTCTACCCCATTTCAGCTTTAACTCCTAAAGGACCAAGCCACTTTGTGGGTTATTGACCGAGCCTCATGTTTTAAATCTCACCAGTGTCAATTTATGTGGTAATAACTCAGGAATGCTTCAGTGGATACTACTAATTCTGAGACTGTATGCTCATGACAAGATGTACTTCATGATAGAGGTAAAATTTGTTTGATATGACTTACGTTTATTTGTGAAAATATCTGAGAGTTGGTGAAAATGTCACAATTTTCAAACTTTTAATTCTTAGGCCCTTCAACCAGAGTGTTCTGTCACGCAAAATAGTTAATAAATTATATTTCCTACATATCTACTTTACAGAAGCACAATTTTTTAAACAAAATTTTTTTGGTTAGGAAGTTAGAAGGGTTAAGTTGATCACCAATTTCTAATTTTTCCAACAAAATTTATAAAACCATTTGAAGTGATTTTGGGGGGCCTAAATGACAGAAAGTAGCCAAAATGGCATGATTCTAAAAAGTTCATACCTCAAGGTCCTCAAAACCAAATTCAAGAAGTTTGTTAACCCATCAGGTGCGTCACAGGAATTAATGCAAAATGAAAGGAAAAAATTAAAATTTTACCTTTTTTTTCCCAAAATTTTACTTTAGTCTCAAATTTTTATTTCCACAAGGGTAACAGAAGAAAGTGGACGACAAAATTTGTTGTGCAATTTCTCCTGAGTATGCCGATACTATTGACTGGGCGAATGGCAGGGCTTGAAAGGAAAGGAGCACTGTTGGACTTTTTGAACACAAAAATGGCTGGAATCGAGAGCGGACTCCATGTCGAGTTTGGAGAAACCCTGATGTGCCTAAAAAGTGGAAACCCCTTAAAAGTGACCCCACTTTGGAGACTATACCCCTCAAGGAATGTATCTAGATGTGTGATGAGCACCTTGAACCTCCAGGTGCTTCACTGAAGTTTATGACGTAGAGCCATAAAAACAAAACACATTTTTCACACAAATTTTCGTTTAGCCCCATCTTTTTTTATTTTCACAATGGTAACAGGAGTAACAGGAGAATATGTACCATAAAATTTGTTGTGAAATGTCTCCAATGTGTGCCAATACCCCCATATGTGGTCAAAAAATACTTTTGAGGCAGAGTGAAAAGCTTAGAAATGAAGACGTGCCATATTATATTGCAGATTTTACTGTTATGATTTACGGGTGCCATGACCCATTGGGAAAGCCTGAGGTGCCAGAACATCAGAGCTCTTCATAAGCAACTCCATTTTGAAAATTAAATTTCTCAATTAATTCATCTAAGGGTGCAGTGATCGTATTGACACCACAGGTGTGTTACAGAACTTTATACCATTAGGCAGTGAAGAAAACATAATTACATTTTTACCATAAAAATTTTGTTGTCACCCATATTTTACATTTTCACATGGGGAAATAAATAAAAATAGCATCAAAATTTGTAGCAAATTTTTTGTTGAAGGTGGAAATACCCCACAATGGCATTGGTTTTATTTTGGAATTGGTTTTATTTGTGTTTTATGCCATTCCTCATACGGTTTAAGTGATTAGACAACTTTATTCTTTGTGTCAGTGCGATTACAGCGATACCAGATTAATATAGGATTTTTATGTTTGGCTGCTATCACTAAAACACTAAAAGAAGTTTGTTTTCAAAAACTAGTTTTTGCATCACCATATCTTGAGAGCTATAATTTTTCCATATTTCAGCAGACAGAGTCATGTGAGGGATTATTTTTTGTGGACTTATTATTATTATTATTTATTTATATAGCACTATTAATTCCATGGTGCTGTACATGAGACGGGGTTACACAGGGGCGCACCTATAATGAGGTGAGTTGAGCATTCTGTCTCAGGCGGCAGCAGCTAGGGGGCAGCAGAGCGGAACTCAGAACACGTGGTGTGGTGCCGCCTCTACTTAATCCCTGCTGAGTCTTACACTCCTGCGCACGGTGCTATGTGTCCAGCAGTGAGAAGCAGCCACGCCCCCCATGCACCCCTACCTCACCCTCCCACCTGTCCACTTCAGCTTCTCGCAGCCAGGAGTTTGTTGCTGTGCTGTCCTCTTATGTGTGAGCAGGACCTTTGATGAGGTCACAGGAGGGTGAGGAGTCAAGGGACACATGGTCAGGCTCCCTGTGTGCAGGTCTGCTGTGCTGGTTGTCATGGTGCTGGATGAAGGTAAGTTTATGTTTGGGATCAGGAGGGGTTTAGTGTGGATATAGCAGAGCTGTGTGTGTATGAGGTGTACGGAGCGGAGCCGTGTGTGTACGAGGTGTACGGAGCGAAGCCGTGTGTGTACGAGGTGTACGGAGCGGAGCCGTGTGTGTACGAGGTGAACGGAGCGGAGCCGTGTGTGTACGAGGTGTACGGAGCGGAGCCTTGTGTCTACGAGCTGTACGGAGCGGAGCCGTGTGCGTGCGAAGTGTACGGAGCGGAGCCATGTGTGTACAAAGTGTACGGAGCGGAGCCGTGTGTGTACGAAGTGTAAGGAGCGGAGCCATGTGTGTACGAAGTGTATGGAGCGGAGCCGTGTGTGTACGAAGTATACAGAGCGGAGCCGTGTGTGCACGAAGTGTACGGAGCAGAGCCGTGTGTGTACGAAGTGTACGGAGCGGAGCCGTGTGTGTACGGAGCGGAACCGTGTGTGTACAGAGCATACGGAGTGGAGCCGTGTGTGTACAGAGCGGAGCCGTGTGTGTACGGAGCGGAGCCGTGTGTGTACGAAGCGTACGGAGCGGAGCCGTGTGTGTACGAAGCGTACGGAGCGGAGCCGTGTGTGTACGAAGAGTACGGAGCGGAGCCATGTGTGTACGGAGCGTACGGAGCAGAGCCGTGTGTGTACAGAGCGTACGGAGCAGAGCCGTGTGTATACGGAGCGGAGCCGTGTGTGTACGAAGCGTACGGAGTGGAGCCGTTGTGGTACAAAGCGTACGGAGCGGAGCTAGGTGTGTAAGGAGCGGAGCCGTGTGTGTATGGAGCGGAGCCGTGTGTGTACGAAGTGTACGGAGTGGAGCCGTGTGTGTACGGAGCGGAGCCGTGTGTGTACGAAGCGTACGGAGCAGAGCCGTGTGTGTACGAAGTGTACGGAGCGGAGCCGTGTGTGTACGGAGCGTACGGAGCAGAGCCGTGTGTGTACGGAGCGTACGGAGCAGAGCCGTGTGTGTACGAGGTGGATGCAGCGGTGCCGTGTGTGTACGAGGTGGATGTAGCGGTGCTGTGTGTGTACGGGGCATACGAAACGGAGCCCTGTGTGTACAAAGTGTATGGAGCTGAGCCGCTCAGCTCCGTACACAAAGCGCTCCGTGCTTGAGCCGTGTGTGTATGGAGCGGAGCAGAGCCATGTGTGTACGGGGTGTACTGAGTGGAGCCGCGTGTGTATGGAGCGGAGTCGCGTGTGTATGGAGCGGAGCCGCGTGTGTACGGAGTAGAGCCGCGTGTGTATGAGATGTATGGTCCAAAGCCGCATGTGTACAAGTTTTACGGAGTGGAGCCATGTGTTTACAATGTGTACTACTTATACAGAACTTTAACAAATATAAAAATCGATGTTTCAAACATATTCCTATATAAAAATGTATGTATTTCACATGTGCGTCACATTAGTAAGAGTAAACCATATTTATTTGTACTGATTTTACAATGGGGGGGCGTTTGCAGTAAACAAACTTGCAATGGCAGACTGGTAGAGAGGGAAGAGGACCCTGTCCTTGTGTGTTTATATTTTAAAAGATTATGGAGAAGGAGACAGTAGGTCAGAAGTTACTGTAGCTCTGATGGTGTTGAGGTGGCCGGATGATCATTACAGTTTGTAAGCATTTTTGAAGAGATGGGTTTTGAGGTTCTATCTGAAGGATCCAAATGTGATGGATAACCGAACGTTTTGGGGCACAGAATTCCAGAGGGACATTTGGGAAAAAATTTGGAGGCGATTGGGTGAGGAGTAGAGTTGAGCGATACTTTCCGATATCCTAAAGTATCGGAATCGGAATGGTATCGCCGATATCACTAAAATATCGGCGATACCCGATACCGATACCGGAAGTCCCATGTAAGTCTATGGGAACAAAATATCGCAACTAAAAAAAACCCCATTCTTTCCTTGTAAACACTAAATATACACACATAGAATACATATATATATATATATACATGTCATTGTGACATATATATATACATATATGTATAGTTTATACACTTCTACATAGTTAAATATCCTCTGATTCAATTGCCGGGTAAAGCCGGCTTCAGTGAAAAGACAGAAGCACCCGACATGAAATGACACTTGGTGTACATAGGGTTAACCATGTCTTTTCATGTCGTTTGCTATCTGATTTGCACAAACAATTAAATCAGTCTATGTGTGCAAAATTTCACACCTGTAGGGGTTAATTAAAGGTGTAAATTCGTTGTAAAAAAAACGGACTTTTTTGCTACGAATTTACACCTTTAATTAACCCCTACAGGTGTGAAATTTTGCACACATAGTCTGATTTAATTGTTTGTGCAAATTAGATAGCAAAGGACATGAAAAGACATGGTTAACCCTATGTACACCAAGTGTCATTTCATGTCGGGTCACCCGACATGAAATGACACTTGGTGTACATAGGGTTAACCATGTCTTTTCATGTCCTTTGCTATCTAATTTGCACAAACAATTAAATCAGTCTATGTGTGCAAAATTTCACACCTGTAGGGGTTAATTAAAGGTGTAAATTCGTTGTAAAAAAACAGACTTTTTTGCTACGAATTTACACCTTTAATTAACCCCTACAGGTGTGAAATTTTGCACACATAGACTGATTTAATTGTTTGTGCAAATTAGATAGCAAAGGACATGAAAAGACATGGTTAACCCTATGTACACCAAGTGTCATTTCATGTCGGGTTCTGCATTTTCACAAAAGCCGGCAATTGAATTAGCGGCTATTATACTATGTAGAAGTGTATGAACTACAAATATAAATATATATATATATATATATATATATATATGTGTCACAAATTCAATGACATGTATATATATATATGAGGTGTAAAATTGCTGAAAAAAAATGCGTGGGCTCCCGCCCTATTTTCGCAACCAGACAGACAAAGCCAGTGAGTGGGGGCAGATAATAATAGCCCAGAGAGGGACCATTATTTTTGCCCCCCCCCAGCTACTAACATCTGCCCCCAGACACCCCAGGAAAGACAAATCTATAATTAGATTCGCCCTTTCTGGCACTTTGCCCGTCTATTCCCATTGCCCTGTAGCGGTGGCGAATGGGTTAATATGGGGTTAAAGCCACCTTGCTATTGAAAGGTGACCTTAAGCCAGGTTAATAATTGAGAGCTGTCAATTAGACAACTATCAATTATTAATCCTATTGCATGAAATAAAAATAAAACACACACACTTTAATTAAAAATCATTTTAATGAAATAAAGACACATGTTTTTGACCATCTTTTATTTTACTGCAAAAACCATTTCCTGTAATAAAAATAAAATAAAAAAGCAAAATTATTCTTACCTATCCCATGCACAGTCAGGTCCCACGGTGTAATCCTTCAGAAAGGGTTAATGTTTACTGCAGGGACCGCAGCTAATGCTGCAGCCTCACAGTAAACCCCAAATGAATGAGTTCCTCTCCTGCCTGACAGGAGAGTAAAGGCTGGGTGTCACATAACGATACACCAGCGATCCCGACAACGATATGCACTTGTCAGGATCGCTGGTGTATCGCTACATGATCGCTGCTGAGCTGCCAAACAGGCAGCTCAGGCAGCGATCTGGGACAGCGACACTGCGGGTAACATCGCTTAAGGGCCCGTCTCACATAGCGATATCGCTACCGAGATCGCTGCTGAGTCACTAGTTTTGTGACGCAGCAGCGAGCTCACCAGCGATATCGCTGTGTGTGACATTCAGCGACGATCAGCCCCCTGCCGGGTATCGCTGATCGTCGCAGAAATGTCAGGACCTTTTTTTGATCGCTGGTTTCCCTCTGACAGGCACGCATCGCTGCGTGTGACAGGCGGGAGACCAGCGATCCGCTGGTAACCAAGGTACACAGCGGGTTTCCAGGCACCGCGCAGCGCTTGGAAACCCGCTGTGTACCTTGGATACCAGCTCCCTGCATCAGGGCGCTGGTATCCAAGGTACACAGCGGGTTTCTAGGCACAGCCCCGCGCCTGGAAACCCGCTGTGTACCTTGGTTACCAGCGGATCGCTGGTCTCCCGCCTGTCACACGCAGCGATGTGTGCCTGTCAGCGGGAAACCAGCGATCAAAAAAAGGTCCTGACATTTCAGCGACGATCAGCGATACCCGGCAGGGGGGCTGATCGTCGCTGAATGTCACACACAGCGATATCGCTGGTGAGCTCGCTGCTGCGTCACAAAACTAGTGACTCAGCAGCGATCTCGGTAGCGATATCGCTATGTGAGACGGGCCCTTAAGTGGAAAGCTTAATTGATTGCTTTCCACTTTCACTTCAGGTCAGCCAGGGACACAATCAGTGACGTCAGAGGGAACTGATTAACAAAAATAGGGGTTCCCTTCGAAAAAAAAATGGCGTGGGTCCCCCCTATTTTTGTTAACCAGCCAGATGAAGCAGACCGCTGAGGCCTGGATTTTCAGGCTGTTAAGGAGCCAAGATCCATGGACCTTGCCAGCCTGATAATACCAGGCCACAGCAGTCTGCATATCTTGGCTGATTAACAAAAATAGGGGATCCCCTCGAAAAAAATTGGCGTGGGGTCCCCCCTATTTTTGTTAACCAGCCAGATGAAGCAGACCGCTGAGGCCTGGTTTTTCAGGCTGGTAAGGATCCAATATCCATGGACCTTGCCAGCCTGATAATACCAGGCCACAGCAGTCTGCTTAGCTTGGCTGGTTAACAAAAATAGGGGATCCCCTCGAAAAAAAAAACGGCGTGGGGATCCCCCCTATTTTTATTAACCAGCCAAGTAAAATGCAGACTGCTGCGGCCTGGTATTAAAAGACTGTCAAGGCCCATGGATTTTGGCCCTCAACAGCCTGATAATACCAGGCTACAGCAGCCCCACATTTGGCGCATCAAAAGATGTGCCAATTGTGGCACTTTACCCGGCTCTTCCCACTTGCCCTGTAGCGGTGGCAAGCGGGGTAATAAGGGGTTAATGTCACCGTTGATTGCACGGTGACAATAAGCCCGGTTAATAATGGAGAGGTGTCAATAAGACACCGATCCATTATTAATCCCAAAGTTTTTAAATGTTTAAAAAAAAGACAAAGCAAGAAAAAAGTATTTTAATGAAATAAAAGAGACAACACAGTTTTCATTTCTTTTATTACACTCTCATTCCTGCGACGCCATCGATCTCCTGTAAAAAAAGAAAAAAAAACAGTATACCACCTGTCCGACGCAGTCCATAACGACAGTCCCATGACGATCCAACTCTGCTACATCGCAATGACAGGCAGAGCCTGTCATCGCGACGCAGCACAGCTGATTACCTGCTTCCCCGGCGGTGACGTCATCGGACTGACTGCTTTACGGCCGGGATTACCCAGCAGTCACTGCAGTTATCGCGAGAAACTGCATGTGACCGCCGGGGAAAGAAGATTGCGGCCATCAAGCAGTCCAGCCCGTGACCGCCGGAGATCTTCTGCCAGGTAAGTGCCGCTGACTCCTGACAGACCCGACCGACGGACAGTGACAGTGACAATCCCGATTCCGGTATCCGATATGACGAAAATATCGGAACTCGGAATCGGAATTCCGATACAGCCAATATCGGCCGATACCCGATATTTGCAGTATCGGAATGCTCAACCCTAGTGAGGAGCGAATAAGCGTGGAGGAGAGAAGGAGGTTTTGGGAGGACCGGAGATTACGTGAGGTAAGATATTGAGAGATTAGTTCTGAAATATATGGAGGAGAAAGGTTATGGAAGGCTTTGTAGGTCAGTATTAGTAGTTTAAATTGGATACGCTGGGAAATTGGGCGCCAGTTAAGGGATTTGCAAAGAGGGGAAACAGGAGTGTAGCGAGGAGAGAGATTATTTAATCGGGCAGCAGAGTTAATGATGGACTGGAGGGGTGTGAGAGTGGTAGAAGGTAGGTCACAGAGGAGGATGTTGCATTAGTCGAGGCTGGAGATGATTAGGGCATGCACAAGCATTTTGTTATAGTGAGGGTTGAGGAAAGGATGGATTCTGGAAAAATTTTGGGGCTGGAGGCGACAGGAGGCGGTGAGAGCTTGGATGTGTGGTTTGAAGGATAGGGCAGAGTCAAGAGTTAAGGTAATGCCACACTAGACAATCCTGCTAGCGATCTCATTAGCTAATGAGATCGCTAGCGGGATTGTTTCTATATCGCTAGTGGCTACCTATTTTAGCGATGTCGTTAGGACGCTATCGCGGTTAGCGATCTCCTTAACGACTTTAGCGGTACAAAAGTACCGCTAAATCGCTAAAAAAGGTGCCACACTTAGCGATATATACTTACCCAGTGGGGCGCCAGCGACGAAAATAGGGTCCGGAACGATTCCAGCGACGAGCGAGATCACAGCAGGAAGCTCGTCGCTGGCAGCTGCCGCACACAACAACATCGCTAACGGGATCGCTAAATAGTGACGTTTTTTAGCGATCCCGTTAGTGATGTTGTTTAGTGTGGCATACCCTTTACTCCGAGGCAGCGGATTACCGGGACAGGGGAAAGTGTGAATTCATTTATTGTGATAGAATAGGTAGGGAAGATATGCAAGATGGAGGAAAGATAATTAGTTCAGATTTGTCTACATTGAGCTTGAGGAAGCGAGAGGAGAAGGAGGATATGGCTGACACTCTGGGATTCTGGAGAGCAGAGAGGTGACATCTGGGCCAGAGAGGTAGGTCTGAGTGTCATCGGCATATAGATGGTACTGGAAACCGTAGAACTTTGAGATGTCCGAGGCTAAGGGTATAGATTGAGAAGAGAAGGGGTCCTAGGACAGAGCCTTGAGGGATGCCAACAGAGAGGGGGCGAGATGAGGAGGTAGTGTGGGAGTAGGAAATGCTAAATGTGCGGTTGGTAAGGTATGAGGAGATCCAGGATAGGGCAAGGTCTTTGACACCAAAGGAAGAGAGGATCTGTAGTATGAGGCACTGGTCAACTGTGTCGAAGGCAGAGGACAGGTCTAGAAGGAGGAGTATAGAGAATTGTCTGTTAGCTTTGGCTGTAAGTAAGTCATTAGTAAGTTTGGTCAGGGCTTTCTCAATGGATTGGTGGGGATGGAAGCTAGATTGTAGGTTGTCGAAGAGCAAGTTAGATGCAAAGTGAGAGGAAAGTTCAGCTTGGACGTGCTGCTCAAGGAGTTTGGAAGCAAATGCGAGCAAAGATATGGGGCAATAGCTGGACATAGCGCTCAGGTCAAGGGATGGCTTTTTGAGGATAGGTGCTGTGAAGTAGGAACAGCCACCATCTTGGATAGGGCCTATACCAGCCTCCATTTTGTCTGTTCACAGATTCACAGCATCTAACTGCTGTAGTTCCCCATGGCCTATG
This sequence comes from Oophaga sylvatica, assembly GCA_033576555.1. Lineage (NCBI taxonomy): Eukaryota > Metazoa > Chordata > Amphibia > Anura > Dendrobatidae > Oophaga > Oophaga sylvatica. Next base: position 381,906,775 of record JARQOD010000002.1, on the reverse strand, counting down.
GGCATATTCAATACGACAGGGTTTGATGTCCACTGTGAATAAAAAGGGCTTTTAGTATGCTAAGTAATTCAGGCTCATGTTTGAATGGCAAGGTCTTTAGTATGGTAACGAGTTAAGACCCAAAACAGAGCTTCATAGCTTCAGTACGGAGCCAAGTCAGCATGGTGAATAGTAAGGTTTGTTAGCATGGTAATGAGATGCCTGGGGATTCAATTAGACTATACCTTTCAGCTAGACACATCCATTGTATATTTCCAGACACGAAGGCTCCATTCTAGGATTATGAATTATAAGCACATCTTTGTAGGTACATTATCATAAAAATATCTGTGTGACCCGGCGGACCTGGCATTTGATGGTGCAACTCCTGAGTCGGTGATGGCTCGGGGGTCTGAGATATAGAGATTGGCTCTCCACAGAGACCCAATCGGGCCAGGTTTGATCTCCATGCGACAGGCAAAATATACTGCTGGTACCTCTCGCGTCCTGATCCGATCGTTCTGGAGAAAGTTAACCCCTTTATTAGGTATTGGGAATAAATTCTGCAGGGGGCTAAGGGTGGAGATTGTCAGCCCACCCTCGGACACCGAGGGGAGGGACCTAGCAGGTTTAAGAACTGTGAGCTAAGGGCAGACCAGATCCATTCTCACAGCAGCAAGACCATGGAAAACTAAGGACCAAAGGGACAGATCTGCCAAGGGAGCAGCGTTACACGTTTTGAGGGACTGTCCAGCAACTAAGACTTTCACCTGGGGATCGCAGAGCTCCCTGCCTCCACATGCCCCTACAACCTGGTAATATTGACCTCTAGCTAATACCTCTAAGCCTTGTACCATTATTGTTGTATTTTACTCTGACTGCAAATCCATTGTAATTCAGTTGTATAGCTTACTGTATATTTCTGTAATTATCTAGTGCGCCCTTAAGGCAATTAAACCATAAAATTAATCTTGGGCTGATGCTTTTACTCTGATCACGAATCTTAGAATACCCACTGGGTAACAGGACACCCTCCCCGGCGGCCATTTGCTCTAGGTGCAGTTCCCTTACTGACCTGAGAGACAAAGGAAAACTTAGTCTATAATTGACAGCTATTTTCTTTGGGCTCCCTGTATGCATCTTCTTATCTCTTCCTTTCTCCTTTTCCTAAATCATGTCCTCTTATTTCAATGTTTTCTTATAGGTGAATTTTTCCAAACAACTCCATGAAAGACATTGAAGGATTTATTGACGCCAATTTCTAAGATTTCGGGACTGCTTTCAGGACTACCCCAATAGATTTCCCACAAAAGCATAAAGAAAGAAGAAACTTGTATAACCCTCTCTCTTTTTTTTAAATTTTATTATCATCATCATCATTTCGCATTGACTAATATGCCATCTGCCTTGTGCCATATGTGATATTTTGGTATTACAATAACTATGTATTAACTGACCTTTGTAATATGTTTGGAACGTGTATATACAAGTGATATATTCGATCTTTATAGTGAGGCTCTTTCTTTAGCCAGACACTTCTACCACCTTGAGTCCTTATTTAGGAGCTCTTATTGAAGGGTAGTAGCATGAGTTATCCTTACCTTTTTCAAAGAACGTGCTGGTAATATTTGTTATATCATTGATTTTTGTACATATATATTTGATCCTATGTATATTCCTCATCAATGTTCTACTTATGGGTAGAGTGTCTTTTTATAACTAACACCATTGGACTATCATTGGTCCTTTCTTTCTTCCCCCTTACTATTCTGGAACTTACCTTTGAAAATACACTCTTTAAGGGGTACTTGTGTTTTCGGACACATTTTGGATTAAATATATTCTCATTACACACTCATTCCATCTGAGGTTTGTTTCTTGTGCGAAACTTGTTTGGACTTTAGAGTATATTTGCGCAAAGCAATATGCGTCGCACTATTTCTATCAGATCACTATTGCCAGGCAATGGGCATGTTCCTCTCTGTATATATGCGCCTTATTTGTGGACGCTTTTAATTTCATGGCTAAATATATCTGGTCACAGATATTGCTTCTTTGCTTATTGTGATTAACACATATATGTGCTTTATGTCCGTTAGGCCTTTAATATTTGGTTTATCTACCTCCAGGAACAGCAAGTTTATATTATATTATATTTAATATCTGTTTATACACTTTTTTGCTGAGTAACTATCTTTTCAAGACATGCACTTAGGGGCTCATTGTTAGTGACTACCCCTGGTTGGCACCTTTTGCCTTCTTATGTGTTCGAGGCTCGGCATGACTAATGCATTTGACATGGGCCGCATTATTGGTCATTTGACTACTATTGCTAGGCAACAGATAATTCTTCTTTGCGCATGCGTTCCAATTGTGGAAGCCTTGAACTTGGTGGCTAAATATATTCCGTCATGTATACCGATCGCGATCCACATATGTATGCTGTTTGTGCCCATACTTTTGCTCACACCTTCTGCTACTGAGCAACCATCTTTTTTTAGATATGCGCTTTGTGTTCCACGAATTGTGACCCGATATGCGCCGCACTATTGGTTGCCTGATTCCTATTGCTAGGCAACAGCTATACTCTTCTCTGCACATGCGCCCTAATTACGGACGCTTTGAACCGAGTGACTAAATAATTTTTGTCATAGACATCGCTTTTATATATATTGTGACCAACAAAATATATGTACTTGGTGTCCGCTTGGTTCCTATTTCTATCTAGAGGAGAAGCTACATACTCCTGCTTACTTTTTCTGTTGCTATAAGCAACCATCCTTTTCAGGCATGCGCTCTGTGGTTCACAGACAGTGACCACTTCCGTCGGCATTTCCTCCTGGCTCCCTGTGAATCTGAGTTATACTATGCTCGCCGCACCTTATAGGTGTAGATGTATGATTATAATAGATCGCACTTCTAGACTCACACACACCTGCCTTGACAAAGACACCGCCTGTGTTGGAACGCGTGGGTTCGGTTCCACATGCCATTCTCTGGGGAACACTTGTCCCTATAGGGTATTATAGATGGATTTACTTTTCTCCTCTCACCACTAGTTCATTGAGTCATTTGACTATGGTAAGGCAATTATAGGGTCTTTAAATGCCTTGGATCTAAGATAGTTCCTAGGGGTGAGCACAAAAGGATTGAGTTTATTGTTTTTTTCATACTTTATTTTTGTTTGAAATCCTCTAAGATACAATAGTGTTCCTCGGATGATGATGATAATAAGATTGGGTTTATTTAACCATTGCTGCAAAAGCTTCTTTTGTGTACAACACTTACTACAGGTTATATCTCTACAAGGCATGTGGAATTAGTGTTTTTTTGAGCATTTAACTCTGGATTGTGATCTTTGTATATACCATTAGTGGTTTTTTAAGTGTTTTTAATGTTGTGTGTGTTGTTTGTTTGTAGTGTATTTGATTTGGAATAAACCTTATATTGTTTGACTTTATATATTTTTTGGTGATCCTTTAAATTTGTGCATGTGTCTTTTTTCCTTGTTGTTTCTTATGTTGTTACTTCACATGCAATAAGTGATCCCAATTTCATATATATATTGTGGGGTGGTGCCCGCTTAAAAACAATTTTTTGGTCTGAGAGACAAAGGGGGCGCTGGAGAGCTGTGCCTGTGGAGTTACGTCACATTGGTGACGTGGAAGGACGGGGGCTGTCCTTCACAGGTGCGATTGTGACACGTTTAAAAGCAGAGGGAAGGTACCAGAAGTTAGTGATAGGTTAAAGACATGGGTTAGGGATGGGATTAGTGCAGTGGTGAGGTTGGGGAGGAGGTGGGATGGGATGGGGTCAAGTGCACAAGTGGTGAGGTGTGATTTGGAGAGATTTGCAAGCTCTCCTTCACTGATTTTGGAGAGGGAAGTTATGGGGTTACGGCATTCATCTGGCATACAAAGGGATTGTGCTGGTTGGACAACAAAGACTTGCCTTGTTTGGTCTATCTTATTTTTGAAGTGCGTGGCTAAGTCCTCAGCAGAGATTAGGGAAACCGGAGGGGGCAGTGGTGGGCGGAGGAGGGAATTAAGTGTTGAACAAATGTTTGCGGTTGTGGGATAAGGAAGACACTAGGGATGTAAAGTAGGCCAGTTTAGCAGACGTGAAAGCTTGTTTGAATGTGAGTGTTGCTTGTTTGAGTGAAGTGAAGTCGTCTTGCAAGTGCATTTTCTTCCAATGCCGCTCTGCAATTCTGGATACTTGCAGAAGCTTTTTAGTGGTTATTGTGCCAGGGTTGTTTATTAGTTATTAAGGTTGAAGGAAGACTTTAAGTCCATCTAGTTCAACCCATATCCTATCCTAACCTGCCCTAACATGTTGATCCAGAGGAAGGCAAAAAAAACCCAAGTGGCAAACAGTAAGCTTCACATTGGGGAAAAAAATTCCTTCCCGACTCCACATACGGCAATCAGACTAGCTCCCTGGATCAACGCTGTATCTAGGAAACTAGTGAATATAGCCTGTAATATTATACTTTTCAAGAAAGGCATCCAGTCCCCTCTTAAATTTTAGTAAGGAATCACTCATTACAACATTAGACGGCAGAGAGTTCCATAGTCTCACTGCTCTTACAGTAAAGAATCTGCGTCTGTGATTATGGCTAAACCTTCTTTCCTCCAGACGTAGAGGATGCCCCCTCGTCCCCGTCACAGGTCTAAGAGTAAAAAGATCATTAGAAAGGTCTTTGTACTGTCCCCTCATATATTTGTACATTGTAATAAGATCACCCCTAAGCCTTCGTTTTTCCAAACTAAATAACCCCAAGTGTAATAACCTGTCTTGGTATTGCAGACCCCCCAGTTCTCTAATAACCTTGGTCGCTCTTCTCTGCACCCGCTCCAGTTCAGCTATGTCTTTCTTATACACCGGAGACCAGAACTGCACACAGTATTCTAAGTGTGGTCGCACCAGTGACTTGTATAGAGGTAAAATTATGTTCTCCTCATGAGCATCTATGCCTCGTCTAATGCATCCCATTATTTTATTTGCCTTGGCAGCAGCTGCCTGACATTGGCCACTAAATGTGAGTTTGTCGTCCACCCATACACCCAATCTTTTTCAGTGACAGTTTTGCCCAGTGTTTTACAATTAAGCACATAATTATACATCTTATTTATTCTACCCAAGTGCATGACCTTACATTTATCCCCATTAAAGCTCATTTGCCATTTATCAGCCCAAGCTTCTAGTTTACATAAATCCTCCTGTAATATAAAATTATCCTCCTCTGTATTTATTACCCTGCAGAGTTTAGTGTCATCTGCAAATATTGAAATACTACTCTGTATGCCCCCTACAAGGTCATTAATAAATATGTTAAAGAGAAGCGGCCCCAATACTGACCCCTGTGGTACCCCACTGCTAACCGTGACCCAGTCCGAGTGTGCTCCATTAATAACGACCCTTTGTTTCCTATCCATGAGCCAGTTCTTAACCCACTTACACATATTTTCCCCTATCCCCATTGTTCTCATTTTATGTATCAACCTTTTGTGTGGCACTGTATCAAAAGCTTTTGAGAAGTCCATGAACACCACGTCCACTGCATTCCCTTGGTCCAGTCCTGAACTTACCCCTTCATAAAAGCTTATCAGATTAGTCTGACAAGAACGGTCCCTCGTAAACCCATGCTGATACTGTGTCATGAGGTTATTCAGCTTCAGATACTCCAATATAGTATCCCTTAAAAAACCCTCCAGGATTTTACCCACAGTAGATGTTAAGCTCACTGGCCTATAATTTCCAGGTTCAATTTTTGCCCCCTTTTTGAATATTGGCACCACATTTGCTATACGCCAGTCCTGTGGTACAGACCCAGTTATTATGGAATCTTTAAAGATTAAAAATAATGGTCTATCTATAACTGTACTTAATTCCTGCAGTACTCGGGGGTGTATCCCATCCGGACCCGGGGATTTGTCAACTTTAGTGATTTTTAGACGCCGCCGTACTTCCTGCTGGGTTAAGCATGTGACATTTAATGGAGAAATTTTTTTTATCTCTGATCATGTTATCTGTCATGGGATTTTCTTGTGTAAATACAGTTGAAAAAAAGTCATTTAGCATATTGGCTTTTTCCTCATCCTCATCCACCATTTCACCCAGACTATTTTTAAGGGGACCAACACTATCATTTTTTAGTTTCTTGCTATTTATGTAGTTAAAGAATATTTTGGGATTATTTTTACTTTCTCTGGCAATGAGTCTCTCTGCCTCAATCTTTGCTGTCTTGATTTGCTTTTTACAGAATTTATTCAGTCTTCTGTATTTATTTAATGCCTCTTCACTACCTACTTGCTTTAATTCCCTAAACGCTTTCTTTTTGTCCCTTATTGCGCCCCCTTACAGCTCTATTTAGCCATAGTGGTTTCCTCCTAATTCTAGCATGTTTATTCCCATAGGGTATATACTGTGCACAGGTCCTATTCAGGATACTAATAAACGTCTCCCATTTTCTTTGTGTATTTTTATGTCTCAGGATATCGTCCCAGTTTATTGCACCAAGATCATCTCTCATCCGTTGGAAATTTGCCTTCCTGAAGTTTAGTGTCCTTGTAACCCCTCGACTACACATCTTATTAAAGGATACATGAAAGCTTATTATTTTGTGATCACTATTACCCAAGTGACCCCCAACCCTTATATTTGATATGCGGTCTGGCCTGTTGGATAATATTAGGTCTAGCAGTGCCCCCCCTCTTGTTGGGTCCTGAACTAGTTGTGAAAGGTAATTGTCTCTCATAGTTGCCAAAAACTATTGATTTGTCGCACTCTGCTATGCATGACAGGGGTGACCGCGTCGATAGCTGATGCAAGAGTGGCATTGAAGAAGCTAGTGGCAGTGTCTGTGTCATGGAGTGAAGATATGGAGGACTGGTAGAATAGAGTCAGAGAGTGTGTGAGTGTCTAGGTGTGCGAGGTTTCTGCGGGGGTGCGCATGTTGCTGGACATGGGTCACAGGTGAGGAAGACAGGGATGAGAAAGTGAGTAGATGGTCAGGTAGAGGGAGAGGGGAGGTTGTGAAGTTAGATAGGGAGCAGAGATGGTGAAGACCAGGTCTAATGTATGTCCGTCTGTGTGAGTGGCTGAGGAGGACCATTGGGTAAGGCCAAAAGATGAAGTGAGAGACAGGAGTATGGAGGCTGGTGGGTGTAAATCGGGATGTTGAAGTCACCCATGATGATGGTGGGAATGTCAGCAGAGAGAACGTGAAGAAGCCAGGTGGAGAAGTGGTCAATAAAGGCAGTGTTCAGGCCCGGAGGTCGGTATATGATGGCTACTTGGAGGTTAGAGGGAGAGTAGATGCGGTCAGAAGACGGGAGGATAAGGGAGGGTAGAGGTGGGATTGGGCTAAAGGTACAATGGAAGAAAGGAGAAGGCCCACTCCTCCACCATGTCTTATGCCAGGGCAAGGAGTATGGGTGAAGTGGAGGCCGCCTTAACATAGCGCAGCAGGGGAGGCTATGTCGGAGGGTGTCAGCCATGTTTCGGTGAGGCCTAGGAAGGAGATATTACGACGGGTAAAGAGGTCGTGAATCACGTGGAGTTTATTGCAGACAGAGCGGGCATTCCAGAGTGATCCAAAGAAAGGGAGCAGGGTGGTGGGTGTCAAGGGCACGGATTTGAAGTGGGCAAGACTTCGGGTGTTTATATTGGGCTGGGAGGGATAGAAAGGGGTAATAATGGGAGGTATGAGCTGTTGGGGTTCAGGATTGGGAGATATGTCGCCAGCAGTGAGTAGAAGAAGAGAGAGGGAGAGCAGGTGCGAGAAGGAGAGTGGGCGGCATGTTTGTGTTTTAGTAGGAGAGATCTGAAGTTGAGGAGCAGGTCAGCAGAGGAGGTCAGGTGGGGAGGCAAGAGGGAAGGAGAAATTATTATTTGCTTTGATGGTGCTGGTGTATGCAGATAGCGAAGGAGAGTGAGGAGTAATGGAGCCAAAACTGTTAGAGCGTATGTCAGATGGCAAATTGATAAGGCAGCTTTATTCTTTGGGTCAGTATGATTACAGCAATACCACAATTATGTAATTTTTTTTATGTTATAGTACTTTTACACAATAAAAACTATTTTATAGAAAAAATTATTTTTGTATCGCTTTATTCTGAAAGCTATAACTTTTTAATTTTTTCACTGATACAGCTTTGTGGCAACTTTTTTTTGAGTTTTCAGAGATATAATATTTATTTACATTCGTCTTTTTGATCACGTTTTATTAATTTTTTTTCAACGGTATGAGGAAAAAGCATAGATTGCCATATTTTTTATTTTTACTGTCAGTCACTCTGAGGGATCTCAGTACTCTGAGTGTGGGAACCCCTAGCATGCAGTGAAAGTTTAAAGTCGTGACAGACATAGCACATTATGATGCGAGAGCTGACACCCACTCACAACGTGCTATCTCTGTCATTGTCAATAAAGGTTAAGCAAATAAAAAGTATACAGTGACCATTTGCTGGGTTAGAAAGAGTCGATATATTTTGTAATATTTCAAAGCTGTTTCATTAATTTCGCAACAGTTAGCTCAGTCATATATTGCTAATATCTGAAGCCTGTGAGTCGTGGGTAAAATTTCCTGAGTGGCCCTGTAATTAGCTTCTCAATTTCAATGATATTTGCACCCTCAGGATGCAGATACAGATGAATACAATTGTAGAAAAAGGAGCTGTCAGCTCCCTTTTCCATCCTTCTACTTGTGCATCTGAAGCTCAGCAAAGCAAGCAAAATTACATCACTAGATCACTCTGGCTGTGTAGAGCCTCAATCCACATGCTGCACGGACCAGAGCTGTGCCTCAGAGGAAGGGGTTATGTGAGTAGTTTTTACTTTTTTACCAGCCAATACATATTAGGGGTTTAGAGGTGTCATAATGTGTGTGTGTGTGGAGGGGGGCAAAAAGTGTCAAATTAATATTTAATGTGCCACAATACATGTCTTTCTGTATTTAAAAGATGGGAAGTGTTCCCTTCTGTGATGACACCTATGCGCCATGACACCACCTAGTCTACTAAATTTATTTTTGGGAGGGTGGGGAAAGGGTGAGGGCCAAATTGGAATTGAACTATTGGGCTCAATTGTTTCTACGTATGCCACTTGCTCATCACTAGTTGCAACATGTGAACATGGTTATCAGATGTGAACGGCTTGTAAATACTAACAAAAACAGCGGAATCTTGGTGATGGGTCAGCATAGATGAGAAGTTAACATTGTTCTTTTTTAAGCATTTTCAAAAGTTGTATAATTTCTTTAAATGGGAAATCTACTTCGGTATACATAGAAATCATAGAAAAAAAAAGTCAAAATAGGACCCTCCACTATGTCTCTGTGGAGAAACAAAAGAACTACCTCAGTTTTGACTTAATCTTCCATAGAGAGACACAAGAAATGAGAGTCATGACCCTCAGCATCACTATTCCTTTTAGCATAAAAGCTTGCCTGCTGGTGGAATGATTAATCACTACCATGCAGACTCCCTGAGCTGTCTTTATAATCAGGCAGTGTTGATGAAGCTATCTACCTGACCATAAAGAGAACTTTACAGTCTAAGGGTACATTTACACAAGCAAATAATCATTTCAGTGATGAACAATGCAATCATAGCTCATGACTAGCAAGTGATGTGTTTATACAGGCCGGGAATCGTGAATAAAATGGTTGAATTGTAATTGCTACATCGTAGCACTGAACATCATGCCCTGTGTTCACACAGATAGATAATTTGAAGTGTAGGTGTGTTCACGAGTGATATTATTTAATTTTAATACATGAATTCATAAAGTACTGTGCAAACATTTCCGTTGATACTGTACAAAGAAAATGTCATCGGGTTTGTAAAGTGAAAACTTTTTCGAAAATCTCCAGTGCTCCAACAGCTACAGAAATTTTCCTTTGGAACACGATCAAACCCATTTAGGACTTTTATTTCCATTCCTCCTTTTTCTCAGTTAAATAACTGAATGAGTGAACAAACTATAGTTACATTCCACAATTTTCAAAAGTTGAGTGAGAATTTTTTTTGCTCGCCTAAGTGATTTTATGCACGATAAATGAGCATTTTTGCACATATAGTTCAGTCACTCAATCCGTTCACATTGCACATTTATTATAAATGATAGGTCATTTCAGTTAGAATCTGATAGATTATAGGCCAGTGTAAATGCAGCTTTTGTTGCTGCACAGTTCTCTATCTCCCTGCACTAATCTCTATGACCAGTGTAGGGAGGAAACATGTGACATACAAAGCCATTCACAACCTGTCTCCTCCATACATCTGTGACATGGTCTCCTGGTATTTACCTACACGCAACCTTCAACCCTCTCAAGATCTCCTCCTCTACTCCCCTCTTATCTCTTTTTCCCACAACCACATACAATATTTCTCCTGTGCTACCCATACTCTGGAACTCTCTACCCCAACACATCAGACTTTCGCCTACCACGGAAACCTTCAAAAGGAACCTGAAGACCCACCTCTTCCGACAAGCCTACAACCTGCAGTGATCCTCAGTCTACTGAACCGCCGCACGACCAGCTCTACCCTCTCCTAGTGTATCCTCACCCATCCCTGTAGACTGTGAGCCCTCGCGGGCAGGGTCCTCTCTCCTTCTGTACTTGTGTGTGCCTTGTATTGCTCATGTTTATTGTACTTGTCTACGTATGACCCTTTTTCACAAGTAAAGTACCATGGAATAAATTGCGCTATAAAAATGAATAATAATAATAATAACAGGTAGCTGAACAATTAGTCCTGCATCCTGTTATGGATGACAAAGTCATTGGAAGGTACTGTGATAGAGGAAGGGGTCATGTGAAGGAGTCTGTGATAGTGAGGCGCATAGATTGCAGTCTTTGTAGAGGAGGGTATAAGGAGCACTTTATGTGAAGAGCAAACACGTGAAGTAGTCTGTAAGCAAAAATGACGGTAATGGGTGCAGTCTGTGAGAAGAGCAAGGCTTTGGGAAACCATCTGTGTAACAAAGGTGGAAAAAAATCAATGGAGCATAGGGAGCAGTTTATAAGAGAGGGGCCATAGGGAGCAATCTATCTTAACAGGCAAGTGCATTATGCAAGAGATCAGGACTTGGATGGTAATCTGTATTTGGGGACCATGGAGAGCAGCCAACCAACTGAATACAAGCTATGCAACATTAACGCTTTTTTTCTGCTCTAGACCACCAGACATACTGAAATGAACCCCTTCCCTTCCAGCAGTGACCAGACTATTTACGGGTTGATTTTTTAGGTTAAATAATAAATTTTTTCTCTCACTCTACAAATTTAACCACCACTGTCTTTCCTTATTGTACACATTTAGCTGTGACTTCTGTAAAGGCCTGTCAATATTAGGCTGCGTGTCCACAATCAGTAATAGTAGCGTTTTTTTTGCTGCTTCCAAAACGCCGCATTCTGCATTACAAGCACAGAGGATGGGATTTATAGAAATCCCATGCTCACTCTGCTTCTTTGCACACTTTCCCTGAATAGACTGTCTTCAGATGTGGTAAATCCGCATAGTTTCAAAAGACAAGTGCATAATGTAGAATGCAGCAATTTAGAAGTAGCGAAAATACGCTGCGTCCAAAACGCTACTATTCCTGATTGTGGGCACACAGCTTTAAACTGTATATTATATTACCTACAGTATATTTATCTCCCATTGAGTGACTTCACTGTTTATTAAAAATGCTTCAAGTAACTGTCTTTAAACTTTCTAGATCCACTTTTATTCACATTAGTCGTCAACTATGAGCTTTACTTTTCATAAAAAAGCCTGTTAAATTTTTCTACGCAACTTGGTACCATTTTCCTAGACGCTGTATACCAGTGGGAACTCTAACATACAAGAATAGCATGCAATTTCAATCAGAGAGACTATTCCTGGCCCTCAATTGCTACAAAGAATAGTTATTTCCATCCAATCAACATGTAAATTAATTCAATAAACATTACTAACTTTTTCCCCAGGGATTCCATGCTCATATTACCTCTCTAAAAAAAGAACAATCACCCAAAAATGTCACCTGCTTACTCCTTTAAAGAGATGTTAAAAAATTACTTTTATATTATAAATCACTTATTATTAGGTACTGTATTTTTAGAATACAAGAGCACAGCATCCATAACATATTTACATATAGTGGTACACATGTAAACTATATTTTTTAACTGTTATTACAGTATGTAGAACATATTTTGTGCCTGGTGAAATTACTTGCTCTTTTGCCTTTCTAATATTACAAGTGGATCCACTGCTTTAGGCCGGTGTCACACTTGCGTGTGTGATGTGAGAAACTGGAGCGAGTCTCTCGCAACAATATCCGGAACTGCTGCCGTCACTCGGACCCGAGTGTGCGGCTGCATGTATTTCTATGCAACTGAACGCACCGACGGCAGTCCCGAGTGTTGATGCGAGAGACTCGCACGAGGTTCTCGCATCACACACGCAAGTGTGACACTAGCCTTATAAGAAGTATCGGGTGGTCTCATTTAGTGTTGTGTGCTGCATATGACCACTAGGGGATCTGGATTATTATTTATTTTTTTAGTTTTTTATGTGTAAATCCAGAGACTAGGAAGAGCATCACAGATTTTGAGTATAATGGATGCAATTTTATTCTATATATCAGAATTTCAGATAAAGTAGTATTGCGGCTTAAAAGTCTCCTCATCTCGGCATGCTTAACATGTCACTCTCCGCAAAGAGAAATGCTACCCCTTGGATCCCAGATAAAGGAAGTAGAGATGAGCGCATTTGTTCGGATTTTGTCCCCAAATCTGATTTTGACATATTCGAGCCATATTCGAACACTATTTGTGCCGAATGTTTGTCTTATGATCGATTCCGAACATATTCGGTAATTGCTACTCCTATTGACTCTGATGATGTTCAACGAATATTGCAAAAACAATATTCTATTCCGATCGTATCTGGAACTGAATCTGAACAAATTTGCTCATCTCTATGAGGAAGCAAAGCTTTGGACAGAGTCCATCATCAGTTTTCACAATAGCCTCCACCTACCCGTACCAACCTGATAAATTCTATCTAAACACATCACTATAGTTATGTGAAACCCTGATGAGTTAATAAAATGACATAAAATTGAACTGAATTGTATGAAAGTGCTTCACCAGAAACAATTGAATGTTGAGTAGATTGAAAAATATTGTTAACCAGAAATATGTATATGGTAGTAGTAGGGGTCATTTTTGGATGTAGAAGATCAGTGTGACACAATATCAGAGTGACATTACATGCAATAAGTCAATTGTTAATACCTTTTCTAAGCCATCTTCCTTGAGACTTATGATATCAAGATCAAAATCTGTTCGGAGCCCACTGGTTTTGTTGAACACAATTCGTCCGGTCAGCCCTTCCCACTGGGCCTGTAGATAAAAGTAGGACATTTCTGACAATTAACAAGACTTGTAAATCATCAGTGTTCTAGCATAATGCTAAGTTGTAATTACTCTACTTTCCCTCATTTCTCATAAAGGTCCCTAAAGGCCTTGGTTAATTAATAATCATCTCATTATTGTTTTATCTATGAAACAAGCAGTATATTTCCACAAGTCATCTTATAAACTACCATACAGCTCTTGCCACCCTTATTGTCAACCAGAATCTTCTTTTTGTAAATAGAGTATAAAAACTAAATATGTTTGCTCTCTGTGGTTGAAAAATAGTCAAATTACACTCTGGTGGCTGAAATCAAAGACATCAAAATTTCCACCATATTCACACTATACTTTCAATTATTAATTAATCACGTCCGTTCTTTATGTTCTTTAGGGGTTTGCTGCACCTAAGGGACCTTTAGGGGTTTGTTGTGCGCATAATCTGATCATGACTCCATTCATAATGTGATAAGTTAAGTCCAGCTCAACATTACTGGATTTTCCTTTTCATTTTATTTTTCAAAAGAAAATATAGTGCATGCAAAAGAAAAATTTACATGGTCGACATGACCAAGTCTACGCGTTTCAACTGCACTAAGCAGTCTTACTCATGACTCATGACTTACTCATGAGTAAGACTGCTTAGTGCAGTCGAAACGCGTAGACTGGATCATGTCGACCATGTAAATTTTTCTTTTGTATGCACTATATTTTCTTTTGAACAATAAAAAGAAAAGGAAAATCCAGTAATGTTGAGCCAGAATCCAATTTTTCTGTTATCCTTGATGTGAGAACAGGGCGAGGGCCAGTGTCTGAGCTCCAGGTGGATGAGCATAGAGCAACTCGGTGTCTCTCCACTTTTCTGCATAACCCCCTTCCTCTCCTACCTGCAGCTTTTCCCTTATATTCAGCAATGCCAAAAAAAATGTCCACACTGATCTATTACATTGTACACAAAGAAGAAGGAATGGGAGGGGTTACAGCTGCAGTTTCCCTGTGTATTATATGCTGTGTTTGAGAAGAAGTGCAGAGATTTTTCAATTGTTCTCAATGCTGAGAATAGTACTATGGGATGTGTGGGCTGCAGAAAAGTACACCAACGTGAAGATATACATTAGAAGTGTAATCACTGAGAAGAAAAACAAGACAAGGTAATACATTAGAAGGAGAAAGGCATAGATCCAGCTGAATGGATTAAAAGTTTTGAAGCTTTTCTGACCTATAGTGTAGATGAAGTTCTAATTTTTAGAAGCCAAATCCATTGACATAAAGAATCTTTTTAAGTAATAAAATAAAATATGAATTGACAATAGGTTTGACATAAGTTTTGTGAATTGTTTGGTTCTGCATAAAAAAGAGTTGTTAGTTGGTGTATTTTTAGACACTACAGGTTCCAGCAAAAGACTAAGAGGTCACTGATTTACTGATCTGGATGTATCATGATGCCATGATTAACTGCCATCTAGTACACCATCTTACTGATAATACTTTTTTCTGCATGTTCTAGGTCTCATTCCAGGCCCTTTTTGTGCACTCTTTAGGTCCCTTTCACTTTACAGTTTATGTCGGCCAATCATACATATATCATGGGTTCAGGCAAGAACCTTGTGAAAAAGAAAAAATTCGGGTTAAAGCAACATTTTTGCCAGAAAAATTTATTTTTTAATTTTTACGGCTCAACATTATAACATTCTGTAATGCACTTGAGGGTTTAAGGTGCTCACCATACTTCTAGATAAGTTCCTTGAGGGGTATAGTTTCCATAATGTGGTCACTTGGGGTGGAGATCCACTGTTTAGGCACATCAGGGGCTCTGCAAAGTTGTCATGGCGTCCACTATTGATTTCCAGACAATTTATCACTCCAAAAGTCAAATGGTGCTCCTTCAGTTCCGAGCCCTGCAATGTGCCCAAATAATAGCTTTCCACCACCTATGGGGTATCTGTAGAAATTGGACAGCAAATTATATGGTTCATTTCCCCTGTTATCCTTGTGAAAATGAAAAAAAATAAGTCTAAAGCAAATTTTTTTGGGAAAATGTAACATATTCATGTTTTCCCCCTACATTGTTTTAATTCCTGTGATGCACCTTGAGAGTTGCAATTTTTAATATGCTGTCACTAGTATTATCTGTCAAACAGCCCCTCAAAGTCACTTAAAATTTGTTTAGTAACTTTTGGAAAAACGGAAAATTGTTGATAAACTTTTTAACCCTTTTATATATTGTAGGGGTTTTAGCTCTCTTGTGGCCACATGGATGTGCACAGACACAGGGTTTTTATATCAAAACAGAATAAAGATTATTGTACTTCATAAACTTTACACCTCCAAGCTGAAAGCATCCTTTCTTCAGCAGAAAAGAATAACAAAACAGTCCTTTCTGCAGCACAGATGAATAGAAAAACAGTACTTTCTTGGAAAAGGCAAAGTAAATCACACAGTCTCACCATCTTGGTATTACAGAAAACTCTCAGGTTGTAGTGCAGGCTATCCACCAGCTAATTCTTTTCCTGCCTCGGCACACTTACCTTACCTGAGCTAGACCAGTTGCATTTTATTAGGCCAATAAGACCCAGAATGGAGCATTGTAGCAATCTTTCCCACCCAGTCTCTTTTGGTTACTCCTAAATCCTGGACCAAAATCCAGTCAAAATAAAAACCATCTCTGTAACTCATACCTGCCATCCAGGAACTTACCTCCTGTCTTCTTACAGTATACATACATACATTTGTGTCTATATGCATATTTATATTATATTTTAAAAGGAAACAGGTATATAATATATTACATATATGAATTACACAGAAATTACATTGAAAATGCAAAATCAAGAAAAAATAGTAATGGAATTATGAAAATCACAGGATCAATAGACATGTTAATGATATGCAAATTATGAAAAAATTGAAACTTTTCAAAATGTCTCAAATTAGTATTGATGATGAACATCACATAGAGTAATGTTATGCCACGTTGAATGTACTTGGACAAGTAAATTATACAGGTCCACTGATGACGGCTCCCTATGCAATTGCAATGACGTTCCAAATGGGCTTGATTGGAAACAAATCAAAAAATGCTACAGGCCATGAAAATCACATTGAGATAATACAGACTATTCAGAGTATAATGAGCAACATGCAGCTTGACTTTGTCACGTTGAAAATTGGTTTCTGGGACATTTAAGAGAAATGGTCGTACAGATGGTTCTACAATTAAATCCATGTATCAGTCAGCTGCGTACCTGGAATGAAGATTAGAGAGGGATGACTTCTATACATTATGCAACCCCACACCATCACAAAACATTATTTTACCATCAGGGCAAAAACCAGATAAACTAACAGTTTGGCAGTTTTTCAATGCACAAAAGGCCTCATTTTGTTTCTGCTCCTGTGAGCTACTGCATTGCCTAAGTGTGATACCATGGCCTGCATCGTCTCTGATTTATCTCCCTTCAGGCACATGTAAGATGCCTTTGGTTGGCAATTGCAAAGTGAGCTGCCAACAGGGATCTTGATGATTTAAGTGCCCCAGTGCATTTAGTGTGGCAAACAATTCCTAGGATAACCATTAATAACCTTGTTTTATTTTAGCCAAGGGTCAAAGTACATGTATTTGTATGTGTGGCGCTCATATTCAATACAGAATAAATCAAGATGATTTGAAAATGTTGTTTCCATTTTTTCATCATTTCCACATTATTAACATTACTTGAGAGAAGTACTCCCATCAAAGTTTTTATCCACTAATATATTGCAATCATCATATTACATAGCACTGTGTACTTAGAATTTCTCATTTTGCCTTTCTACACAGTTAATTCTTCTGTTTTCTAGTAGGTCTGCGATATCACAAGATTAAAAACTGGCTAGCTGAATCATTCTAAACTCTATGAATAAACAAGAAGTCTCTTTTCCTTGCATGAGTGATAATTAGAACTACAATCCTACATCACGGAAAAGTTCCTGGCAGCCCACCTCCATCTCCTTCTCAACTTCTGACCCAGGTTCTCTTGATTTTGTTTCCTTTTTTCAGCGACATGGGATTGTAGTTTTAATGATGCCTCATGCAAACAAGCAAGATTTTTTGTAGCTTAGAAGGATTCAGCTATTTTTTTTAATCACATGATGTCATAGATATAATGTAATAGAGAAAAATGTATAGGGTAGAAGGGCAAAATGAGCAATTGTAAGTTTACAGTGCTACATAATATGATGATTGCACTATATTAAGAGGATTAAAACTTTGATGGGAGTGCTTCTTTAAGTGTAAAATTGATATTCAGACTTTCTTATATACGGTATCTTAGTACACATGACTCTTTTACTTCAATCCTCGGTGCTAATGATTGCTGACAATCATCCTAACTACATATGTATTTACATCTTTGGACACAGACACAAGCTTTGAAAACTGTTTAGCTACAGTTCTTGCTAGGACTTTTAACCCCTTTAAATAATGTAAACTTTTTACAATGTTTTGTTAGCATACGTTTAAAAAAAAATAATTGCAAGGCAGAAAGACAAAAAAGGTTGGAAGTGTAAAAATGAGGATGAATCTAGATGAACCCAATAAAATTAAGTATCAGAAAGAAAACAGTTTGATTGGGCATTTGATAGAGCAATAGATCAAAAGGGTGACTAGTAACGCAAGCTGTTAGTGTGAATAAGCCATCCAGAAATTAATTTATTTGAAAGGTAAATAATTACTGGTAATTACTAAATTCTTTTCATTTACTGTACTTTCTACAAAAAGCCCAACATGCTAGAGCTTAATTGCTGGTGTAATGCCACCATTTATGACGGTAATTAATCTAGCACCACTTTGTTACATGTCACTCTTCACATTCCGAAGCTCAAGGAGCTTTATCTCTCAAACATTTTCTCTACATTGTAAATTCTTTGCGTTCCAGCACATTGAGGCATTTTGATAAGTAAATACTACTGCAAGGCATAAAATACCCCACTTTAGCACCAGCAAAACAATTGTGTTAAGGGTGTTGTCCATGATTTTACAGAATCTGCTTTGCAGTGGAAATATGAGTTAGGCCGAGGTCACACTTGTGACTGCAATGCGAGAAACTCGAGCTAGTCTCTCTCATCAATACCCGGCACTGCCGTCGGCACTCGGACCGGAGCGTTCAGCTGCATAGAAATACATGCAGCCGCACACTCCGGTCCCGAGTGCTGGCGGCAGTGCTGGGTATTGAAGCAAGAGACTCGTGCGAGTTTCTCGCATTGCAGTCGCAAGTGTGACCCCGGCTTTACACTTTAATGCACTGCTGACTTGGCTCTCTCACACTCTTAATTTTCCACCAGTAGTAAATACATCCTGTCTGTCACTCACCTGACCACTGCAGCTAAGCACTGGCCTCAGTTCTACACATGTTTGGTATGTGACTGCTGAGTCCCGTAATTGCTGTAGTGAAGTAACAGAAGAATCAAAACACTATCACTTTAGGTACCAACCGTGGCAACCGATGCAACACTTCCGATCAAGCAGTAGAGAAAATGCAACAAAGCAAATAGCACTTACAATTTGTGAGTGGAATAGAAGCCATTCACATGAATAATGAAGCCTTCAGTACTCTGGGATCAGCCTGCTACTTTCACACTGGCCGCCCTGAACCTTGGACGCTGGAAATCCAAATCCAGCTACAAAGAAAAAATTTCATAGACCCTCAGAGGTTTTTATAAACCCCTTAATAGTGTAAGTTTGACCAATGAGTCAGGGCCAGACTCACAAGGTAATGGGATGGCAATGGTTATCAATAGAGAAAAGTTGGGGCCAAATAATGTACACAGCACATTTTCTTTAAAAGTTTCAAACATTTGTGTCCCCGGGGAGAAGGTCCAAATACAGATGATGCCTTTGGGGATAGGAATTGTACGACCAATGGTATAAATGGGTCAGTATTAGAAGAACCGTTCATTGAAGGAAAAATTTCCCCTGTCTCCTCTTTTATAGAGTTACTGTTAGGGTTTGGGTTCCCGCTGCTGCACAAGGGGAGTCTCGAACCGGTCCCACTGCGGTCCCCCATTCATCTCCGGCCGCAGTGGAGCCTGCTCAGCAGAGACGTCAGTCCCAGCGTCTTGCCCATTCCAGTACTGTGCAGAGACTTGCTGCTGCCTCTCCTGGATCTGCTATTATAACCAGTACTGGAGCAGACGTCTTTGGGACGAAGTCCTGCGTTTCCCCTTCTGAGCATGCCCAGGGTAAGATCTCTCATTGGAGATCAGGGTCACATGTTCAGGTACTGCAGCAGTTCCTATTGGTCCGCCAGGAAGGTCATGTAACTGCATGTGTTTGTAACAGTTTCTCATTGGTCCTTGTTTCTGGAAAGTCCTGTAGCTGTTGCTATAAAAGGGTGGCATGGCTGGGCCGCCATGCGCTAATATCAATCATTATATGCTTAGCGCCAGTGTGGTCATGCGTCTGTGTGGTTAGGGCCCGGCTGAAATAAGCCCCTAGAATACCGACTTAATCGGTGAGGAGTTTGGTATGCTAGCTGGTCAGGGTCGGTGTCCTAGATGCCCTAGATTGCCGGCATAACCGGTGAGGAGTTTGATTGCCGTATTCAGGGCCTGGCGTTCAGACGCCATAGATTGCGGTGACTCCCGCGAGGACATTAGCGCATGATCATGTTCTATGTTCGCTTAGCTGTTCACTGTGTACCTGGGTGCCTGACAGGACACAGAAGTTTGTCTTAGCGGCTCTGTGACGTAACAGGGTTCGCTTTCAACGCTAGACAGCGCCCTAGCGTGTTTATTTTGCGACTCCGTTGTGTTAAGTGAGTTCGCACGCATCACAATATAGCGCTGCGGCACTCCTTCTAGCGGCTCTGTGGATTAACAGAGTGCGCACATATTGCCACAGCGCGTTACGGCATTTATTTTGGCGACTCTGCGGGATAACAGAGTTCGCTTCTTGCGCCATTTTACTAGCAGCAGGCTCCGCTGCGAACGCACCTCTCCACATCTTATATTTGGTGCGTTCCGCAGACCCTAACAGTTACCAATTGTGTTTTCAGGAAAAGAAGTATGGAGGCTCCCAAATTCACCAATAGACCAACATCAAAATCATGGGAGGGAGAATAGAACCAGCAATGGACATATCAGAACAAAGAAAGTTTGAAGCCTTCCTCTCACTGTCGGTGTACCCCAGGGCTCAGTCCTTGGCCCCCTTCTCTTCTCTCTCTACATGGCCTCAATTGAACAGACCATCAGCAGATTTGGCTTTCAGTACCATCTTTATGCTGATGACACACAACTATACACGTCATCCCCCGACCTTACCCCCGCTGTACTTCAGAACGCCAGTGACTGTCTGTCCGCAGTCTCCAACATCATGTCCGCTCTCTATCTGAAACTTAACCTCTCCAAAACTGAACTTCCTCTGCTCCCGCCGTCTACTAACCTCCCTAAATCTGACACCAATCTCTCCTTCACCTCCCATATACAATCTCTTGCCCGCTCTTGCCGCCTACACCTAAAGAACATCGCTAGAATCCGCCCTTTTCTCACCATGGAAATAACAAAACCCTCACTGTAGCATTGATCCACTCCCGCCTGGATTACTGCAACGCTCTATTACTTGGCCTCCCCATTACTCGACTATCCCCTCTCCAGTTCATCCTTAATGCAGCAGCCAGGATCATCCATCTGGCTAATCGGTACTCGGACGCGTCCGCTCTTCGCCAGTCCTTACACTGGCTGCCCATTCATTATAGGATCCAATTCAAAGTACTTGTTCTCACCCACAAAGCTCTCCACAGTGCAGCACCCCCCTACATCTCCTCCCTCATTTCTATCTATCGGCCTAACCGACTGCTGCGCTCTGCAAACGACTTTCGACTAACCTCTGCACTAATCCGTACCTCCCACTCCCGACTCCAAGACTTCTCCCGCGCTGCGCCAATCCTCTGGAATGCTCTTCCCCAAGAAATTAGAACTATCCACAATTTGCATGGTTTCAGGCGCTCCCTCAAAACACATTTGTTCAGAGCGGCCTATCTCATTCACTAATCAAAGTCATTCTACGTGTAAGTGTGCGTGTGTAGCCCATTCACTATCTCCATCCATCCCTCACTCCCTCAAGATGGCTGGACCATCATTGTAAATGCACCATTGTATATACACACCTGTACTTTGTATTTCCCCCACCTCATTGTAGATTGTAAGCTCTCACGAGCAGGGTCGTCTTATTTTGCTTTAATTATTGTATTGTTAACGTTGTTACTTATGACTTGTGTTTTGAAACTGTTAAACTGTAAAGCGCTGCGGAATATGATGGCGCTATATAAATAAAGATTATTATTATTTTTATTATTTTAAGAAGCCCTGTTAAAGTAACTCATTTTTTCACCCCAATAGGAGAATTTTATGATTTGGTAGCTGAGGAGAGCAGGCAAAAAAGGAAATACACCAGAGCAGTTGGAAACTATGAGATTGCAGTACCCTGACTAACCACCACAACTAGAGGCAGCCGTGGAGCGTTCCTACGTTGGTCCTAGACGTCTCGTCACAGCCTGAGAAACTAACTACACCTAAAGATAGAAAGAGGAAAGCTATCTGCCCCGGAGCAGATCCCCAAAGAACATAGAAAGCCCCCAAACATGTAATGGCGGTTAGACAAGAAGAAATACTGACACAGACAGAAAATAGTATGAGCAAACGTTGGGGCCAAAACTTACTAAATAGAAAAGGATAGGAAGGGCACTTACTGCAATCCCAAAAAACCCTGAAAAGCACCAACTCTACTAATTTCAAAAACACCTGAGATCACACGACCTCTACCACCTAAATTAGTTCTCTGGTGTAACCAAAAACAAAACAGCAGCCACTGAAAAAACTGGAAAAAGCAAATGTACAAACATCAGTGGCTGAACTGAACTGAGAGGGCAAAAGCCCCCAGAAGGGACCCTGAAGGCCCCCACAGAAGTGCAGGACAAAATACAAAAATCAAGCACAAAAACAAAAAGAAGAAAATGTCTTATCTGTTAGCAGGAGATACAGACACGACACAGCAGGCTACCAAGGAAACAGGAATCAAGGATTGAGACCAGAACAATTGATCACCGGCAACCCTGATGGGAAGGCGACCACCCTTATATAAGACCAGTCAGTAACACCTGATTCCCAATCCTCACAATCTTCACTGGACAGTCCAGTACCGTTTGTAACCACCAGAGGGAGCTTCTGCTCAGAACTCATTTCCAGCCTATTCACAACAGGAGAATAAGTACCAAGAAAAGAAGAAAGAAGAACGTGAGAAGGGGAAAGAGGGAAGGGGAGAAACACTCCCTTCAAAAAAACATCAGAATAAAAATACAAAATAGTCTTAGTGAATTTCCAGATGAGAATACATTAAAAATGTTGGGAATTTTTAATATCTCTTAACACAACTTAATGTGGGAGAAGATGGAGGTGTTGGGAAAAGGTCTATTGTTCTGTCCGTTGACCAAGATGGATTTGTTTGAGACATGTTTAGTTCTCAATGAATTAGAAAAATCAGTGTGAGTAGACTTTATGAGATAATGAGAAGGAAAGGAAAAGAGGTATAAGAGAAAGATGTGAGGTTTCATGAAAATAGTAATGAAGCATTGATGGAATTTGTGGTTATTGGAGTCATTCACGCCACCCTGAAGAAAAAATCCTTGTGGAATATGTAAATTTTCACCACCAGCTCAGTTCTAGTAAGCAGTATCACAAGGTTCTTATAGATTCAAGGTTATCACAGGCCATCAGCTTGGCCTGGTAAGGCAGAGAGGCATATGCCTTCTTGGTCAGTCCCCTAGCAACTACTTAAGCAACCCAACCAGCTACTGCTTTAGTGGCCAGGTCAGCACTGTGCCTTTAAATGTGTGGGTGTTTCGGTTGAGCCATGTCATAGAATAGCAGATGCAGCTGTGCATCACGTCATCACACAGAGCACCTAACACTGCGGGTATCTTCCAGAGAGGAGCTCAAATGATATAAAACTAGTCAATACTCATATCATGCAATGATCAGCTGCTGTCTTACCATTCCGTCACAGCGAGTGTCAGCTCTGATGACATACTGAATAGCTGTCGCAGAACTTTTAATTTATGTACTCCACTTTCAAGAGAAATATCTGGAAATTCACATTCTTCTAATGGGATGAGGCAGAAATTTCTTAAGCTAGGATCACATGGGCATATGAAAAATAATCTGAGTTTCATCCAGAAAAGAACAGTGATTTACTTCTGTATTGTCCACAATATGCAACCTGTATGGTCTCAATTTTTATGCAGCAGCAGTTAATAAAACTTACAAGATCAAATACAGTTTCCTATGTTAAAGCATTGAAATGTTTCCATAAAAATCAGATGCTCTATGGATGATCCATATAGGACCCAATTTGTTTTGTGCACCCATAGGCTTGAATGGGTGAGACTCATCCAACATGCGGAAGAAACTAGCGCACTCTGCAATATTTTTTGTGGACAGTATAAAAAAAATATACATCTGAACAGCCCGATTTAATTACATCGGTCTGAGTGCTGTTCCTTTTTTCACGGATAGTACTCAGACCGAATACATGGTATTGTGAACACGGACTTATAATGATACAACTGCATCTTATTCTATTCAAGAACATTATGAAATCAATAAAAAAAGATTCTATTAACCTACTTTGTGAAATGTCAAGAAGGCAGACATTAGCCTCATGCAAATTGTCCACAAGCTGACATTCCCATCTTAAAGGAAATGCTTGCTAAAGGTGAATGATGCAGATTTATGTAAAATTATAGCTTTAACCTTCATTTCTCAGTACATTTAGATATATAATACTTGGAACTGCTAGGTCCTACTCCTTATAAATATTGCATAGATTGCTGAAGTTGTAGAAAAAATCACTAGTTAAAATATATGGTGCGCCAATGTAAGTAGAACAAATAATCAGGTCAATGACAAATAAATGTTTAGAGGTGATATGTCACCATATTTCACAATAAAATCTGCATACATTACTAAAGAGTAGAGTTGAGCGAAACAGGTCGGCCAGATTAATAAGTCTCCGACTTTTGCCAAAGTCGGGTTTCGCCGACCGAAAACCGTCCGTAGCGTGAATTCAGCCATAGGGTCGGCAAAACGAGCGCCAAAGTCGGATTTCCCAGATTGCTTGCAGGTGCCTTTTTTTTAGCCAATGAGCAAGGACGTACACTGTGGGCAACGAGATGACATGTGCAGCATCCACCAGCATCGTAGAGAAGGGCATTGCAGTGATTGGCTTGCTTTGGGGGGCGTCATAGTGTCTATAAAAGCCCTGACCGCCGACCGCCATTTTACTTCTGCCAATCTTAACAGTAGAGAGAGGTTGCTGCTTATCAGTAGGGAGAGAGTTAGGGCTGTAAAGATATAAGAAGTTCTTATGTGCTTGTGCTGATAGCAATTGTGCTGTACAGTTAGTGTGCAGTGACAGGGGAGGATTTTCTTGTGTGCAGCAGCGCTGGTTATTAGGCTGCCTACTAGTTGTATTGCTGTGTGTACACTGCTGTGCAGACTGCTTTTTACACAGCACTAATACTTTTATTCTTTTTACCTGCACAGTTACAGACCATTCATTTTTTCCCACACCGTATAGAGCTGTACGCTCCTCACACACTACCATGTACTGGCTGGTATCACGGACAAATACATGCTGACTATCTGTGTGTGAATCCGGATATATATACGGAGATTTAAATTTTCCCCTACACCGTATACAGCTGTACGCTCCTCATACAGTACCGTATATCTGCTGGTATTACGGTCAAATACATACTGAGTGAGCGTCTGTGTGTGACTCCAGAAATATATTCGGAGATTTACATTTTTCCCTACACCGTATACAGCTGTACGCTTCTGATACAGTACCGTATATCTGCTATTTGTATTAAGGTGAAATCCATACTGAGTGAGCATCTGTGTGTGACTCCAGAAAAATATACGGAGATTAAAATTTTTCCCTACACCGTATACAGCTGTACGCTCTTAATACAGTACCATATATCTGCTGGTATTTTTGGCACATTTTCCCAAACATGAGGAAGTATGGAGGAAGAGGCCGCGGACGTGGGCGGGGGGGAGGCAGCTGGTACTGATGGTGGTGGTGGTGCATCACTGGTAGTGCCAAAAGCACAATAGCACCTAAGGCAGGAGGTGTTGAGCCTGTGTCATAGTCTGGCTCCAGAAGGCCTGGAAGGCTCCCTTTTCTGGGAGTAGGTAAACCGCTTTAAAGTCAGAGCATCAGGAAAAGGTTTCGGCTTACATTGCCGAAACAGCCTCCAGCTCTATCGCCTCCTCTTCTGAAGTTTCAAAAACTGCAAGCACTGAGTCGTTAGTGCAGGCTCCTGGTCAGGAACAACACCTTTCCTTGTGTCTTTCACCCCCACCAAAAGTGAAGGATGCGGCAAGCCACACTTCAGTTTACTCCCTGAAGCTCTTTTCACATACTATGCCTAAGTTATCAAGTGAAATCCTGAATTCCCCAGTCCAAGATGAATATGACATGGAGTACACTGATGCACAGCCAGTGCTATATGATTCTGCTGGTACATTCACCCAGAGCACTGCATTGCCCTCGCAGTCTACTGAGCCAGATTCTGACCATGATGAAAGTCAGGTGCCCCTTCCCACATACTATACCTTACACGGTGACACAGAGGAAGGTGCAGAAGAAATTGAAGAGGAGGTGATGGATGACCCAGTTGTTGACCCGGATTGGCATCCATTGGGGAAGAGGGAGCCGCTGGCAATAGATCAGAGGAGGAGGAAGATCTGCAGAAGGCATCGACATCGCAGCTGCAGTTATCAGGTAGGCCCGTAGCAGTCCAAAAATGTGTTAAGAAAACAAAAAGAGTTGCAGGACAGCTTGGCGAGACGGTCAAATTAGCACAGCGTGCAAGCCCTGAAAATTTTTCCCATAGTAGAAAGAGTGCAGTGTGGCATGTTTTTAACCAAAATCCTATTGATGAGGCAAAGGTTATCTGTAAGACGTGCGGAAGGACCTTTAGTCGAGGGAAAAATCTCCAAAATTTGAATACCAGTTGCATGCTTAGACATGTAAACACCATGCACTTGCAAGCGTGGACAGACTACAAAACCTCAGGTAGCACACGTGCACCTGCTCCGACTGAAGGTAGCCAGCAATGCTACATCGCTTCCCCCACTGTAAGCCCACCGGTTAGCACACCACCAGCAAGAAATGTTGAGGTGTCATCGCAAGGCCAAAGCAGTCAGAGAATCACAATGTTTTTCCAATGAAAGACTGCATCTAGGCCATCACCACCACCAGCACCATCACCATCACCAACCCCCTCTCAGTCTACCATGTCCACCGCTAGTTCCACCATATGCAGCTCTCAAGTCCAGCTCACCCTAGCAGAGACTCTGGTTGACAGAAAGTATCCATCCTTCAAACCGCGTAAACTGTTTGAACGCTACATGCCAAACATCATAGAGAATGCACATTCCATTTGATTGAAAGCACATCAGTGCCGAGAGCTCATCCTACCTGTCCCACCTAACTACCATCGCACTCTTCTAAAAAGCCATCTCTGCCTCCACCTGCAGTGAAATACCACATTGTCAGCACTCACAATCAGTAGTGAAGTGCAATCTGATAACAATGAAGGGCCATCAGCTGCCTAAGGCTGTTACATGTTCATGCACTACGCACGATTAACTGTGATTGAGGGCCAAGTGCGCGCGTTCATCATGGTAATGCCTACACGTTAGGATACATTGCTACGTTCGACCCCGCTCTACCTCCCAGAGCGAAACTTCATCAGAAGCGCAGTCCACAAGCACTCCACCGCACTGCCATTGTTGCACACGAGGGTCCATCATATCGAAACAGACAGTGTAAGCAATGCAGGCGTCTGTTATATAGAATTGATGTCTTTTGGCGACACAACAGACCACCACATGAAGTTCGTACTGGCCCTCCGACCTTATTGCAGAGCGAGGAAGAACACTGATGTAATCGCATTTGGAGTCCAGGTCTACACTGTATTGGAGCCACTGAGCAGAGGTAGTTGTGGCGCGCTGAGGGTCCAGTCGCCACAGAGATGTTGCATCTCACCCAGAGGTGTGACACCTGACTCTCAGGTAAGGAGGAAGCACCCCATTGACTCCATCACAGCATCCACACACATCATGCCAGTGCTGAGCATCAGGCTGGTTAGGAAAGGGTGTAGAAGTGGGTGGGTGGAGCCAGCTGCAGCATTAGGCAGCAGCGTGTTAGTCTAGAGTTTCAGTTTGACACAGGCAGGCAGTGAATGAGTACTGTCCTGACCTGCAGCTCCTTTGAGTTCACCTCAGGGAGCCGTGCTGAGAGAGAGCAAACGGGTCCTGGGCAGAGACGATCTCACAAGTCGTAGCCCATTGCAGAAGAGGACCAGGCCGACTTCATGGAACGGTCCCTAGACTAGTGGGAAAGTTCAGCTCCATTAGTAAAACCGTGGGCATTGGTCACTTCAAGTGGCATTGCCGTAGCCACCATAATCTCACCAGGAGGCAGCCTAGTGGTCAAGTACGTGCAGACATCGGACGGTGATCTTTTACCTCAGAGAAATTCAGAAGAGGTCAAGGGCCAAAGACATTGGGTCGTGCTCTGTGATCTGAAAAGGCCTAATACTGCCTTGTCTGAGGGCTCTGTGGTGGCGTAGTGCAAGGAAAAAGGGAGAGTAGCACTGATTAAGAAAGGCCGGAAAGGAACATAAAGGGAGTCCTTGGGAGTGCGACCAATCTACCTGAGGGTTGCTGGACTACTCACTGGAAGGACACAGTACCCGGCTGGTATCTGTATGGATCCGACAGACTGTGAGTAAAACCTTGAAACTGCAACAGAACTGTTTCCTGCATTATTCCAGCAACGCACACTCCACTCTGCTACATCTCTCTGCACCATTGCTTTATCTTACATCTATCTGCCCTGGGAGGACACAGTCTTACCTGTAGAAGACTTATCATCTAGCTGCACAACACCATCCCTTCCAGAGGACCTGCACAGCAGCACTGGTCACCCTGACCAGGTACTACAGGTGGCGTCACGACAAACTATATGAACACTAATCCCCTGTAAATATTCCTCTTTTTTGTGAGCGCCCAGGGCCACGGACCGAGCCGTGTGCTGCCCGTGACATCCCCCATAGAAGTCGACGGGCTCGGTGCCGAGTACCCCACGGCCCTGGCGGGCGGCTCATGGTGATAACGGATGTAATTTTTTGGCGGCCATAGCCCTGGCAAAACTCAGACATATACCTTGCCTGGCTCACACCTTGAACCTGGTGGTGCAGTGCTTCATAAATAATTATCCGGAGTTACCAGACCTGCTCCTTAAGGTGCGAAGACTGTGCTCGCACATCCATCGCTCGCCCGTAGATGCCATTCGTATGCAGAGGCTGCAGCGATCGCTCCACCTCCCCAAGCACCACCTAATCATAGACGTTGCAACAAGGTGGAACTCCACCATGCTCATGGTTGAGAGGCTGTGTGAACAGAGGCAGGCTGTAATGCATTTGTAGGAGGATACACAAGCAGGCAGTTTGAGGGCAGACATCGAGTTGTTGGGTGTGCAGTGGTCAAAGCTGAAAGACCTCTGTAAAGTCCTTCAGTGTTTTGAGGAATGCAAATGACTGGTAAGCGCGGACGACGTCATCATAGGCATGAGCATCCCACTTATGCGTCTGCTCATGCAAACTTTGACGCACATTAAGAATCAGGTGTCTGCAGCGGAGGAGGAAGAGGAGGAGGAGGGAAGCCTTGATGACTGTCAGGCATTGTCTGCTCAGGGAACTGTCCTGGATGAGGTGGAGGAAGAAGAAGAAGAGGAGAAGGAGGAGGATGAGGGGGATGATTATTTTGGGGAGGAGGATGCTTCTCAGGGAGTAAGAGAAAATGTTGGCTTGCCAAGGTCAGGTACAGGGTTTGTGTGTGATGGGAGGGATGTGGATTTGGCAGAAAGTGCTCCTACACTCACCACTGGCAGTGCATCATTGACACATGGAACATTGGCCCACATGTTTGATTATCTCTTGCGGATCCTAAAAAGGGACCCCTGCATTGCCAAAATTATGAAGGATGACGACTACAGGTTAGCCAGCATTCTCGATCCACGCTATAAAGGCAAATTACAGAACATCATGCCACAGGAGAACCTAGAGCTAATACTGTTTGTTAGAGGCATTCCCAGCACACAGCAGCGGTGCAGGTTCTACCACGAGCCATACTGGGCAACATGGAAGAGGTGTTCGTGGTGCACACAGCCGAAGTGGCTTTGGAGACGGGTTTCATGACCATGTTGTGGACTGATTTCTCGAGTACCGCTCACACGACAGGTAATACTGAATCGATTGCAACAGACAGGAGACAGCAGTTGTCAACTGTGATTCAAAATTACCTCTCCTCCCCTATCGATGTTCTCCCTCACAGTTCATTCTCCTTTGACTACTGGGCCTGTAAACTGGACACCTGGCCTTAATTGGCACAATATGCCTTACAGGAGCTCGCTTGCCCTGCTGGTAGTGTGCTATCAGAAAGAGTCTACAGTGTTGCTGCATCAATCCTGACAGAAAGAAGGACCCAGCTGTTGACCCAAAATGTAGGTGATCTCACCTTCATTAAAATGAACCATGCCTGGGTTTCAAAGGATTTTGTACCACCTTCCCCTGATGACACATAGGTTGCCAGCAAAATGGCTTGCTTTGTCCTCCTCTTCCTCCTACTTCTCCAATTCCTCCATTTGCAGCTGCTGAACGTACAGCCTACACCTCAACATATGACAGTTTTTCCACCTCCCTAACTGGGCTGTACCCCCCCTGGGCCGGCGTCAGCACCTGGCGCATCCGGGCAAGTGCCGGGGCCCTGAGCAGGTGGGGGGGCCCACTCACCGTCAGAGACACTGGGTACTATGAGGGGCCCTGTGCTGTTCCGGCGCCCACGAGTGTGCCACCCCTGCTTGCTCAGTGCCCCAGCACTTGCAATACTTACCTCTCCCTGCTCCACCGCTGTGACGTCTTCCGTGTTTCCTGACAGTGACATTCAGGTCAGAGAGCGCGATGACGTCACGTCTGTGTACCCTCTGACTGAACAGTCACAGTGCAGAGAGCTGGTAGATGGCGACGCTGAGGAGTCCAGAGTAGAGCAGTGCCCAGCGAGGAGAGGTATTTCATTTTTTTAATGTTTGGAGCAATATATGGGTAGCATTATGCACTGGAGAATTATATATGGGGCTCATCATACACTTGAGCATCATAGAGAGGGCCCATTATACACTGGAGCATTATATATGGGGCCCATCATACACTGAAGCATTATAAATGGGGCCCATCATACACTGGAGCATCATATGGGGCCCATTATATATGGAGCATTATTAAGGCCCATCATACACTGGAGCATTATCCATGGGGCAAATGTTATACTGGAGCATCATTTGGGGCCCATTATTTATGGTGCATTATATGGGGCACATTATATATGGAGCATCACATGGAGTCCATTATTTATGGAGCATTATATATGGGGACCATTATATTTGGAGCATTATATGGGGCTCATCATACAGTGGAGCATCATATATGGGGCCCATCATATACTAGAGCATCATATGGGGTTCATTATTTATTGGGCATCATATAGGGCCCTTTATATATGGAGCATCATATGGAGCACATATGGGGCCTATTCTGTATGGAGCATTATATGGAGCCCATTCTGTATGGAGCAATATATGGGGACCATCATATACTTTATGGAGCTTTATATGCGACTCATTATACTGTAGAGCAATATGTGGGGCTCATTATACTCTATGGGGACTGTCCTATACTGTATGGCACATTATATGGGGACCATCATATACTGGAACATTATGTGGAGCTCATCATGTACTGTATGGAACATTATATGGGACCAATTATGTATGAAGCAATATATGTGGCTTATTATTCTGTATGGAGCAATATATGTGGCTCATTATACTGCATGAAGCATTATATTGGGTCCATTATCTGTATGGAGCATCATATGTGGGACTTATTATTCTGTATGGAGCAATACATGGGGCTCATTATTCTGTATAGAGCAATATATGGTGCTCATTATTCTGTATGGCACACTATATGGTGCCCATAATAATGTATGGAGGACTATACTGTCCGGTTTTTGAGCTATTGTAGAATTTACAATAGATATCACTAATGTAATGTAAGAAGTGAAGTATTTGGCATTGTACTATACCTATATTTCTCTGCCTTATCGGAGCATCATGAATTGTGGTATGTGTTTAAGGGGCCCATTGAGACTCTTTCGCCCGGGGGTCCACGAAAACCTGGAGTCAGGCCTCCCCCCCCACAACTTTAGCAAAATAACCCCCAGTTTTCATTGCGTTAATATTATTATAAAGTAAATTAAGGTTGACAAGCATAAGTAATAAGAATTGATGTCGTTGGCATTGAAATGGGCACTATAGGTGTGTTTACTGTCCTCCACTCACTGCCGACTTTTCTTCATTATTGACTTGCATTGGGGTCAGGTCGAGTTTCAGTTGGAACTCTGACTTTTTCCGATAGTCAGCCTATTTCGTTTGACTCGACTTTTGATAAAGTCGGGTGGTCCGAAACTCGACTCGACCCTCCTGGATGCAAAGTCGCTCATCTCTAATGACGAGTACCGTGATACTCGGGCGAGTAACGAGTAGTGGCGAGCGCGTTCGCTCATCACTATTTGTAATACTTTAGATTTGTTGTGGATCGATTTGCTGGGAATTTAATTCACAGGCCAAATTCAGCAAAGCTGGAAAACTTGAATTTCAGGAGATTTTCTTATCCGTATTCAGCATATGTACATAAAAAAGGCTGATGCAGAAATCGATGAGAGGAATAGCAGGAACTAAAGACCTAATCGACCACATTAAATTACAAAGAGAATATGATAAGATTGGAAAAAACCACAAGACTGACCATGTAGGAATAAAGTAGTATCATAAACTTTTGACCAATGGGGTGTCAGAATGGACCTATAAGATGTAAAGACTTATAGAAGAGTTTCCCTTCATACATTTGTGGCTGAACATGTTTTGCTGAGAAATACAGTGCATACTGTATTATCATTTAATATAGAAATTTACATAAAGCAAATGAGAAGTTGGCGATTCTTACTGAAAGATGTTATGACAGCTCAGTGAAAGATGGATGGACCATGCAGCAAGACGGCAAAAGAGAGGAAGGTGTGCTCCAGCGATGAAACAATCCACTGATGTATAAAAATAGTAGTTTATTTAATCTTAAAAAACATAGAAAAACGATGTG
The DNA here is from genome assembly GCA_033576555.1 of Oophaga sylvatica. Classification (NCBI taxonomy): domain Eukaryota; kingdom Metazoa; phylum Chordata; class Amphibia; order Anura; family Dendrobatidae; genus Oophaga; species Oophaga sylvatica. The sequence continues at coordinate 381,874,060 of JARQOD010000002.1, read as the reverse complement.
GGTAATACAAAAGGAAGTAATATGACCAACGCGTTTCAGCAATTAAGCCTTAATCATATTACCATGATTAAGGCTTAATTGCTGAAACGCGTTGGTCATATTACTTCCTTTTGTGTTACCCACATCGTTTTTCTATGTTTCTTAAGAATTAAATAAACTACTATTTTTATACATCAGTGGATTGTTTCATCGCTAGAGTACACCTTCCTCTCTTTTGCTGAGTACTGATGCCCTAGACTGGGGCGGCTCCGTGCAGAGGACTTCCACTAACACAGAGCAACATGCTGTGGTGAGCTGACTTTCCTATTTCCCTCTTCCTATTTTTTGTGAATGCAGCAAGAAGCACCTCTGAAATGTCTTGTGGCTTTATTAAATATTTTCAGTGTGATTTCTCTAGACTTTTGCCTTGGTTTTCTGGTGAAATTGCCCACAGTATGAGTTAAAATCTGCAGCAAAATGTAAAAATATGAATGAACATAACTCAACAAAAAAAAATCCATCTGCTTTTTTTTTACTGTAAATAAAGCCCAATACACCGGTAAGTTAAATAAATAACAGTAACTTAAATAATTAAAAAACATGCATGGAGACCATTCTATTCTTGATAACCAGCCTTGCTGAAGCTGATAGCTGAGGATTGCAGCCCACAGCTATGAGCTTCGCCTGGCAGGTTATTGTGGCACCCCTGAAGGTTCAGTCGCCAATGAGGTACTGCACCTCAACCAGGGATGTGGTACTCCGCTCTCATGTAAGGAGGGGGCACTACCCAGGACTCTAACACTCACACCCAGCACACACCAGTTCAGTTGGGGCATCTGGGTGTACCCTTTGGGAGGATGGCCTCTTCCCAGGCTGGGTAGGAAAGGGTGTTGGGGAGTGGGTGGAGAAAGAGAGTAGGGAGGAGTCAGAGAGGGTGACTGTGGTCTGAGAAGCTGCTGGAAGGAGTTTGCTGCAGGGAGAGGAGGAGAGAATAGCAGAGAGTAGCTCCTGAAGGAAAGACAGACAGAGAAAGAAAAAAAAAAAGTCTACAGGGGGGCTGAAGCTGAGAGCTACTTGTCCCCAGACTACAGAGAGAGAAAGAGACTCCAGAGGAGGAGAGGAAGAAGAGGTCTCAGGGGCACAGATAGTGAGGAATCCATCCTTGGGACCGTATTCACCGGCGTGGTCGGTGGAGGGACCAGGTCGCAGTTAGGGTACCGCCTCAAAACTAGTGGAAAAACTAAGGACTCAGCTAGAAAACCGGAGGCTGCAGTGTCTGCATCTGCATGTGCTGCAGCCACATCTAACACATTCACTGAAAAGGCAGACATAGGATCCAGGGGTATGACCAACATCGCCCGATATGATCCGAGTCTACTGCCTCAGGACACCGTGTGTGAAGATGCAGGGCAGGAGAGGTGGTAGCCAGCATAGTGAGACAACCAGGAAAGGAACATCTGAGGGAGCCCTGGCAACGTGTACCCCAAGATACTTGGGAGCTGACTGGACCACAGACCCTGAAGACACAGCACCCTGGCTGGGGATTGTAACATCAGAAATGTGAGTAAAACCTGTGAAGACTGCACACTGCTGTGTCCTCCTGTTTATTTGCTGTGTCAACTCAACCCTGCACTACAACAATCATCATCATCATTTTCACCTACATCTGCCCTGGGGAATAGCTCTGCCTGTGGAGAGCTGTACCAACTCTGCTGCATCAGCAACTACCCCAGTGGACTGAATCTGCAGCATCGTCTAACACCTTATTTGCCGAATATCACAGGTGGCGTCACAAACTATATCTTATAAATTTTATTCCCCTTTTATCATCATTTTCATTGGACGCCCAGGGCCACAGACCAGGTCACTGCTGCCGTGGCACTCCCCTTTAAAAAACCAGCCCGGTACCGAGTAACCCCCTGGCCCTGGCGGGTGCCTCATTATCAAAAATATAGGGAAACCATGTCTGATTTTTCATTTACTTATTTATTTATAGTGCACTCGGAGCCACCGCCTGCCCTCGCTGTTATCAGTTGAATATAACTCTCAACATTCTCTCCTACTCAAGATGATTGCCGGCAGATCATGGGAGAATGATGCGAGCACCCAGCACCAAGGAACAGCGCTAATGTACTGCTGCTTCTCTGGAGCCAGTACGTGTGGTACTGAAATGGCACAGGGCGGCACACAGCTGCCACACATATGCCACAAGTATTACACAGATGGACACTGATATCTCCGATACTGTTTTTTCCGGTATTGGAAGTGTGAAACAGACCTAACGGAGACATTTCTGCTTTTTATCAGATTCACGAATGAAAATCACCCATACAATTCTATGGGTCCAAAATAAAGCTGCTATCCATGTGTGATTCCATGTGCTGTCTGCTTTTAAAATTATAATGGGTATGAAAAACTTTGTAACTTTTTTGCACACAAGAAAATCAATGATGCAAAAAACTGACACAATGATTAAACACAGATGAAAATCTGATCCATCACATTTATCCGGCAGTTTTTTCTTTCATGCGCAAGAAAAAAAATGAACACCAGAATGAGACCTTCTGAATCAGGTTGAACAGCAATAAGGACTTGTTACTTTAAGGCAAGTGTGACACAGCTGTTTTTCATCATCTGAAAATATCGATCCTATTATACTAATCACACTCTCATCAGAGTTTGCTCAGATTGTGATCCGATTTTCTCGGAGATGGAGAAAAAGAAAAAAGTTTCTCCATAATGTCAGCCCTTGAAAAATGTGTTCAGTGCCATCCAATTCTCAGAGGCAAATTGTGCATGCTGCAATTTTTTTCCTCATCCCAAGTGAACATGTGGACAGTCCAAAAGAATACCATGGGTATGAGTACGATTCGTCAAAACCCTAGATAGCACTCTTGCAATTTATATGGTCGTCTGCATGAGCTCTTAGGCCAGCGTCAGACACAACGTATAAAAATACGGACCGTATTGTACGGCCGTAATACGGAGAAAAGTTCCCTGAACAGTGATCCGTATGTCATCTGTTGTCAAGGTGTGGCTGCGTATTTTGCGCATGTAAGCATCCGTTTGGCGAGACTTTCTCGCCGGCTAGCAAAACCGACATATAATGGATCCCAATGACAGGATTTACATCACAAAAGAAAGAATAGATATGTACACATAGAATACATAAGTATTCTAAGTGTTCATAAGAAGTGAGGCCATAATTGGATAGCATCTTCTGAAACAAACAAGGAATAAGTTGCAGAATGATTTCTTATCTAAGGCAAGTTGGTTTAAAAAAAACAGTGCATGCGGTCCTCACAGGGAAAGATGGAGTTTCCCATATTGGTTTGCTGGACTTATGTAACATAAAATGGAAGTAATGTACCGCCATGTGCAACTGTGAAGTTCCTGTCTCTGGATTGTGCAGAATAAGCATTCTGTAAGTGTTGTGCCTGCTATCTAATATATATATACTTTTCATCAGCTGGTTCAGTAAAGAAAAGGATTTTTTATGACTCTGGTCTCCTCATTCATCACTATCTTATCGGGTCCTGGCCTGCCATGTCAAGCATTAGCATGTTGTCAACAGTGGTTACTAAGGTAAAGGCACACACACAGCAAGGATCCTTATTTTCCTGTAGCTTTTTGGGGCACTTATTTAAAATAGGTGAAGTAGTTATTTTTAAGGGGGGCAATTAAAGTAAGAAAGGATAGGTCATATGCTCAAGTTTTGTGTACATCAGTGTCTAGCAAGAAGCCTCTATGTGAGGGACAGACACATAGATGGAGATGTGCACTGTCTAGGGAGTGAAGCAGTGAGATAAGTGGCCCACGGAAAAGACAAAAGGGAATTTCCACAAAAGATTATGAGTAGAGGTGAGTTGCCAATACCTGGGCGTTTTGGAAGAGAGATCATCAAAACTGTATCATAGCTGCCCTTCATTCTCTGTATCAGAAGAATATAATTATCTTTTGACTGTTACAACGTTATAAATGATCATGACATAACAAAGAATATCTGTGTCTCAATGGTGAGGGGGCAACAAACGAGGTGCATGTGACTACTGCACTGCACGATGTGCACCCACAATACAGATCGCTCTCCAGATACCTGTAAAAAGAAGACTCTCTATATGGCCAGTGTCACACTTGCATGTGTAATACGAGAAACTCACGCGAGTCTGTCGCATCAACACTCGCCACTGCCGCCGGCACTCAGACCATAGAAATACATGTAGCTGCACGCTCCGGTCTGAGAGCCGGCGGCAGTGCCGAGTGTTGATGCGACAGACTCGCGTGAGTTTCCCGTATCACACATGCAAGTGTGACACCGGCCTATAAGTAAAAAAAGCATTTAATGACCACAGTACATTGTCTATATTTATATGCTAAAATATGTAAAAATATAAGACAAGGATTTTCACAGCATAGTAAATTCTATTATTTCAGTAGAGATGCACTTTAAAGAATTTGCACTGTTGCAGTTCTATGCCAGTAGCACTTTATGCATTATTGATATATCCACCAAAAGACATGCCATTTAATAAGACAAGGCTACATGATCTGCAAATAGCAAAATAGTAAAATCTATTTGTACGCTGCTTATAATTTGTAGGATGGTGCACTCACTTTAGAACGAAGTGTCTGCGCCTCTTCTTTTTTTATTTTAAGGGCAGAAGGCGCTCTGATAAGCTGTCATGCAGCAAGCAGTCGCAAACAGCAAGCACTGAGCAGCGAGGATGCTTCCAGGCATTTGCAAAAAGAATAGAGTCTTACAAATTATTTACACTATTCCTTTCTTCTATCCTGACATTTTCCTGGCAAGAAACCAGAAAAGTAAAGCATAATTGAGCACTGCACTTGTTAGAAATATTATCTGTAGCTAAAGTGAAGAATGGAGAAATAATGATAAAAAGGGCATGAAAAATTGATATTGTACTTAAGAATGGGTTAAAGAAGAGAAATAAACAACTGAAAATATATCGTTCTAATTTGTTGCAAAAATTATCAAGCATTTATTAGTTTCTATTCTGAATACTCATCTCTCTTCCCTAAAAGCATGGCACCTTGTGCCTTACACAGCAGCCGTAAAGAAACATGGCAACGTTTCGGCCATTTCCAGACATTTTCAAGCCAAGATTTCTGAGATAATATAAAGCCAGGATTATATTTTATCTCTGAAATTTGGCTTGAAAAGGCTGGAAGCAGCCACAATGTTGCCTTGTATCTTTATTGTTGATGTGTACGGTATGTTTAAGGATGGAACAAAATGTAATTTCTAATAAAGAGAACTGTTTGGTGCCGCTGATACTTTGGAAGTATTATATGACCACAATACAGTATGGCGATAGTTTTGGAGAAAAGGAGACACAGTTAGGCTATGTTCCCACAATGAGTTTTTGGTATATTTTTTGCCACATATTTTCGAAAAAATACAAGTAATTTATTTTAATTAATAGGTGCAGAAATGGTGCAGAAAATCTGCAACATCGAAAACTCAACAAAAGCTCAAGGTGGGAACATAGCCTTACCTGTGCATTTTACATGTACAGGTAGAGATGCAATGGAAAAGGCAAGTATTCCAATCATAAGAAAAAAAAAAAAAGTGAAATTTTAAAGCAAAAGGAAAGAATAAAAATAAAGTAAAAAAATTTGTTAAGAGGACCTGTCACTAGAGATGAGTGATTTTTTTCAGATTTTTTCCCCTGCATCTGATTTTGACATATTCAAACACTATTTGTGTCGAATGTATGTCTTATGATCGGTTCCGAACATATTTGGTAATTTCTACTCCAATTGATTTTAATGACGTTCGGCTGTGTTCGACAAATACTGCAAAAACAATATTCGATTCCGATCTTATTTGGAACCGAATCCGAATAAATTTGCTCATCTCTACCTGTCACCATGTCAAAAAGGACAGATTCTGTTCTTTTTTTTGCTAATTATGCAGATGAGTAGTTTTTTAATCTAGTTCCAGAGATATTGCTCACAGCAAGCTGGCACTGACAACCATAGAGGTCTCCAGGAGATCTCGAGTTGTCATGCCGACACACCCGTGACCCGCGATCACGTGATGTGGGTCACCGGTGTGCGTATTTCCGGCGCGATTGCCAGAAGTGCCATTTAAATGCCACTGTCAGCGCTTGACTGCAGCATTTAACTAGTTAATAGCTGTGGGTGGATCGCGATTCCACCCGCAGCTATTGTGGGCACATGTCAGCTGTTCAAAACAGCTGACATGTCCCGCGAAAGATGTGGGCTCACCGCCGGAGCCCACATCAAAGCGAGGGAGTCCGACATTGGGATACTATTACGCCTGATGTCGGTAAGGGGTTAATAGGTAATTATGCAGAGCAACCTAAAGACATGCTCCTAGAAAATTATGTGAGCCACGCCCGCTTTGTAAAGTCCATAAAAAATGGACAATGTAAGCACTGAAGCCACATGTTCCTCATTCAACAGTTATTTTTTCTTCTTTTTTTTATTCACTGTAAAAGTTTGGATCCTAAATGTGTAGAGTCTGACCAAAGTGATTATTCAGTCTAGAGACCCTAATCAAATGTTATAGTGAATCTGTTGCCTGTTTTTTGCTAGCTCAGTATGATGTAGGGGCAGAGACCCTGATTCCTGTAATGTATCACTTAGTTTACTGGTGCAGCAGTTGTGATACAAGTACCGTACTTGCCACAGATTGAGCAGTGCCTTGTATAACCTCACGCACACCACTGATTGGCATTTTTTGTATACACTGTATAATTGACAGAAAGCTGCCAATTAGTGGTGAGGGTGGAGTTGCACAGAGTCGGAGGACTAGAACGCACATGACACCTAGTCCTGTGATGATAATCGCCTGCAGATTACACACTGATTTTATTGAAACAACAGCACACTGTCCAGTATGAGACACATCACTGAAATCAGGCTTTCAGCTCCTACATTATGCTGCTCTCAGATTACATAGAAAAAAACTGGTGTCAGATTCTCCTTTACATAAGGTGTTTATAATCCAGTAAAACAAAAAAGACAAAAAATGTCAGAATTCATTTTTTTGGCACATCATAAATTAAGGTCCCAGTTCATCGTTTGTGATGTTTTAAACCACTTTTCTTTTTTTGTCTTGAAAGATTTGCTGACATCTTTGTGACAAATTCATTAAAAAATTACATCCGGTTCATGACTTTTGTGCAAAATAAAAAAAACTCTTTTTTTTAGTCTTTAATATGGTTTTGTGATTTTTTTTGTGCATATAGTCGCATGTTCTGCAAAATTTACTCCAAAATTTCAGGCACAAATTAAATCACTCCAGTGGAAGACCGGAGCACATTTGCAACAAAATTTGCAGCTTTTCGAAAAGTCACAAATCAGGAATCAGAAGACAACATATGGAAACCCTAAACTCTGCCACAGTGGCGAATAAAAAAAAAAACTATCGGAGATTTAAAGTGGTGACATTAAAAAAAGGTGCAAATGGAAAGATGGATATGATGCAAACAAAAAACATTCAAAGAGCAAAATATCTACAAAGAAGAAAAAATGATAAATATGACTTTAAATGTTTTTACATGCAAAAAAAAGGAAATACAGCTATTTTTAGTAATGAATAGCTTTTCTCTCCACAGGTAGCACTGGTTGTCGCTTTGTACAGAAAAGTCTAATCTGCTGCAAAGGAATCTGTGAAATGATTCATGCCTCCAAAACCATTGGCAGCAAGAATCAGATACTGGCTGCCCGATTACTGCCAAGCATATTTTTCCATGAAGCGCATTTCAGATAAAATATATGTATGGAAGAATAGCAAGAGATGAGACTGGTCCAACTGACTTTTCTCAGTGTCACTCTGGTGATTGACAGATCTCTCGCTATGGGAGACACCTAGCAATCACCTGGAGCGGTGGTTAAATAAGTCAGCCCAAGGTGGCAGTGGATCTTCTAGCTACATTTCCTGTGACATGCAATTGTGTAGCCAGGATCTGATTCATGTTGCCATGATTTGAGCAGGATAAATCAAGTTCCCATATTTAGCTGCTGTACATTGATGCTCAGTAGGGTATGGAGATTTCCAAGGTACTTAGTATGGACACTTAAAGAAGTTGTTCAATAAATTGATATTGATGACTGTCATGGAATGCAGTCACGTTTAATCCATTACGCTGTTATCTCTTTGTCAACTCTCTGGTGCCTCCTATCATCTGGACAATTACACGATTGACCAACAATTAATGGAGAAGGTAACTGATTGTTTAGACTAATAAGCCGGTTATTGGGCAACTAACAGTGAGAGTATGGTATATACTCTCCTATTCCAATGCATGATATACATATATACCCCTGGACGGTTATTGATAACTCCACAATAACCCAAGAACTACTTGCTGTCCCCATCAGTCATTTATGCAAGCTAACTGGATGTCTGATTTCTGGTAGCATATGGCTTTCAGGAGTGTAGTTTGAAGAATAAAAGGACCAGAACTATTACATTTTATATTTATTCCAGAATGATAGGCAGTGTTTATAAACATACTAAAGATTTTACAAAGAGGATAAAACAATACAGCATATACAATTACATAAAATAAAAGAAACAAAAGAAACTTACTACGCTGGTCATGGAGATGGCTCAGCTTAGTGAAGGATAGTACTTCAAATAGAAGCGTCCATTGAATGCTGCTTGGAACTTAAAAACTTAAATCATAATTCGCTTTGACCTTTTATCAGCTTGTAAGTTACACCCACACACCTCCCCTTGATGACTCATATTAGGTCTGGTCATGGGATACGGCTTTAGTTTCAGAAAATTATGAATTTCCAATTTCAAATTTATTTTAGCCCCTTGGAGTCACAGGCGAGATATATTACCATCATATTTGTTATCATGATTTTATCATTGCCCAGAGACCAAACATGCCCCGATTTACATCATCTATCAGGTGGTTATTTAATTTGGATTTTAATGCATGTTATGCTGTTATCTCTTTGTCATGAGCAACTCTCTGGTGCCTCCTATCATCTGGACAACTACGCGATTGACCAACAATTAATGGAGAAGGTAGCTGGTTATTTTGACTAATAGGCCGGTTATTGGGCAACTAACAGTAAGAGTATGGTATATACCCTCCGATTCCAATCATGATTTTACCATTGCTCAGAGACCAAACATGCCCCGATTCACATCATCTATCAGGTGGTTATTTAATTGGAGGGATTTTAGTGCACCTACAGCGAACCCTCGCTATGACATTGAAAATCCATATCTCATAAATATCGGGTCAGTACAAACCCCAATATTCATAACATCTACTGGTGCCCCAGTGTCTAGCTGTTAATGTTCCCTTCAGAGGAAGAGGGACAAAAGTTCTCTCTAACAGTGTTAGATTTCCTGCTTCTCTCCAATCTGTAAATCTCAGTCTTCCTCACAATAGACATCCAACTTGCCCTTGTGGGGTCCTCCTCTTTAAAGTGAGTTTCCTCACCTCTCAGCCATAAGTAATATCCTAACTTCCCATATGTTAAACAGTGTAATTCTACTACTAAAAGAGGTTTAGACTGTCAGCTCTTTTTCCTACTGGAAATTCTGTGCGAGAGAAGAGGGGGGGTGAATGCTCCCTCATTGGAGCTATGTTATGGATCTTAATATTTTCTATGAAAATGACCTATTCTTAGTTGCCAGTGAGGTCCAACACCTGGTATCAGCATCAATCAGCTCCAGTAGCAGCCACATGTAAACAGTGTATAAAATGGAATAGCACAGCCACTGTCAAGAACCGCAGATAAGCTTTGATTAAATTGCTTGATGTCGGTCCCCCACTATCTGATATTGTTTACCTATCCTGAGAATAAGGAGTATAGTTGTAGTGCGGTTTAAGGAAAGCAGACAAATATACTAGATATTCCTTGCTTAAAGCCTCTTGGGAGTTTAGTATGCCACTGATTACCACACTGGAAATGCATAATAAAGTACCTATTTAACATTGAACTGAACAACCCATCTGAAAAGCACATCAAATCATCAGCACCACATTGGCTACAGTCGAGAAGAAAACAATCTGCTCTATTGTCAGTTTATCAATGGAAATCTGAACCACAGTTCATGATGAAGAGGTACTTCATGCATTTTCCATTGGTAGTTTAAGTTGCTCATAGTCATAGCTACCAGCATTGCTTGTTATGGGGTTATGCATGCACAGTAAGAGCACTGGCTCATGTAAACTTGATAACCTGCTTTATGAGTTCATAGAGGCAAGACAGCTACTCATGCTTGGTACTATCCATTTGAGTTCCATATAAAAGCAATCCGAAGTACTGAAGATCAGGATGCAGCAATAGATTCAGAATACAAGAAGCAGGACCCAGGTGCCAGTCGCATGGTGGTGGCTTACAGCCTGCCCACCAATCCATAAGAATGAAAGAGTGCAACAGAGATCAAGGGGAACAAAAACGACTTTCCATGAAATAATGAATGCCTCAGTAATACACTATATAGGCTAAAATAATTATATTTTATAATTATAAGGTCAGATACTTATGTTGGACTAGAGGGCCTGGTTCACAATCACTTTCCTAGTTCTTCACAAAGGTATTCAGTAGTCTTGAGGTTAGGGCTTTGTATGGGCCAATCAAGTTCTTCCTGTTCAGGCTCACCCAAACCATGCCTTTATGGACCTTGATTTGTGCATAGTCATGTTGGAACAGAAAAGGGCCTTTCCCAAACTGTTGTCACAAAGTTGGACACATTCAATTGTTCAAAATGTCTTAATATGCAGAGTACTCTGAAGGGGTTATCCCCATTGAGAAAATCTTTGTCCCTGAATGCTGTTTTTAAAAAAAAAAAAAAAAAAAAATTAAAAAATGTCCTTTATTCATTCTTGGGTCCAGGGCTGAGTCTCTGTTTCTAGTGTCTGGCTTTAGATGCGGCGCTGAAGTCATGATAACACAGCCAGCCAATCAGCGACCTCAGTGGCTCTGTCCAATTAGAGAGAATGGCCCCTCTTCACAGCAGCCAATACCAGACATCATAAACAAAGATTTTCTGAATGGAGACATCTCCTTCAAGATTTCTCATCCCTGGAACTAAGAGGCCTTGTACAACCTCTTAAACACAGCCACATAACATTATCCCTCCTTCATCAAATTTTACAGCTGGCACAATGCTGTTAGGCCATTAATGTTCTACTGCCATTCACTGAATCCAGACTTGTACATCAGACTAAAAAATGAATAACCATAGTTTTTCATTCTACAGAAAACCAGTCCAGTTGTGGGTGCTTTACAACCCTCCACCCATCACTTAGTATTGCTCTTGGGGAAGTAAGGCTTGTAGGCTGTAGTTCAACCATAGAGAGCTTTGGCAACTTTTATACACTGTGTGCTTCAGCATTCAGCAATCTTTAACTTTCCGTGGTCTGCCATTTTGTGGTTCAGCTGCTCTGATTCCTAAACACTTTCACTTTTCAGTAATACTGAAAACTGCTCACAATTGATTATGAAGTATTTAGGTTAGAGGAAATGTAAAGAACTGATTTGTTGCAACTTTGGCATCCTGTTACAGGACCATGCTCAAATTCAGGGAACTCAATGACCCAATCTTCCATAGATATTAGTAGAGACAGCATGCATGGCAAGGTGCTGGATTTTATAAACTCGTAGCAATGACATTGAATAAAAAACCTAAATCCAATTATTAAGAGGTATGTCCCATAACTTTTGTCCATAACTTCTACTACAACCCAGAGGCGGACATACTATTGGTGCAACCTGTGCAGCACATGGGTCCAAGAGGCAAGGAGGCCACTTCTACCTCCAAAGCAGGGTAAATTGTGCATTTGGCTAGGTGCAGACAACCGCAGATTCCAAGAGAATCAGGTCAATTATGCAAACCAGACTCTGATCAAGCTCTGACTTGCGTGGCAGATTGCGATCCACTCGGGCATGCAGAGATTGTTTTCACCAGACCCGCTCTGACCAAGCAAAAAATCGGACACCTGCACTGCCCTATAGAAAAACATTGGTCCGAGTGCAACCCATTGTTTTGTTGGATCACACTTGGACCAAAAATACTGTGGTCTGCACGAGCCATTAAGATGAGCTATTGGACTTCAAAGGGCTAAATAATGTTCTTGAACAGGGGACCTATTCTTTCTGTGTCTGTTCCTGCCACTCGTTACAAGTCTTTTACAAAAGTCAGTCCTTATATAATCCCTTTAAATGTTCATCTTAAAAATAATATGTTGATTTGTATTTAAGGTACAAACTTCCTGTATTGTTCCAAAAAGTATTTGTTTAATTTGTTTTAAGTATGTGTCTATTTAATTGACTCCAATGTACATTATTTTATGATTTTCTGCCATATGAACAACTACATATTTACGCTATATACCTATGTGTCCTTTGACCATCCAAAAAGTTGGTAAGGTTATATCTATATCTAATATTCTAGTTGTTAGCTCAGAACAAAAGACTGATTTATTAATCCTTCATTTTTACCACAGCTTGTTCCATGGTCAAGGTTCAATGATAAAATTCAGTATGAAAATATTCGGTATGAAGACACTGAAAATGTTAATACCATTCTTATGCATATTTCCAAATTGCAGCATTTTCCTAAAATCTATTAAGATGCAAAAATCAAACTGTAGAAAAGCAACTTGAATCCTGTACTGCTAAGCTATTATACCAGCCCCTAGAGGACACTATTGCTTTATGAGTTTTCTCGAAAAGAAATGCTTTTTAATGCACATGCTTATCATTATATAGAAGAAAATGTCATTTTAAATTATTTCAGCCATCATTTTTTGTTTCATCAAATAAAGTATCTAATATTTATAAACACTGAATATCAGTATTGATCATATCCAAAATTTGATCTGAAAATGTATCACGGTAGTCTAACAAAGCCATGCCCACGCTGATGCTCACAGCCTCTGTCTTCAGTTACGGTACATTTGATAAAAAGAATAGTGCACTAGTGCTACTCTTGTCAGAATGACTGAAACCACAACAGATCCAGGAGGAGGCCCGTTATAACACAATTGGGCGATCAAGGCACTAGTTGGATCCATTGAAAGGCATGCATTGTAGGTTCTGTCATTAACTGAAGCAATTGGTGAGGAAGAGAATAGAAGCTTAATGTGTTATATATATACACAATGCTCACACAAAATGTTATCATATATCTCATCATTTATCAAAACTAGCAGAAAAATTGGACTTGTTGCCAAAAACCTTCATGTCAGCTTTAATTTATTAAAGGAAATCTTTCACCAGGTACATAGCGGAGTGTGACCTGTGTGCTGCTGTAAAGTATGACATTTATGTGATGTGGCTAATGTGTGACCTATGTGACATGTGCGCTGAGCTTGTGTAGAGTGTGTGGCGGTATACTGTACTCATGAGATATGGCTAACGTGTGCGCCGTAAGTCGTATGTGTTCTGCCCATCTGAATAGAGGGCAATATGTTCGCATTTATGTGCTGGTTTGTTGTGTTATATCACCATCTAGTGGTGGCTGAATTTATAACCTGTGTCTTTAGCAGCAAATAGAGTGTTGAATTGTGGAATTAAAGCAAGGCATGCTGGGAAGAAGAAGCTCCATTTTCTTATTTGTACTTCCTGGGACACGCGTCTATTTTTGCCCTACTGTAACTGCTCCAACTTGAGTTTGCTATCCAGGTAAAGCGTATCTGGTAAAATTAATATCTCTTTTCTTGCAATGCAGTATTGTACAGAAAAGTGATTTAGCTGTATAGCAGTCAGTACAAAGGAGGTGTGATTAGAGATCTGTGTATTTCCATGTTCAAGTTTGTTAATTGTAAAGTGTCAGCTGTGTGATTATTTGCCCAATACTTATCTATGTTGTTTGTAATCTTATAGTTTTACTGCATGTTCTATATCTGTTGACCAATAAACAAGTTATGCTACAGAGAACCGTCTGCTTATTTTGGAAGACAGAAGTGGTTTATGCTGTGTAAGATAGCGCTTTCTGAGTGGTTGGGGGACACTCGCTTGGCACAGTTTTGCACACAAAACAGTCTATTTTGATTTATTTCAGCATTATAAACCACATGAAATATGAACAAAGGCAAAACAGTCTTACATCAGACAGATGAATCCTCAATGTCCACAGTAGAACTCCACTCTCTCAGGCCTGTGGGCACACTGGCTGTGCCAAGTAGGCTAGGCAGGCTCTATAGCCTATACACAGTCTCTCACTGACACCGGTCAGCATAACACGGATTCGGGTACGTTACCTGTTGGTGTTGGCCACACAGGTTCCCGGCTGCCTCTTATCCTCAGAGGTATCCCACAAACACTTTATATAGGATGTACATAGTCTCTCACTGACCCCGGTCAGTATCACTCACGGTTGTCAGACCGCCTCCTTCCTCTGGCTCAGAATTGCCAGCACTGTTCTATCTGCCAAACACACAGGCTCTATTAGGTAGCCTCTAACCACACCCACAGGTGAGGTAACATCACATGTACTGGTCACATGATCATGACATCACTACAGGTCCTAATCTTAGGGAAAATCATGGCCAAATGTTATCCTGCTGGTGGAAATATATCTTCCATCCAGCACTACACCCTTTGCTGCACCACAGTTGTATATCAGATTGCACACAGTGTCGTTTATGAATACAGAAAAGTATGTGAAATATGCTGTGTAATTATGTGGTATGGTATTCTCTGCAATTTTGTAATGTGCTGTATGACATGTTACTTAAAGGGGTTTTACATTTTAACTTTTTTTATGACCATAGGATTGCACTTGGTAAAATAATAAAATCAGAAATATGCATACTCCCCTGCTTAGCAGTGGTCTTTACTAGCTGCCTCTGGTTTCTGTATATAGGCTGCAGCCAATCACTGGGCTCTGTAATCCTACCAAGTTAGATGGTACAAACTGTGATTGGCTGCAGCAGTCAGACATCACTGCTACAACGTGCAAAGAAATATCAGGGGAAGCAGAGGAAAAACATTGCTACAGCAGGAGAGTGTGCGCATCTCTGAATCTATTATGTTTCCCCTTTAAGAGAAGGGAACCCATGCACAACTCTGGCACAGGGGCACCTTACTCCTAGATATAGATAGATAGATAGATAGATAGATAGATAGATAGATAGATAGATAGATTAGATATAAGAAGAGATAGATAGATACAGTGCATTGTGAAAGTATTCGGCCCCCTGGAAATTTTCAAACTTTTCCCACATGTCATGCTTAAAACATAAAGATACCAAATGTAAATTTTCGGTGAAGAATCAACAACAAGTGGGACACAATTGTGAAGTTGAGCGAAATTAACTGTTTTTTTAAATTTTTGTGGAAATACAAAACTGAAAAGTGGGGCGTGCAATATTATTCGGCACCTTTACTTTCAGTGCGGCAAACTCACTCCAGAAGTTCATGGTGGATCTCTGAATGATCCAATGTTGTCCTAAATGACTACTGATGATAAATATAATCCACCTGTGTGTAATCAAGTCTCCGTATAAATGCACCTGCTCTGTGATAGTCTCAGGGTTCTGTTTGAAGCACAAAGAGCATCATGAAGACCAAGGAAAACAACAGGCAGGTCCGTGATACTGTTGTGGAGAAGTTTAAAGCTGGATTTGGATACAAAATGATTTCCAAAACTTTAAACATCCCAAGGAGCACTGTGCAAGCGATCATATTGAAATGGAAGGAGTATCATACCACTGCAAATCTACCAAGACCCGGCCATCCCTCTAAACTTTCATCTCAAACAAGGAGAAGACTGATCAGAGATAGAGCCAAGAGGCCTATGATCACTCTGGATGTACTGCAGAGATCTACAGCTGAGGTGGGACAGTCTGTCCATAGGACAACAATCAGTCGTACACTGCAAAAATCTGGCCTTTATGGAAGAGTGGCATGAACAAAGCCATTTCTCAAAGATATCCATAAAAAGTGTCATTTAAAGTTTGCAACAAGTCACTTGGGATGCACAGCAAACATGTGGAAGAAGGTGCTCTGTTTGATGAAACCAAAATCAAACTTTTTGGCAACAATGCCAAACGATATGTTTGGTGTAAAGGCAACACAGCTCACCACTCTGAACACACCATCCCCATGGTCAAACATGGTGGTGGCAGCTTTTCTTCAGCAGGGACAGGGAAGATGGTTAAAATTGATGAGAAGATGGATGGAGCCAAATACAGGACCATTCTTGAAGAAAAACTGTTGGAGTCTACAAAAGAGCTGAGACTGGGACGGAGATTTGTCTTCCAACAAGACAATGATCCCAAACATAAAGCAAAACCTACAATGGAATTGTTCACAAATAAACATATCCAGGTGTTAGAATGGCCAAGTCAAAGTCCAGACCTGATACAATCGAGAATCTGTGGAAAGAGCTGAAAACTGCTGTTCACAAACGATCTCCATTCAACCTCACTGAGCTCGAGCTGTTTGCCAAGGAAGAATGGGCAAGAATTTCAGTCTCTCGATGTACAAAACTGATAGAGACATACCCCAAGCTACTTGCAGCTGTAATCGCAGCAAAAGGTGGCACAACAAAGGGGCCGAATAATATTGCACGCCCCACTTTTCAGTTTTACATTTCCTCAAAAATTTAATATAACTAGTGATGAGCGAGCACTAAAATGCTTGGGTGCTCGTTGTTTGGGTCGAGCAGATTGGAATACTCGGGTACTCAGACAGAACAACGAGCCCAATGTAAGTCTATAAGAGACGCGAGTATTTTTGCCGCGATCCCCCCCGGGGGTCCTTTAAAGGTCTAAAAACATCTGAAAATGATGGAAACACTGCTGAAATGACACGGGGACATCATGAGGATCGCCCCTGGAAGCATTCCAGACTCCTAGTCACAGCTGTAAACAATGTTCTCAGAGTTTTATGCCTTTGTTTCCGATGCACCGAAAAACATACCAAAACAAAACCGAAACTGATTTTGCAGCAAAATCTGTGAAGGCACATCTTTCTATGATAATGACAATTAACCCCAGACCAAAATGTTCCTCCACCACTTGGGATATGTACTGACGCAGTGTCCTAGAAGCGTTTTTGATACTTTAATATTGATTTCACTCAAAACAAATTGATTCACTGGGAAATGTCATTGTAAAATTTAACAAGCCTAGCTGGTCATGTGGTGTGTGAGACATAAGCAGACCCATCTTACTTCATTTATGAAGGAGGGACTCTTAAAGTCACAGAACCTATTTTTACTGGTGCATCAGGTGGCAATAATCTTCTTAAACAGTGTGTCTCCTAATGTGTTGTAGCCTATGCTGTGAGTGGATGGGCTGCTAAGAGTTACGACGCACCCCAATACCCCTTTCATAAGAGTTCCAGGAGGGCCTCCATAAAAAATGTTGCATTGAATGCAATGCCTGCCCTGCTACCAATTCATATGCACCCAAAAAAGCCTTTGAAGCCTCATAGTGGATGTGCCCTGTAAAATCCACTTCATCATATTCATTTTGGTACTCCTGTACACTTTTGTTTACACAGTGACAGCAATTTCTGCCCTGCTGCAAAGCCATATGCACCCCATAATGCCTTGGAACCCACATAAAGGATGGGCCCTGTACAATTCATGCCACCATATTTTTTTTTGTACTCCTGTACTCCTTTTTTAAACATTTGCAGCAATGTTTGCCCTGCTGCATAGCCATATGTACCCAATAATGCCTTGGAACCTATATAAAGGATAGGTTCTGTAAAATCCATGTCACCATATTTTAATTGCACTCCCGAACTCCTTTTTTAAAACATTTTTAGCAATATCTACCCTGCTGCAAAGCCATATGTACCCCATAATGCCTTGGAACCCATATAAACAATGGCCCTGTAAAATCCACGTCACCATATTCTTTTTTACTCCTGTGCTCCTTTTTTTAAACATTGGCAGCAATGTCTGCCCTGCTGCATAGCCATATGCACCACTTTTATGAATGTGCTAAAAATGGTCTCTGAGCAGAGGCTCCCTCTGGTGGTTACTGACAGTACTGAACCTTTCAGCGAGGAGTGGCAATCTGGGATCACGGACTGGTCTGATATAAGGGAGGTTCCCTCCATGATGGTTGCCGGTGAGCAATTGTTCTTGTCTCAATTGTGGTTCCTGGTTCATGTGGAAGCTTGCTGAGTCTTGCCTGCATCTTCTGCTATCAGATAAGATATTTTCTGCTTTTATTTTTGTGCTTGTTTTTTGCATTGTTCCCTGCACTTCTGTGGAGGTCAGCCAGGTCCCCTCCGGGGGGCTTGTGCTCCTCTCAGTTTATCTGGAGCCACTGTTGTTTGTTCATTTTCTTTTTCCTGTTTTTTCAGTGGCTGCGGCTTAGTTTTGTTACACCAGAGAACTGATTTAGGTGGTAGAGGTCGTGTGATCTCAGGTATTTTTGCAATCAGTAGAGTTGGTATTTTTTAGGAGTGTTTTTGGATTGCAGTGAGTATCCTTTCCTTTAGTTTTCTGTCTAGACAGATTGGGCCCCAGCGTTTGCTCATTCTATTTTCTGTCTGTGTCCGTGTTTCTTCTTGTCTAACCGCCATTACATGTTTGGGGGCTTCCTATTTTCTTTGGGGATCTGCTCCAGGGCAGATAGCTTTCATCTTTCTGCCTTTAGTTGTAGTTATCTCTCAGGCTGTGACGAGGCATCTAGGAGCAACATAGGAACGCTCCACGGCTACCTCTAGTTGTATGGTTAGTTCAGGTTACTGCAATCCAATAGGTTCCAGCCTCTCTGGTGTATTGCCGTTTTTGCTTACTCTCCTCAGCTACCAAAACATAACAGTATCACCGGCCCAAAACTGAAAATTATATGGTACTCACACAAGGGAAAAATAGTGTGGAAAGAAAAAAGATTGTCAGAGTTGTCAGAGATTTTTTTTTTCCCTCTGTTTCTCTGGGTGCTGAGGAGGATTTTTTTTTTCTCTCAATGGAGCTTGCACAGTTGTGTGTCCGTGTGGATCAGCTTGCCACTGAGGTTCGGAGTATTGCTGCCTATCTTGCTGGGTTGCCGGTTGTGGAACCTAGGATTCCCATGCCAGATTTGTTTTTGGGGGATCAGGCTAAATTTCTGAATTTCAAAAATAACTGTAAGTTGTTTTTTGCCTTAAAGCCTAAATCCTCAGGGAACGCAGCACAGCAGGTTCAAATTGTCATCTCTCTCCTGCGCGGTGATCCTTAGGATTGGGCTTTTTCCCTGACACCTAGGGATCCTGTTTTGAATGATATTGATGCATTTTTTCTGGCTCTGGGGTTATTGTACGATGAACCTAATGTCACTGATCAAGCTGAGAAAACCTTGTTGGCATTAAATCAGGGTCTTGAAGATGCTGAGTTGTACTGTCAGAAATTCCGAAAGTGGGCAGTCCTGACCAAATGGAATGATGATGCTTTGGCAGCCCTTTTTCGGAAGGGGCTGTCAGAGAATGTAAAGGATGTTATGGTGGGATTTCCTGCTCCCTCTGGTCTCAATGATTCTATGTCATTGGCTATTCAAATTGACAGACGTTTGCGTGAGCGCAGAGGTATGCGTGAGATAGTTTTGCCTTGTGAGCCAGCTTCTGAGCCCATGCAGTGTGATAGAGTGACTTCTGGGGCACAGCGTCATGAGTTTCGAAAGCGCAATGGGTTATGTTTCTACTGTGGAGACGCCTCTCATGCTATTTCAGTCTGCCCTAAGCGGGGAAGACGTTTTGCACGCTCAGTTGTCTTGGGTAGTGTTCAGACTAAATTTCTGTTGACTGTTACCCTGATTTGCTCCCTGTCCACATTTTCTGCTCAGGCTTTTGTTGATTCAGGAGCAGCTATTAACCTGATGGATTTTGACTTTGCCAAACGTTGTGGGTTTCTCTTGATACCCCTGCGGAAGTCTATTCCCCTACTGGGCATTGATTCTACCCTTTTGGCGGAGAATAAACCCCAGTTTTCTACTCAGGTGATAAAGAGGGTTGAACCAGATCATCAGGAGAGTTGCAAATTTCTGGTGCTGTATAATCTGCATGACATTATTGTACTAGGTTTCCCTTGGTTACAGTCTCATAATCCTGTTTTGGATTGGAAATCTGTGTCTGTGACCAGTTGGGGCTGCCAATGTGTTAATGCCGACACTCCTGTTTTTTCTGCCTCTCCCCAGTCTCAGGATGTTCCTGACTTTTTGACTGATTTTTCGGATGTGTTTAGTGAAAGTAAATCCGCATCCTTGCCCCCTCACAGGAGCTTCGATTGCGCTATTGAATTAGTGCCTGGTGGTAAATTTCCTAAAGGTCGCCTTTTTAACTTGTCTGTACCTGAGCACGATGCTATGCGATCTTATATCAAGGAGTCATTGGAGAAGGGTCATATCAGACCATCCTCTTCACCCTTGGGTGACGGTTTTTTCTTTGTGGCCAAAAAGGATGGTTCATTGAGGCTGTGTATTGATTATCATTTCTTAAATAAGATCACTGTGAAGTATCAATATCCATTACCCTTGACTTCTGACCTGTTTTCCAGGGTGAAAAGTGCTAGTTGGTTTACCAAGCTTGACCTCAGGGGGTTGTATAACCTTATTCGCATTAAGCACGGGGATGAATGGAAGACGGCGTTTAATACCCCAGAGGGGCATTTTGAGCACCTAGTGATGCCCTTTGGGCTCACTAATGCTCCTTCCGTCTTCCAGTCCTTCATGAATGATATTTTCAGGGATTTTGTGGATAAATTTCTGATTGTTTATTTGGATGATATCTTGATTTTTTCCAATGACTGGGACTCTTATGTGAAACATGTTCGGACTGTGTTCCAGATTTTGGGAGAGAATGCACTGTATGTGAAGGGATCAAAGTGTCTTTTTGGCGTACAGAAGGTCTCATTTCTGGGATTCATTTTGTCTCCGTCTGTTATTGAAATGGACCCGGTCAAGGTTCAGGCCATCTGTGATTGGGTCCAACCAACTTCATTAAAGGCTCTTCAGAGATTTTTGGGTTTTGCCAATTTTTATCGCAAATTTATTGGTAATTTTCTGGTATTGTTAAGCCATTGACTGATTTGACCAAAAAGGGTTCTGATGTGGTGAATTGGCCTCCTGAGGCAGTCTCTGCGTTTCAGGAACTTAAGCAGAGATTCACTTCTGCTCCTGTTCTACGGCAGCCTGATGTTTCTGAAATTGGGGCAGGTGCCGTTTTGTCCCAAAGAGATCCATAGACCTCTAAGAGTAACCCTTGTGACTTTTTCTCTCGAAAATTTTCTCCAACTGAACGTAATTATGACGTGGGTAATCGGGAGTTATTGGCCATGAAGTGGGCCTTTGAAGTGTGGAGACATTGGCTGGAAGGAGCCAAACATCAGGTGGTGGTCCTCACGGACCATAAGAATCTGGTTTATCTCGAATCAGCCAAGCGACTTTAATCCTAGACAGGCCAGGTGGGCCTTGTTTTTCACACGTTTTAATTTTGTGGTTTCTTTTCTTCCTGGCACGAAAAATGTTAAGGCGGATGCCCTCTCGAGGAGTTTCTTTGCGGACACTCCTGAGTTATCTGATCCTACTGTTATTTTGAAAGAGGGTGTAGTTCTTTCCGCCATCTCGCCCAATTTGAGACTGGCTCTGGAAGGGTGTCAGGAGGATAAACCTGAGCGCTGCCCTATTGGGAAATTGTTTGTCCCAGACCAGTGGAAGAAGAGTGTGATGTCTGAGATTCATTGTTCCACGTTGGCTGGTCATCCCGGGATTTTTGGTACCAGAGACTTGGTGAGTCGGTCCTTTTGGTGGCCTACTTTGTATCGTGACGTCAGGGAATTTGTGCAGTCCTGTGGGACTTGCTCTCGCTCCAAGCCTTGCTCTCGCTCTAGTGGTTTGTTAATGCCATTACCTGTGCCCAAGAGGCCATGGACCCATATCTCTATGGATTTTATTTCCGACCTCCCTGTTTCTCAGAGAATGACCGTTATCTGGGTAATCTGTGATAGGTTTTCCAAGATGATATATCTTGTGCCGTTACCTAAGTTACCTTCCTCCTCCGAATTGGTGTAAAAGCTGCAAGGATTTAGATAAAACCACCACAGACAGAGGTTAAGTAAACCGTAATGTTTTAGAATCACAAACCGCAAACATATCGAAGCTTAAATATTTTACCAGAAATGCAGCGATGTAATTGTCTGAAGGCATTCAGTATATTTGAATATGGATTCAAAAGAGCCATTTGTATATTCGCACTACACTATTAA
Organism: Oophaga sylvatica; assembly: GCA_033576555.1. NCBI lineage: Eukaryota > Metazoa > Chordata > Amphibia > Anura > Dendrobatidae > Oophaga > Oophaga sylvatica. The sequence goes on along the minus strand of JARQOD010000002.1, from coordinate 381,851,907 downwards.
CAGCAATCATATCTATACTGATGCGTTCTTGAAAAAATGAAGATACTGAGTCTACATAACAGCATTACTTTATCAAATTTATATGAAGTGTATTGTGTCCAATGTGAGCAACCAGGCAAACAAAAAAGGAGCTTTTCAAGTGAGCTCTTTAAGGTACATAAATGTTATGAAGGAACGCGACGAAACCGGCCTATGCCGAGGAGTCAACACGAGGAAGGGGACGTTAGTACCGGGCCGGTCGGCACTGTTGAGGTTCCTGTTCTAGTACATGGGTAGACCACCATTAGCTCCTCTTACGGTCATACCAAGACAGAACTAGACAACATGGATACACGCCTTAGTGTGAACCCATCAGAGCCAGATAATAGTGATTGTCACAGTCCATTGGGCTTGGAGAAATTCATGCTGGTAATCCCTCCAGATCCTGCATTTTTTTCTGATCCTGAAGTAACAAGAGTTTCTGAATCTCCTTCCACATGGGAGTCGAAACATTCCATGGTCACCCCAAATTTTTAAAATTTCACTGCATCCATCAGGGATAAAAGTGGCTTATTAGAGAGAATGCGCTTGGTGATGAATGCAGGCTCTGCTGTCAGGAATAGAGCAGAAGATGAATCTTTGCATTCTGTTGGGATACAGGAATGTAAATTCCAAGAAGGTGGAGATGCTGGATGAGTTAGAGAGACCTTCTGAACAGCCAGAATTGTACCTTCAGATAATAGTACAAGATATGTGCGATAATGACGAAGTTGTGATTTGCGGAGAAGACACACGTTGTAAAGGTAAAAAATATGGGTCTCTCTGAAAGGTCAACTGACCATCACCAGGAATCTGTTCCTCCAACAAATTCCAAGGTGAAGCTCAGAAAAAGAAAGTCCAAAAAGCAGACATTTGATGTAGAAAATCCATATTATTCTCTTATCCTGTTTTCAGCAAAGTCCCCTATAACTGTTCACTGAAGCACAGTACAGGAATTGTATAAAGTCCTGCAGAGAAGCACGTTGCCTACAAGACCGAGCACCACTTCTGTTTCACTTGGTTAAGGAGACAATCTTGAGTTGCCTGACGAAACATTGAAAAAACTGGCTGAATATTTTGAAGAAGACATATTTGGCTTGTATTGTGATACTAGTATAAGATACAAAACTAAGTACAGAAGTCCTCTTTTCAATCTGAATGACGCTCCAAAAAATTGTTGCTTTCAAAGTGTGGTATTAGGTGAGATCACCCCACAACATCTGGTTCTGATGAGTCATGCAGGAAATGGCTCACCAGGAGCTAAGTGACTGGAGAAACCATGAGAGGCAGCACACATTGGAGATGATTCAGAAAGCAGAGAAGGAAATAATTCAAAAACAGCAAATGATAAAGCTCACACACAAGGGGCTGATTGAAATCGATACATCACCAGATGTTATGTTTACCTTTGAGGATCTGTGTCACGCACCTTGGAAAACCAATGATTCACTGAGTTCAGATATTAATAATATAAATAAGATCACAACAGATACAACAGCTCATCACAAAACTCACCTTCTGGACATCAATTGCATCATTTGCATGGGAAAAATAAAACTGTCAGATAACAATAATATGGGCCAATGGGCAAAAATAAAATCACCAATCACAAAAGCCAAGGAAAATAGTTATGGTCAGAATCTACAATCCTCAGAAACAGCAGAGACCGTTGATTGCATGGAAAATGATGTCTTTGGCATAAAAAGTGATAATGCCTCCTCATCTGAAACTGCAATATAGAAAGGCTTGATTAAGATGTTTTCTATTAAGACGTTCAAAGTGACAGCCATGCAAGTTTGGTGATATAGTGCTCACCTTTTTCATAAATTACCAAAGAAGATCACAACTAAAGGCGTCATCTGTCACAAATAAGTCTGGGAATATGTGGATCTCATCTGGCCTGCATGTAACAAGTTTATGTGCCTCCTGCGTTTCTGCCCCCAGACCTGCAGTGATGGGGTGTTTTACAGTCGGCTCTAGTACAACCTCAACCGCAAACTGACATATGCAATTATCAATGCCAACATCATGGAGGCCTTTATAATTCTACTTCCAGCATGCCAGCCAATACCTGCCAAACTTATCCCCTTAGGGGGGCCTGGTCTTGAGGATGAACATCCTCATCTTTTACTGCCTCGACTTTTTCAAAACCATCCATTCTTGTCTTCATGTCCCAGAAAGGTCCCCAAAATTCAGAGAAAGCAGGATCAGGATATTCCTGATGACATATTCACATCTATATTTGAAGATGTCGAAAGGGAGGAGAATTTGATGGCGGAACAAGGACACCCACCTTTAGGTGAGGAGAAGCCTGATATGGGAGAAGTGGGCATTGCAGAGATGATAAATATTCTGACTTATCTGGCAATTATTTTCAGTCTAAACCCCCAACTAACAAGCCAAACCCCATACAAGCAGCAGCTCCTGTTTGGCCATCATGTCCAATGGCACCCCCTTTCAGGCTCCGGTTTCTTTTGGCAATGATCCAGCTGCCATGTCTGACAAGCATTTCACCAATGGGAGGTATGTTTTCAAATAAATAAAGTATTGCCTTCACAGCCTCCCTTGGCCAAAAATCAATCGGCCATAATGGTACAGAACACATTCACCCTGGTCATTTTGTGGCAGGTAAGGAAGAGACATTGCAGGAAATAGAGTTAAGATGTAGGCACAAATGTAGGGGTGTGTGTCTCTGAGACTCGTAATGGAGGGAATAGGCTGACAATCATTTTACCAATGGGAGGTATGTTGTCAAATAAATTAAGTATTGCCATCACAGCCCCCCTTGGCCACAAATTAAACGGCCTATATAAAGTACAGAACAGGTTCATCACGGTCATGTAGTGTGAGATAAGGAAGATGAACATTGCAGGAAACATAGTTAAGAAGTAGGCCTAAATGTAGGGGTGTGGGTCTGTGAGACTTGTAATGGAGTGCATAGGCTGACAAACATTTCACCAATGGGAGGTACCTTTTTAAATAAATAAAGTATTCCCATCACATCCCCCATTGGCCACAAATCAAGGGACTATAATGCTCCAGAACACATTCACCCAGGTCATGTAATCTGAGATAAGGAATAAACATTGCAGGAAACAGAGTTAAGAAGTAGGCCCAAATGTAGAGGTGTGGGTCTGAGACTCGTAATGGAGTGCATAGGCTGACAATCATTTCAGGAATGGGGGTACCATTTTAAATAAATAAATTCTTGCCATCACAGCCCCCCTGTCCTTCCTCCTCCTCTTCATTGTCTACCAATCCACCTCTCGACGACATGACGCTGGGCTGAGTGTAATCACCCAGTATGTTTCCTGGATCAATGTCCTCGTGCTCTTCCTGCAATGCATCCTCTTTTATTGTGAGCAGAGTTTTTCAGATTGCTGAGAAGCGGGATGGTGACGCTAATTATGGCATCATCGCCGCTCACCATCTTGGTGCACTCCTCAAAGTTCTGCAGAATGGTACATATGTCTGACATCCATGTCCACTCATGAGGTCTTATTGTCATGTGTGCATTGCCACGAAGATCGTCGCGGTTGCACATTTTGACTTCTCACAGCTGATCTGCTGTTTCTTTGTGTTTGGCAGCTAGGGAGTTAATTCTGTCTGTGCTCGGTGCTGGGACTGGGTGCAGTTTCTCCCGACTGCAATTGATTATTTGTTGATTGGTTTCCTTTAAATTCCTAGTTGTCTGCTTGGGGAGTTGCCAGTGAAACCTTCATGCAGACCACAGATAGGAATGAATCTGTATAGACTTTAGTTGTGAGCTCCTTAGTTGTTCTAAGCTCAACTTGGTTAGAGTTTATTTCCCAGACCATTTATGTTCCTTTGGTGTTTGAGTGTGTATGCAAGCGAGTGTTATCCTGTCTGTCTTATATGTCTAATCTGTGTATTTAGCTGAGATCAGCCCATATCCCTTTGGTGGTAGTCAGGATCCTTCTTAGGACTGATTACAGGGTTCAGGGTCTGATAGGAGACAGGGTTAGGTTGGAGACTTGGACCTCTGAACCATTATCAGTACCTCCAAGGTGAGGGATTAGTTAGGACCCCAGTTTAGGGTCAGGTTAGATCCCGGTCCACCTCTTTCCTGTTTCAGCTCATCAAGTCCTCAAGATTAACCCTGAGTTCAGCAGATATCGTGTCAGGTAAATCTATTCTATACTTACATGCTGATGTTGCTATACTAGTTGTTGTATAGAGTGTTGTTCCTGTATTAATAGTTTACTGACATTGTATACATATCATTAGACAGCGTGACATTTTCACTGGCCATAAAAATTATCTCCAGTTACCATGGATCCAGTAGCCCAGCTGGCTCTGCAGTTGCAGGGATTATCCATGGAGCTGACGGACATTAAGTCCAAAGTTTTGTCTCCCCTGGAGCAAACCAGAGTTGAACCTAAAGTAGCTCTCCCGGACAGGTTCACTGGTGGGCGAGACAAATTTTTCACCTTCCGGGAGGCATGTAAATTGTATTTTCGGCTTCGGCCTCGATCATCAGGGAGTGATGAGCAGAGAGTGGGAATTGTTATCTCACTTCTGCAAGGGGACCCTCAATCCTGGGCATTTTCCCTTCCTCCGGGATCCCCGGCTCTACTGTCTGTAGATCAATTTTTTACTGCCCTGGGATTGGTATATGATGACCCAGATCGGGTCTCTCTTGCTGAGACAAAATTACGTAAGATACAGCAGGGAGATCGTCCTGCAGAGGAATTTGCTTCTGAGTTTCGTAGATGGGCCACAGATACTCAGTGGAATGACCCAGCTCTTAGGAGCCAGTTTTGTCATGGGCTTTCTGATAAATTAAAAGACGTTTTGGCTCAGTATGAGTCTCCTCATTCACTGGAGGCTGCTATGGCCTTAGCTATCCGTACTGATAGACGGCTTCGGGAGAAGGGTGAGGTAACCCCACTCCCTGTTGTTTCTCCACCTACCACTAAAGTCCCTTATGTTGAGGTTCCCCTTGTCTGTTCGGATGAGCCTATGCAGTTGGGAGGGACATCATTTCGTAGGAGGGGATTGGCGGTACGCCGCAGGACTAGAAGATGTTTTTTCTGCGGGAAAGAGGGACATTTTGTTGGAGAATGTCCATCCCGTGCCTTGTTGAGCCAAAAGTCGCCGGAAAACTGTTAATCCCAGGTTGTGTGGTGGACGACAACCTGGGAGTATGTATTTCATCCGCCAGTTCTTCTCAGTTCCTTGTACCAGTGGAGGTGGTGGTTGGTACGAGAGTGGAGAGATTGTCTGTTCTTCTTGATAGTGGTTCCGGGGCTAATCTGGTTGATGCTCAGTTTGCTCAGGCTCAAGGTATGCATCTGAGTGTATTGGTCAAACCGATCCCTATATTCTCCATTGACGCCAGGCCTCTCGGCCAAGGTAGCTTTGTTCATGAGGTTCATAACATTGACCTTCGGGTAGGGGCAATACATAGGAAACAATTATCTTGTTATGTGTTGGAGGGTCTACCTACTCCCATTGTGTTGGGACTTCCTTGGTTGGTTAAACATAACCCTGTGATTAATTGGCAGTCCAGAGAAATAAGCCAATGGGGTGAGTTTTGCAAAAGCAACTGCATGAACACAGTCATCCATGCGGTCGTGCCTAGTACATTGCCTCCTTTTTTGGAGGATTTTGGGGATGTTTTCTCTGAGGAGGGGTGTCAGGAGTTGCCTCCTCATCGCGTGTATGACTGCTCTATTAATCTCCTTCCTGATGCTAAGTTGCCTAAAGCTAGGTTGTATAATCTTTCTGGTCCTGAGAGGCAGGCTATGAAAGATTATATTTCTGAAAGTCTGGCCAAAGGGCATATTAGACCTTCATCTTCCCCAGTAGCCGCGGGGTTCTTCTTTGTGAAGAAGAAAGATGGAGGCCTACGCCCTTGCTTGGATTTCCGCGAACTTAATCGGATTACTGTTCGAGATCCGTATCCACTCCCTCTTATTCCTGATCTCTTCAATCAAATTGTTGGCGCCAAATGATTCTCTAAATTGGATCTCAGGGGGGCGTATAATCTGATTAGGATAAAAGAGGGGGATGAGTGGAAAACGGCGTTTAACACGCCGGAGGGACATTATGAGAACCTTGTCATGCCTTTTGGTCTGACTACTGCACCAGCAGTATTCCAACATTTTGTTAATGACATTTTCGTCACCTTGTGGGGCTGTTTGTGGTTGTATATTTGGACGACATTTTAATTTACTCGCCAGATCTTGTGTCTCATCAGGAGCATGTGAGACAGGTGTTGCAGATCTTGCGAGACAATAAACTATACGCCAAACTGGAGAAGTGTGTATTTGCCGTACAGGAACTTCAGTTTTTGGGTTTTTTGGTGTCAGCCTCCGGTTTCCGTATGGACCCTGAAAAGGTGAGAGCAGTGCTTGAATGGGATCAGCCAGGGGATCTTAAGGCTCTGCAGCGTTTTTTGGGGTTTGCTAACTACTACCGGAAATTTATTTGTAATTTCTCATCTGTCGTCAAACCTCTCACTGACATGACAAGAAAAGGGACGGATTTTTCTAAATGGTCGGACAAAGCTTGCCAAGCCTTTTCCTCTTTGAAGAAATGTTTTGCTTCGGCACCCGTTCTCATCCAACCAGATGCATCTCAGCCGTTCATTGTGGAGGTGGATGCGTCTGACGTAGGGGTGGGTGCTATATTGTCCCAGGGTCCGTCCCCTGGTAAATGGCATCCGTGCGCTTTCTTTTCTAAGAAATTGTCGTCCGCCAAAAGGAATTATGATATCGGCAATAGGGAACTTTTGGCCATTAAGTTAGCTTTTGAAGAATGGCGTCACTTTTTGGAGGGGCAGTCCACCCGGTTACCGTTATTACTGATCACAAGAACCTGTTGTATTTGGAATCCGCTAAGCGTCTGAATTCCAGACAAGCTCGATGGTCGTTGTTTTTTACCAGGTTTAATTTTGTCGTCACTTATCGCCCGGGGTCTAAGAATGTAAAGGCTGATGCCTTGTCTCGCAGTTTCCCAGGGGCCGGGAAAACGGATGACCCGAGTCCTATCCTTCAGGAGGGGGTGGTAGTGTCGGCTGTATTTTCTGAGCTTGAGGAGGAGGTGTTAGAGGCTCAGGGGGACGCCCCTGCAGGACCTCCAGGGAGACTGTTTGTCCCAAATCTGTTGAGACAAAAGGTTATTGAGGCACATCATAATTCTGCTCTAGCAGGACATCCAGTGAGTAAGGCTACTTTAGATCTCCTTTCTCGCCGGTTTTGGTTGCCTAATGCTAATAAAGATCATTGACTCACGTCTGAATCGCCGGTCCCTTCAGTACTTGGTGCATTGGAAGGGGTATGGTCCAGAGGAGAGGACGTGGGTCCCTGCGTCTGATGTTAACGCAGATCGTTTGGTTCGGACCTTCCACAGAACTCACCCGGGCAGGCCTGGCCCTGAGGGTCCGGAGGCCCCTCGTAGAAGGGGGGGTACTGTCATGTGTGCATTGCCACGAAGATCGTCGCGGTTGCACATTTTGACTTCTCACAGCTGATCTGCTGTTTCTTTGTGTTTGGCAGCTAGGGAGTTAATTCTGTCTGTGCTCGGTGCTGGGACTGGGTGCAGTTTCTCCCGGCTGCAATTGATTATTTGTTGATTGGTTTCCTTTAAATTCCTGGTTGTCTGCTTGGGGAGTTGCCAGTGAAACCTTCATGCAGACCACAGATAGGAATGAATCTGTATAGACTTTAGTTGTGAGCTCCTTAGTTGTTCTAAGCTCAACTTGGTTAGAGTTTATTTCCCAGACCATTTATGTTCCTTTGGTGTTTGAGTGTGTATGCAAGCGAGTGTTATCCTGTCTGTCTTATATGTCTAATCTGTGTATTTAGCTGAGATCAGCCCATATCCCTTTGGTGGTAGTCAGGATCCTTCTTAGGACTGATTACAGGGTTCAGGTCTGATAGGAGACAGGGTTAGGTTGGAGACTTGGACCTCTGAACCATTATCAGTACCTCCAAGGTGAGGGATTAGTTAGGACCCCAGTTTAGGGTCAGGTTAAATCCCGGTCCACCTCTTTCCTGTTTCAGCTCATCAAGTCCTCAAGATTAACCCTGAGTTCAGCAGATATCGTGTCAGGTAAATCTATTCTATACTTACATGCTGATGTTGCTATACTAGTTGTTGTATAGAGTGTTGTTCCTGTATTAATAGTTTACTGACATTGTATACATATCATTAGACAGCGTGACATTTATGTGTGGAGTATGACCTGAATAACGATGGCCTTGTTGATGCTGGTACTCAATAACTGCCCTCTTCTGCTTACAAATCCTTACCAACATATGCAGTGTAGAGTTCCAATGCGTGGGGACATCTCACACCAGTCAGTGAGCCGGAAGCTGCAAACTCTGTTGAAGCACAGTAAGGGCGGCTGAAGCTGTCTCTGATTTTCGAAAATGGGAAGACATACGGCATACTTTCAACAGCAGATCCTGCAGCTCCGGGTAGCTTTTGATAAAACGTTGAACCACGAGGTTAATCACATGGGCCAGGCAAGGTACGTGTGTGAGCTGACCTTGCCTCAGAGCCGCCAACAGGTTCCGGCCATTGTCACACACGACCATGCCTGGCTGTGCATTCAGCGGAGTCAGCCAAATATTTGACTGCTCCTTCAGTGCTGTATGCAAATCTTCTGCATTATGCGGTTTGTCACCTATGCAGATTAGCTTCAGCACAGCCCGTTGACGCTTGGCTGAGGCAGTGCTGCAGTGCTTCCAGCTTTTGACTGATGTGTTCATTTCAGAGATGGAGGCTGAAGAAGACGAGGAGGAGGAGGTGCAGGAGCTGTAGACTGTGGGGCAACCCTGATTGACGTAGGGCCCGCAATCCTTGGCGTGGGGAGGATGTGTTCCATCCCAAGGTCCGACTGGGTCCCGGCTTCCACTATGTTAACCCAGTGTGCCATCAGTGAGATGTACCATCCCTGCCCACAGGCACTTGTCCACGTGTCCGTGGTTAGGTGAAATTTTCCAGTAACAGCATCGTTGAGTGCACGGGTAATGTTGTGGGACACGTGCTGGTGTAATGCCGGTACGGCACAACGTGAGAAATAGTGGCGACTGTGGACTGAGTACCTTGGGATGGCTGTCGCCATAAGGTAGCTGAAAGCTTCCATCTCAACGAGGCGAAACGGCAACATTTCAAGCGCAAGCAGTCGAGAAATGTGCGAATTAAGTACTGTCGCCTGTGGGGAATTGGCTGGGTATTTCGTTCCAATGACTGGGGTATAGACAACTGTAGGCTGCACTGGGACAAGGACGTGGATGGGCTTGATGATGGTGCTGGTTGACTGTGGGCAACAACAGGTGCATGGCCCGAGCCATCTTCACAAGCACGCTGAACTGGTGATTGGCTTTTAAGCAAAACAGTGGAAGAAGCAGTGTTGTCACCTGCAGGCAGTGTTCCTGGAGCCTGGGGTTCGGCCCACAAAGTTTTGCTACCCCTGCTGATGCGTGCATGGCAAGTGCTGCAAATGGCCTGTTTGGGGTTCTCAGCAGAGTCTTTAAAAAATAACCACATTCAGGAAGTTCTAACAGTTGGAATGGCAACATCCGTCCTGTTGGTGTTACAGGGAACGGATGCACGCCTTCTGTCTGAGGCCAACACACTGCTTCTTCTTGCCTGTTGGGGTGATATGCCTCCTTCCCCATATGTGCTGCTGTCCTCGCTCTGCATGTCATCCTGTCAGGTTGGGTCAGCCACTATGTCATCCACCACCTCGTCGTCCACATCCACACCATGCTCCTGCTCCTGACTTCCAGCAATTGTGTCTCATCATCGTCCACCTGTAGTGACCGTGGCTGCTCAAAGATTTGTGCATCGCTACATGGAATATCATCTTTACCCGCTTCAAGTGTAGCCGCCGAGTGGCACGAATCCCCAAATGGAAAACTGAACAGCTCTTCGGAGTGTCCGAGTGTGGGATCTGGTGTCTCAGGTCGCTCGGCATGGTAGGAGGAAATAGGATCAGGGTGAGTAATAGCCGGTCCACACTCACGGCTACACAGACTTGACCGTGTGGAAGACATGGTAGTGGTGGTGGTGGTGGTTGTGGCTAAGTGACTTGAAGCATTATCTGCTATCCAACCAACTACCGTTTCACACTGCTCGGGCTTCAATAGTGGTGCGCTGCGGTCCCCTAGAAACTGGGACAGGAAGGTTGAGCGAGAACATGTGGGTCTTTGCTGCGGCCAACTTTCAGCTTGGCCACGGCCTCGGCCTCTGCATGCACCATCAGCATCACGTCCACTTCCCCTTCCCTTGCCTCTTGCCTTGCCCATTTTAAATGGACTACTCAAATATTTTAAAAGCTCCAAACAAATGGATTTATTTGGAGAAAAATTATATGTGATCATTATACCTGCAAAGCAAAAATTTTGACACCACTGATACACCAGACCTTAGCATGAAATCACTGTCTGGATTAATTTTTTGCCTTGGGTTTTTTGTTCCTGTTTGAACAAAATAAAAAAGGCGTACAAGAAGACTAGCAAACAGAACTATGCAACATATGCCAGCCAAGAAAAGAATTTCCCACCACAGAGACACCAGGACTCAGTCTGTGATAACAGAGTGGAATAATTTTTTATGATTGTGTGGATTTAAAAGACTGCTGGATATAACGACAATAAGAGAATGGCCAAAAAAGGGAAGTTAGCCCTAAAAAGCATCAAATTTTGCCACTTGGATGTATGAGGCATGTCACAGATAGACCACACAGTAAAATGTAGCCTGTTTTTATGAAAAATGCAACATGGTGCTGTCTTTAAGTGCACTCACACCTAGGGCTAAATAAAATAAAAACCCTACACTGGCCACACATTGACCTTGCACAGATATCAGCTGACACGGAGATAACACTACCACTAATTTGTGCAACTATTTCTTAAAGAAAAAGTACTGGTGTTTTTACGTGAAAGGACACACAGGACTCCAAAAAAAATATTGCCGTACACTGGCCACACGTTGAACACGCACAGATATGAGCTGCCACGGAGATAAGAGTACCACAAATTTGTGCACCTATTTTTTGAATAAAAAGTACTGGTATTTTTAAGTGAAAGGACACACAGGGCTCCAAAAAAATATTGTCTTACACAGGCCACACGTTCACCACGCACAGATATGAAATGGCAAGGAGATAACAGTACCAGTAATTTTTTGTGCAGCTGATTTTTTTAATAAAAACTATTGGTGTTTTTACGTCCAAGGACACACAGGGCTCCAAAAAACATTTACGTACACTGGCCATACGTTCAACACGCACAGATATGAGCTGACACGGAGATAAGCGTACCACTAATTTGTGCACCAATTTCTTAACAAAAAAGTACTGGTGATTTTAAGTGAAAGGACACACAGGGCTCCAAAAAAAATATTGCCGTACACTGGCCACACGTTGAGCACACACAGATATGAGCTGTCACAGAGATACCACTAACACCAATTTGTGCCCTTTTTTTTGGTTTAAAAAGTACTGGTGTTTTTACGTGAAATCACACCCATGGGTCTGCAAAAATATTTCTGTACACTGGCCATACGATGAGCACGCACAGATATGAGCTGGCACAGAGATACCACTAACACCAATATGTGCAAATTTTTTTTTTTTAAAGAACTGGTGTTTTTACGTGAAATCACACCCATGGGTCCGCAAAAAAATTTCTGTACACTGGCCACACGATGAGCACGCACAGATATGAGCTGGCACAGAGATACCACTAACACCAATTTATGTACTTTTTTAGGGGTTGGTTTAAAAAGTACTGGTGTTTTTACGTGAAATCACACCCATTTGTCCGCAAAAATATTTCTGTACACTGGCCACACAATGAGCATGCACAGATATGAGCTGGCACAGAGATACCACTAACACCAATTTGTGTACTTTTTTAGGGGTTGGTTTAAAAAGTACTGGTGTTTTTACGTGAAATCACACCCATGGGTCCGCAAAAATATTGCCGTACACTGGCCACACGATGAGCATGCACAGATATGAGCTGGCACAGAGATACCACACCAAAATATATGTAGCCTGTATTCCAATTACACCCAGAGCTAGCTATATACGGCCAATATATCCTACAGTTAGCAGCAGCAGCAACAGAAGTCAGGAAGGGAATGGACCCTCTTGATGTGTGCGATGATCTATATACGCACATACAGTGCCTGCAGGCCTTGCACTGATGTGTATTCCAATTACACCCAGAGCTAGCTATATACGGCCAATATATCCTACAGTTAGCAGCAGCAGCAACAGAATTCAGGAAGGGAATGGACCCTCTTGATGTGTGCGATGATCTATATACGCACATACAGTGCCTGCAGGCCTTGCACTGATGTGTATCTGTATACACATCAGTGCAAGGCCTGCAGGCACTGTATGTGCGTATATAGATCATCGCACACATCAAGAGGGTCCATTCCCTTCCTGACTTCTGTTGCTGCTGCTGCTAACTGTAGGATATATTGGCCGTATATAGCTAGCTCTGGGTGTAATTGGAATACAGGCTACATATATTTTGGTGTGGTATCTCTGTGCCAGCTCATATCTGTGCATGCTCATCGTGTGGCCAGTGTACGGCAATATTTTTGCGGACATTCACTTCCCTGCCTGCCTAACACCGGAACCTATATAATCTGGAATTAGTCCTTAGAAGGACTGTTGGGATATCAGGATTTCAGTAGTTTAGGATGGTAGACCCCACACTGACTCTAAGAAATCGTCAAATCTGACCCTATCTCGGCAGCTGCTCTCCCTACACTGTCTGAATCCGTAGCAGAATGCGCGAGCAGGGTGGCGTCCGGTCTCTTATACTCGTGATGATGCTGTGCGGCCAAGCCAATCACTGCACGACCACAACAAAGATGGATGCGGTGTTTCATGGCCTGGCAGACATTCACTGCAGCGTGACTGGATCTCTAAAGTCCGCCAAAAATGCTGGGTGGAGACACCTGTTCCCGCCGAATAATCCCGGAAATGCTCGCTGCTCGCCGAGTATGACGAGTACCATGATACTCACAATTGTGTCCCACTTGTTGTTGATTCTTCAACAAAAATTTACATTTGGTATCTTTATGTTTGAAGCATGATATTTGGGAAAAGGTTGAAAAGTTCCAGGGGGCCGAATACTTTCACAAGGCACTATAGAAAGATAGATAGATGAATGAACTTACTGGGCAGTAGTGGAAGTACTGGGAGGACATAAGAGGCCATCGCTATGGGCTCCTCAATCACAATGGTCCACTCAGGGCGACCACCATAACTTTATTGATGTGTGCAGCATTCCAATTCAGGTAAACTCTACAGTAGAGCAGGGAGACATGTTTTCCTTACACAACTTTTCTCCATTCTGTAGGCTGCAGGTCACTTTAGGCTTGTCATCTCAGAGTGACCCCCAGTGGCGCACAAGACGAATCCCAAGCAGAGGCCGGCGACATGATGACATAATTGCACCAGGATCTGTCTGTGCCTTGCTGTTTTCTGCCTGTGGACTTGGGTTAGGTGAGAATATGATATTTATTTTTCATTTCAATAGCAGTACGGTTAATATGGGATTTCCTACGATGTATAGGATTTTTGGGCATTATATTGTGCATAAGAAGGCTGTATGGAGATCATACTGTTTATAGGGTGGCTGTTGTGGCCATCAAACTTAACTCTGTTTATGGGAGTAGTTGTTCAATCATACTGTGTATGAAGGATCTCTGTGATATTACAGTGTATATGGGAACTGTGTTGACATCACTGTGTATAGGGGAGCTGTAGGTCCATCTTACTGTATAAAGGGGAGTTGTGGGGACATCATACTGTGCATTGAGGAGCTGTGTGGACATCATACTGTATATACAGAAGCAGCAAGGACATAATGCTCTATTTAGTGGGATAAGGGGTATCACACTATGTATATGGGAGCTGTGGGGGCATTATAATATATATATGGGAGCTGGTGGGGCATTATACTGTGCAGGAGGGAGCTGTGGACGCTTCATACTGTGTATAAGGGAGCTGAAGGTACATCATACTTTGCTAAGGGAGCTATAGACCAAACATAGTGTGCATAGGGGAAAAATGGGGACACATTCAGATGTTTTTAGCACACTATGTGTCAATATCCTAGCCATGCCTGTTACTGGGCATTTCTTTATGCTGCTTGCAATGTTTTCTTATACTTAATGGACACAGGGAAAAGTTTATATGTAATATAGGGTACAATATACCCCAAAGTATGCAGTATGAAATGTGCAAAACCTGATTACCTAATGTACCATCAGGATGCATATATGCTCTGCTATCCATAAGGAAGGTAAACATTTATTTTGCACCTTTTCTAATATAGAGTTTAGATAAATATCTTATTTTTATATTAACCTTTGGGCTGAAAGGTATATAACATTCTTTGTAATTTACTCATAGAACCTGTAGAGAATATAGGCTGCTGTTTTGGTAGCCTATATTCTGTTAATGCACTACAGCCAGAGGCAGTCATAAACTTCAAAGAGATGTAATGTTAACCTATAATTTTAGTGCTTGTAATCTGGTAAAGCCCTCAGGCACAGTGCAGAAAAGTTGTAATTCCCCTCAGCCTTGATGACTATTATCATAGCCCTTACATTAGGAATCAGTTACTTATGTCATTAATATCACTCTATCCACAAGTTATCAACTGTATACATAAGCAATTTATATTGTCCTGCAATAGGATAGCCAACAGCTAACAGCTCTTATAACACATTTCTAGAATTCTTCATGTATTCATAATGTTGTAATATTTCTTTCTTCAATGGTGCATGTTCGTTCTCAATTTTTTATTGCCCAATCAGTACAGGTAATGTCAGACCACGTACTTGTTTAATAAAAATCAACAACAAAAACTCCCATACATGAGATCCAAGTGGGAGAACACGAAGAGATCCACATGCAGATACTATTAAAAAATAGACTTTATTGAATTATAATATTAAAAAACAAGGTATAAAAATCAAAATGCCATCAAGGGACACAAAGCAGAAAATGAGGGGAATACTGCCCAAAAATATTAATAATGGTGCTAATATTAATAATATTTTTAGGCAATATTCCCCTCATTTTCTGCTTTGTGTCCCTTGACAGTATTTTGCTTCTTTATACCTTGTTTTTTAATATTATACATTCAATAAAGTCTATTTTTAATAGTATTTGCATGTGGATCTCTTGTGTTCTCCCACTTGGACCTCATGTATGGGAGTTTTTGTTGTTGAGCTTTGCTGAAGTGCCTTCCTTATTTTGGACGATTTTGATTTGATGTTTAACAAAGAGAATGGAAAAGTTCAGTTGTTAATTTGTTAAAAAATTTCCAAGAAGAATAACTGAGAGTAAACACACAGTAAATTCCAAGAAAAGACGCAACATAATTGTTATTTCAAGGCAAATATATTATCTAAACAGACATGTCAGGAGAGCAGACATATCCAACAGCAATTAATCTACCATAGGTTAATTCATTTCCAGTGTCCCAATGCTTGATTATACAGATTTTCCAATTTCTGTGCCATGGAAATCTTCTCTGGTTACTTATTTACCACAAAAAAAGTATAATCTTCATATTACCTAACCTATTTCTTGATGGAGAGCTTACAATGAATTTGGATTTCTAAAAAGGCGAGAAGATGACCTATGGAGAGTGTGTTGAAGGAGTTAAGGTCCAGCTGTATCTAAAGATTGCATGTATACCTAGAGTTACTGTATATGGCAAAACCCATCTGTTTAACAACTTACCTAACATAAAAGTTACACTAAAATGGTTGTCAAGTTGGTATTTTACCTCTTTGATGAAGTTCATAAAGCGATTGCCAAATCTCCAAGCTTTATGTCGATGGCATTGCAATGAGTTGACTGTCATCTGGGGTGCCCTCTGATAGCAAACAGATACAATATGAACCGCGTCATATGTCAGAGCAGCATCTGTCTAAAATAAAGGGGAATTTGATTGGGATTGACAATAATCTCACAACTTTATTTAGTATATAGTGTTAACCACAGCACAAAATAGAACAGCAAAGTTGCCCACCAAGTCAAGTCCACAAATAATCTTTTACTTAAAGTGATTGTCTGGTTAATACAAGGTATCACGTAAACACTGGTTAGGTAATTCCTTGCTAATCGGTGCAGGGTCCAACTGCTGGGAATCATACTAATAGTTAAGATCAGAGAACTTTTTGTCTCCAATACAAAATGATTTGATAAGTCAAACACCCATCCACTCTATGAGGGCTATAAAAAGCCAAGCACAACACTTGACAGTCCAATAGGGAATGAATGGTGCACATATTGAGCATGTGCACTGCTGTTTCATTCTAATGGGAATAAAATTACCCAATTTTGCCAAATTGAGTGAGTCTTAGTGGTTGGACCCCTACCGGTCTACAAGTTATCACTTACCAAAGGGTAGGTGATAACTTGTTTACACCAGAAAACCCCTTGAAGTTCTACCCACATCAGAATAAACTTTTCTTTATGCCTTTGTGTTTAGCATCAGATTTTCATCAGTGATTATTCAATGTTCCAGTTTTTACCATCAAAGTTTCATCAGGGTTTTGGCATTCTACAAGTTTTTTCAAGCTTCAAACAAATATAAAAATTGTATCATGCATGGACTGCAACGGATGGCATCTGAATGTTGTCCAATTTTTTCATGGAACTAAAGACTTGCATTAGCAAGTTTTATCCATGGTTCGTATCAAAATCAGAAATGTCTCTTTATTTTTGGTAAAGAACACTCGGTCTGCAAAAAATACATGTATGTGAGCAACCCTATTGACTATAATAGGTAAGAGTTCTAGTCATAAAAAACATGAATAGAACTTGTATGTGAAAAGATGACATCTGAATGAACACTTATCCACCATTCTCTAATACAACAAAGGCAATAGTAACTTGATCATCCATAGGGTATTATTGCTCATGAATCTCTTGGTAAGACTGTTTACTTGCATTTGCCATGACTAGCGATGGGCGGACCCGTGGATGTTCGATTCATCGGGTTTAGTTGAACTTTAAAAAAAAGTTAGTTTTGGGTACCAGAATGGTACCCAAACTTGAAACCGAACTTGAACATAAATGGGGGGCCTGAAATTCTGTGTTTTCCACGGTGCCATCTGTGTGACAGCGCGGATAACACCATCTCTGATTGGCGGTAAATTCGTTATCACCGGTCAAAGCACTGCGGTTCCAAAGACGACAGCGTGGGAGGCAGCAGCTGTGACTGGTGGTAAAAAGGTTACCGTTGGTAACAGGTGTCGGCTGATGAGAGTGTTACTCTCATCATCATACTCCTGGTCTTGCTGATAGCAACAAGAGCAGGCTTATGATGTTGAATGTATTCACCAGCCCGCGCCTGTGCAATAAATAAGTAAAAGAAAAAATTGATGTGGTCTCCCCTCTATTCTTGATAACCAGCGCAGGTAAAATTGAGAGCTACGGGCTGCAACCCTCAGCTGTTAGCATTATCTTGGCTTGTTTTAAAAAATAAAGGGGTCCCCAAGCTATTTTTTTTTAATTATTTGAATAAATAATATTAAAAAGACGTGGGGTCCCAGCTATTATTAACAACTAGCCAAGAAAAAGCAGACAGCTGGGCTCAGATATTCTCCAACTGGGAAGGGGCCTTGCATATTTAGGCTTTCCTCAACATAAAAATAGCAGACCGCAGCTGTCCCAGAAAAGGCGCATCTATTAGATGCGCCAATTTTGACTCTTTGCCAGACTCTTCCCACTTGCCCTGGTGCCGTGGCAAGTGAGTTAATAATATTGGAGTTGATGTCAGCTTTGTACTGTTACCTGACATCAAGCCCAGCAGTTAGTAATGGAGAGGCGTATATCAGAGGCACCCATTAGTAACCTCGTAAGTTTAGGCTAAAAAACACACAAGCAAAGTATTTTATTTGAAATGAAAACTCCCCATCCCTCTTTTACCCATTTACTAGTTTCCAAATAAAAATAAGAAAAAATAGAATCACCACCTGTCTGGGAGAAGTCCATGTTCGGAGTCAGTGAATGGACACTAGGTGTCTGGTACCCAAACTTTACCGTTCGGGTTCATCCATCTCTAGCCATGACATAACAATTCTGGAGCATCTTTTCTCAGTGCTCTGCATTGTGGCATTTCCCTTTTATTTCTTCTGAAAATGTATTCTGAATGTTTCTTCTTATCAACATTTCCAGCAGCAATAACAGAGAAACTGCTTAATGCAAAGTTGTAGGACAAGATGCTCCAGAATTATTTCATGACGAATATAAGAATTTGCTATTATCGATATGTTGGGAAGGATGAGCATCATAACTTGATGCTCCTGAATTCATGTGGATCATCCATTCTTATATTCCTAATCATGCCTGCTATCAGGATAGAGAAAGAAAGCTAATTTGCACAGACTTGTAAGGAACAATTATAAAATCTGTATAAAATTGGTCTCAGTGTATATTAACTGTGATAGGAACATAAAAACAAGTCTTATGACTATTAATTGGACATTATCATATAATAAGATCTCATTAGGTAAATAAGGCAAAAAGATATTTTGTGGTTGAGCTACAATTTACTTGAAATATTTTCATTGGCTTTTACATTTTGTTGCAATTTCACAAAATTCTGTTGTCTCTTAATTCCATGTTATTTCTTCTTTTAGTTAATGTACTAGTCACTTTATTTTATTATACTTTTATTGTGCTTATGGAGTATGCATTTTGAGATTGATGGTTAAAGCAATTGGTAAAAAATTACATAAACTTGTTTTAAGTAAGAAAAAGTTAGCTTGTCTTGTAAACTGCCTCAATTTGTGAAAGATAAATGCTATTTCAAAGAAACAAAATTAGAATGGGAGTTCGTGCCATTTCTGAACCTGATCCAAAACTGCCGCAGCACATTGACCCAATGATCTGGAACCTCTGAAGCTGCCAATGTATCATCCACAGAGTGTATATGTGACCTCCTTACTGCAGGAGCAGATGATGAACAACACTGGAGGCTAGTGGCATCTGGACTCTGAAGAGGTTGTGATTAGAGGTGGAGCTCACTCCAGAGATACAACCACAGGCTACACAGAAAATTACATGTCTGGAGTTCTCCAAGAGCAGAAGATACTTGTAACATACATAGGGTCACAGAACAATGTCAGGAAATGAAGAAATAGCTGGCGATAAATTACGGGGTGACAACAAAGTCTAAGAAAATGAACAACGATAAAGAACAGATGCTCCTATTATCACGGGACATCCTTAAAACTAAACAGAGGGTTAGGAGAAAAAATAGTTTAAGTTTTTTAAAAAGGGAAAGAAAAGCAATGATATTTTGCCATTACTGGGTAGAGTTCAGTTTCCAATTTCATATAATCAGATTTTACTAATTTAGTTTTCTTTTTTTTGACACTCAAATAAAGTATGTGCATAATGCCATAATATTCCATTAAAAAAAATAAACTTTTTCTGGTATTTATGCCTGATAAGACTGGGGTATCTGCTTTAAAAATTCATGTTAGAATGACTGTAAAACCCTATTTTGAAAGTTTTAATGCCTGCTATCGAGCTACAGCTGTGATTACCGTAAATATATGCAGTTTGTATTGTAAAACTGTCAATATATTTTACCTGAAATTCATACTTAGATTAAAAGTGCTATTCCATTTCTAAAAAAATAAATAAATAATAAAAAAAATTATAAAATAGGAACAAATGCTCTAAAGTAGAAAAAGTACTCACTTCTTCACTCTCCCACTGATGCAGCTCTGAGGTCTAGTGGATTTCCTGGTCTTTGTTTTAAATGATACTACAGTCATGGCCAAAAGTTTTGAGAATGACACAAATATTATATTTTCACATGATCTGCTGCCCTCAGGTTTTTATGTGTTTGACAGATGTTTTTATCACAGACAGAAATATAATAATTGCAAACATATGAGTAACAAAAGCTTATATTGACAGAATGAGTTAAGCAGCAAGTCAATATTTGCAGTGTTGACCCTTCTTCTTCAGGACCTCTGCAATTCTCCCTGGCATGCTCTCAATCAACTTCTGGACCAAATCCTGACTGATAGCAGTCCATTCTTGCACAATCAATGCTTTAATTTTGTCAGAATTTTTAGGTTTTTGTTTGTCCACTCGTCTCTTAATGATTGACCACAAGTTCTCAATGGGATTAAGATCTGGGGAGTTTTCTGCCTGTACCTTTTGCAGAATATCAGTCTGTCCATGATGTTTTTTCTGGAGAGAAGTGGCTTCTTTGCTGCCCTCCTTGAGACCAGGCCTTGCTCCAAGAGTCTCCGCCTCACAGTGCGTGCAGATGCACTCACACCTGCCTGCTGCTATTCCTGAGCAAGCTCTGCACTGCTGGTAGCCCGATCCTGCAGCTGAAACACTTTTAAGAGATGGTCCAGGCGCTTGCTGGTCTTTCTTGGGCGCCCTGAAGCCTTTTTGGCAACAATGGAACCTCTCTCCTTGAAGTTCTTGATGATGCGATAGATTGTTGACTGAGGTGCAATCTTTCTAGCTGCGATACTCTTCCCTGTTAGGCCATTTTTGTGCATTGCAATGATGACTGCACATGTTTCTTTAGTGAATAACCATGGTTAACAGAAGAGAAACAATGATGACAAGCACCAGCCTTCTTTTAAAGTGTCCAGTGGTGTCATTCTTACTTAATCATGACAGATTGATCTCCAGCCATGTCCTCATCAACACCCACACCTGTGTTAATGGAGCAATCACTGAAAAGAGGTTAGCTGGTCCTTTTAAGGCAGGGCTGCAATGATGTTGAAATGTGTTTTGGGGGATAAAGTTCATTTTCTAGCCGAATATTGACTTTGCAAGTAATTGCTGTTAAGCTGATCACTCTTTATAACATTCTGGAGTATATGCAAATTGCCATTAGAAAAAGTGAAGCAGTAGACTTTGTAAAAAATAATATTTGTGTCATTCTCAAAACTTTTGGCCATGACTGTATGCCATTATTCTAAGTGTAGCAGTCTCATGCTATACTTTCCTGGCATTCCCACTGAGTGCTGAACCATGATAACATGAGTACCACACATGATTGGCTGCAGCGGTTACATACTTGCTGCTCGTAAATCAAGTCCAAGAAGACACTAGAGCATGAATCGAGGAGGAATAAAGGAGGTGAGTACAATTTGTTTAATTTTTTGACATGTGCTACTGAATTTCCAGCTACTAGATTACTCTATAAAGGGGTAATCTCATTTTGTTAAACTGGAACCTGCAACTCCACAACCTTTCTTTTTCCTGCTAGCAAGGAGGCAGTGTGCTTCTGATTGACAATTTGGATGAGCAGCATGTTTGCACCAAAAGAAGGTAGATTTGCTTCTGCTACACCAGTTGAGTGCAGTGTCATTGCAGCAGGCCAGATCCAGTGATTCAGCCAACTTCAGAGCAACGCTTGCAAACTCTACAGTGTGTGAGGCAGCGACTGGTGTTTTTTGCGAGGGTCGCTATGTGTCCCCCAGGATGTGCTCAGAAGC
Source organism: Oophaga sylvatica (assembly GCA_033576555.1). Taxonomy (NCBI): domain Eukaryota; kingdom Metazoa; phylum Chordata; class Amphibia; order Anura; family Dendrobatidae; genus Oophaga; species Oophaga sylvatica. Next base: position 381,830,379 of record JARQOD010000002.1, on the reverse strand, counting down.
CTATTAGATCCGCTGTAGTGCCTTGTGATCACAGCAGAACACCTGTGAGTCACAAGGCAGAATAAAAGTAAGCATGAACCTGGTCAGGTTATGTGGCCAAGGAACTATTAAGAAAACCCTTTAAGGGCTTTTATTTTTGAAACGGACTGCAGGAAGGTAGTGTAGCCGATTCGTTTCCTCCAGGCTGGATCTTATAAGTGGCCCGTGGCCACAGATTCCAGAGGAGAAAAAAAAACCTTGCAGGAAGTGTTTGTGTGTGTAAGTGTTGGTCTTGGAAGCAGACAGAGCAGGAGGCTTTGCAGAGCTTTTCCTGTGTGAGGCAACAGAGGGCCAAGCTGAGCCAAAAGCCTGGTACCTCAGCGTACTCGGTGGTGCAGTCGCGGACTGTCTGTGTTTTCTCGGCTGCAATTCAGAGGATCTGCTTTACTTTTATATTTGTAAGTACGCAGTACATTAAACAAAACTTTTGAACTGTTGCCGGGTCACTGTCTTCTCACTGCGCAGCGAGGACACTGCAGCACTGCATATGGTGGTGAATGTGGGCACTGTGAATTGAGGCATACCCAAACGCCAGTTGCATATCTGTCATTAGGCCTGCCATGTTGCAACCCAGGCTTGCAGACAAAATGGAGGAGATCCTGAGGCAGCTGGTCCTCACACAGCAACAACAACAAATTAATAACCTGTTGCTGCAGCAAATTTCATCCCTGCGTGAGGCACATGCAGCACCGACCCAGGAACATTGCGACGCATGAGACAAGGTCCGCTCCGCTTTGAGAAAACTAAGTCCGGAAGATGATGTGGAAGCTTTCCTCACTGTGTATGAGCACACGGCAGAATGGGAGAACCTTCCAACATCACAGTGGGCTGAAGTGGAGGCTCTGTACATGAGGGATGACACGCTAAAGGCCTACTTTGACCTCAGTCAGGAGGATGCCCAGGATTACGCCAAGCTAAAAGGTGAGATCATTGCCCGAGTTGGGGTTAATACCTACTTGAGAGCCCAACTGGTGTTTTCATGGACTTTTGTGGAAGCCCAGCCTGCCCGGTCTCAGGTTTATGACTTGCTGCTGATTCTGAAAAGGTGGCTCCAACCTGAGACTTTAACCCCACTTCAGATAGTAGAGAGGATGGTGGTCGACTGGCTGGTGAGGGCTCTGCCAGCAGCCATACAGCGTTGTTTGGGACAAGGGGACTCGGGCATCCTGGACCAGGCAGTAGGACTGATAGAGCGGTATAACGGCCACTCAGGACTTTATACAGAACACTGCTCCGGTTTGGCTCTCATGTAAGGCTCCACCAGCTCAGGAGCCAGATAAAAGTCCACGACCCTCCACTGGGGCCAAAGCCAAACCGAGCCCGTACTGAGGGGGTAACCCGAAAGGAGAGTGACAGTAGACCCATATCCCCTAAATCGACCCCAAGGTTCCGTTGTGGTGCAGCTATTAATTGTTGGCAGTGCTAAGGGCCCGGACATGTGGCTGCCAACTGTCCTCTGACAGCTGAACCCATGGACTGTGAGTAAATCGCAGTACATTTATGTATGCCCAGCCAGTCTGCACTGCCAGCAGCGAGCCTCAACTGTGCCAGCTACTCGTCAAAGGGTACCAGACGGAGGCTCTCTTGGACTCGGGGAGCCTAGTAACTCTGTTTCATAGTTCCCTTGTTGTCGGGAATAATCTCAATGGACGTAAAGTGGGAGTGGTGTGCATACATGGGAAGCTCCGAGAGTACCCGACCACGGAGGTGAATTTTAAAACACCATGTGGGGATGTTAAACATGTGATGGGAATGGTAAAAACTAATCTGTATGGGCTGTGTTGGGAAGAGACTTGCCACTGTTCTGGTCCTTATGGGAGGCCAGGTTAACCATCCCAAGGTAAAATGCTATTCCGGGCATAGAACCCGAAGATCCCGAGTCATTGATACCAGCCTTAGGGGTCGCCAACTTAGGGCCAGAGTGTAACCCCCAATAGGTTTCCCCTAGAAGTATTGGCAGGAGAAGTTGAGGAGACCCCACCATTCCCTGAACTGGAAGTGTCTCCTGGAAAATTCTGAACAGCTCAGCTCCAGAGTCCTCCCTTGGCCCAGGCACGAAAAAGGGTGATTGAAATTAATGGGGTAGCTCAGCAACCAGGTGCAGAGACAGTTTTTCCCAGCATGGCTATCCACCAGGAGTTGTTATACCGGGTGAATAAAATACGTGATAAGGTGGTGGAACAGCTGGTGGTACCCAATCTTACCGTCGGACGGTGCTCGATATAGCTCACATCCACGGGCTAGGAAGGCACTTGGGGCCAAAAATATGCAGGAGCGCATCCTGCAGTGGTTGTTTTGGCCTGGGTTTATGCGGAGGTCCAGAGGTACTGTGACACGTGTCCGGAGGGCCAACTATCCTCATCCACAGCGAACTTCCGGAGTCCATTGGTGCCTCTGCCCATCAAAGAAGTACCATTTGAGCAGATAGCCATGGATCTGGTAGGTCCCATAGTGAAATCCACCCATGGCCATCAACATATTTTGGTCATAGTGGACTACGCCACCCGTACCCCGAGGCGATATCTCTCCGCCACACCTCGGCCAAACTAATAGCCAGTGAGCTATTTGCCATGTTCTGTCGCCTTGAGTTACCAAAGGAGATCCTTACAGATCAGGGGACTCCTTTTATGTCCAAGGTGACTAGGAGTTATGTAAGCTGCTCCAGATTAAACAGCTATGTACTTTGGTGTTACTACCCACAAACCGACGGGTTGGTGGAGAAGTTTAATAAGACCCTCAAAGCCATGCTCAAAAAGGTGGTCGCCAAGGATGTGAGGGATTGGGACATATTATTGCCCTATCTGATGTTCACCATCCATGAGGTACCACAGGCGTCCACAGGTTTTCCCCGTTTGAGCTGTTATATGGCAGGCGTCCAAGAGGACTGCTTGATGTAGCTAAGGAGATGTGGGAACAGGAGCCCACTCCACATCGAAGTGTAACTGAGCACATGGCAAGCATGCAGGACTGGATTGTGGCAGTACGACCTATAGTAAAAGAGGATCGAATGGATGCCTAGGCTGCGCAGAGTCATACATAAAATAAAAGGGCCATGGTCAGGATCTTTAAAGAAGGGGACCGGGTGTTGGTACTTGTGCCCACCCCAGAGAGTAAGCTCATGGCCAAGTGGCAAGGGCCTTATGCGATACGAGGGTAGGTGTGGGAAGTGAATTATAGAGATTATCAACCCCGATAAAGGAAACCCGTGCCAACTGTACCATGTAAACCTGCTAAAGGCTTGGAAGAACTGGGAATATTTGGTCGCGGAAGTGGCTCTGGTCATACAACGGGGAACCCTCTGACAATGGCAGGGGGTCAGGTTAAAATTAATGACGTACTCACCAAACAGCAGCGACGGGAGGCTCGGGTACTGGTACAACAGAATATGAACGTACTCTCAGAGCTGCTGGGGCAGACCTCGGTGATCCAGCATGACATAGTCACTGAGCCCTGGGTAAGGGTACGGATGAAACCGTATAGAGTGCCAGAAGCCCGAAGGCAAGCAATCGCGGCTGAAGTAAAACAAATGCTCCAGTTAGGAGTCATTGAGAAATCTCGGAGTGAGTGGACTAGCCCCATTGTGCTGATTCCAAAGCCAGATGGGTCTTTCATTTTTTGTAATGACTTTAGAAAATTGAATGAGTTATCTAAGTTTGACCTCTATCCAATGCCCCGGGTGGATGAGCTAATTGAGAGACTGGGGGAGTCCAGTACTTCACCACACTCGATCTCACCTATGGTTACTGGAAGGTCCCGTTTAACGGCATTGGCAAAAGAAAAGACCACGTTTCTCACACCAGAGGGTCTCTATCAGTATGTTGTCTTGCCTTTTGGGTTACGTGGGGCCCTGGCCACATTCCAGAGGCTGATGGACATTGTATTAGAGCCTCATCGGAAATACACGTCGGCCTATTTGGGTGACATAGTCATCTATAGTACCAACTGGGAGACCCACATGTCCCAGGTGCATGCAGTGCTGGAGTCTCTCAGAATCGCGGGGTTAACAGCAAACCCAAAGAAATGCGCAATAGGACTCACGGAAGCCCGGTACTTAGATTATGTGATTGGCCGCGGGGTTATCAAGCCCCAAGTAAACAAGATCGAGGCCATCCAAAACTGGCCCATGCAGTTGAGTACCAAACAGGTGAGGGCATTACTCAGCATCATTGAGTACTACACGCCGGTTTGTACCCAATTTTGCGGGGAAATCGGCACCCCAAACTGATTTATCAAAAGGAAAGAAGTCAGTTATGATCCGGTGGAATCCTCAAGCGAAGGAAGCATTCTGATCCTTGAAGTCGGCGTTGTGCGGACAGCCCGTCCTCATTAGCCCCAACATTCAGAAACAATTCATCGTACAGACAGATGCCTCTAACATGGGCCTAGAAGCGATCCTGTCACGGAGGTGAATGGAGAGGAGCATCCGGTCAGCTACCTAAGTAGGAAACCCACCCAGTCGAGAAAAACTATAGTGTAGTGGAGAAGGAGTGCCTGGCCATTAAGTGGGCCCTTGGAATCCCTATGTTATTATTTGCTCAGTAGATCATTTCGCTTGGTAACAGATCATTCACCCTTTGTCTGTATGAGGAATACCAATCAGAGAAATGCTGGAGTCACCCGTTGGTTCCTGTCTTGGCAAAATTTAATTTTTACCATGGACATTGGGCAGGGAAATCACAGAGAAATGCAGATGCCCTATTACAGGCCCCCTGTATTGTGACAAATGTTCAACCCCACAAGTTTCAACAGAGGGGGGGTATGTGAGGCAGCGACTGGTGTTATTTGCAAGGATCGCTATGTGTCCCCCAAGATGCGCTCAGAAGCATATTCGATCCGTTGGGGGGCCTTGTGATCACAGTAGAACACCTGTGAGTCACAAGACAGAATAAAAGTAAGCATGAAGCTCATCAGGTTATGTGGCCAAGAAACTATTAAGGAAAACCCAGTAAAGGCTTTTTGTTTTTGAAACAGACTGCAGCAAGGTACTGTGACCAGTTTCATTTCCTCCAGGCCGGATCTTATAAGTGATCCATGGCCACAGATTCCAGAGGAGAGAAAAAAAAAACCTTGCAGCAAGGGTTTATGTGTGTCAGTGTTGGTCTTGGAAGCAGACTGAGCAGGAGGCTTTGCAGAGCTCTTCCTGTGTGAGGCAACACAGGGCCAAGCGGAGCCAAAAGCCTGACACCCCAGTGTACACAGTGGTGCAGTCGCCCATGGCAACCGGTCACAGACTGTCTGTGTTTTTCCAGCTGCGATCAGGATACGTTATACTTTCTGTTTGTGAGCACGCAGTACAATAAACAAGACTTTATTTTGAACTGTTGCCAGGTCACTGCCTTCTCACTTCGCAGCGAGGACACTGCAGCGCTACAAGTGGCATGTAAAAGTTTGGGCACCCCTGTTCATAATTGCTCTTATTGAAGATGAAATGATCTCTAAAAGACCTAAAGTTATAAGGGTTGCCCACTACTAGAACAACCCCTTCTTATACTCGCCTCCTATGCCGACACTGTTACCACGGTGTCAGCATTCGCTCTCCCCAGGGCTGTGATGTGGTCTTGTGACAAGTGATGCCGGCACCCAATCAGCACTGGTGTCACTGTCTCCACCTTCAGACAAACTAAGCATGAAGAGGAAGTCTGGGATGAGCTGCAACTCTGGCTTCCTCTTCATGTTCAGTTTGTCTGAAGGCGGAGACAGTGATGCCAGTGCTGATAGGGCACCAGCATCACATGTCACAACACCTCATCACTGTCTTGGGGAGAGTGAGTGCCGACTCAGTGGGAATGATGCTGGCACATGAGGTGAGTACAGGTTTTATTATTTGATCGTCGCTGAACATTTAGTTTAAGAAGGGTGTTGTCTTAGTAGTGGACAATCCCTATAAAAATGACACATTTTTTTTGTATTTTAAGCAAAAAAAATAAAAAAAATTATTTTTTACGTTTTAAAAATGACAAAAAGGAAAATGGGCCCATGCAAAGTTTGGGCACGCTGCATGGTTAGTACCTAGTAACACCTCCTTTTGAAAGTATCACAGCGTGTAAACACTAATTTTTAGCCAGATAGGAGTCTTTCAATTCTTGTTTGAGGGATTTTCATCCATTCTTCATTGGACAATTCTTCCAGTTCTGTGAGATTTCTGTGTCGTCTTGCATGTGCTGCTATTTTGATGTCTAACCACAGATTTTCAATGATGTTCAAATCAGGGGACTGTGGTAGTGTATTTTGGATTTTGATGTGTGTTTAGGATCATTAATCATTTATAGAAGCCATCCTCTTTTCAACTTCAGCTTTTTTTTTTACAGATGGTGTTAGTTTGCATCAAGAATTTGTTGAAATTTCATTGAATCCATTCTTCCCTCTAACCGTGAAATGTCCCCCATGCCAATGGCTGCAACACAACCCCAAAACATTTATCCACTGCTATGCTTAATGGTGGCAAGATGTTATTTTCCTGAAATTCTGTGCACTCTTTTCTCCACACATACCTTTGACAATTGTGGCCAAAGAATTCTATTTTAAACTCAACCGTCCACAGGACTTGTTTCCAATATGCCTGAGGCTTGTTTAGATGTTATTTTGCATACTTCTGACACTGAATTTTATGATGAGGATACAGGAGAGGTTTTCTTCTGATTACTCATGAAGGCCATATTTGTGCTGGTATCTCTGAACAATAGAGCAATGTACTAAAACACCTTAGTCTGCTAAATCTTTCTGAAGATCTTTTGCAGTCAAGTGAGAGTTCTGATTTGCCTCTCTAGCAATTCTATTATCATCTCTCACTGAAATTTTGCTTGGTTTTCCAGATCTTATATTGACCTCCACTGTTCTTGTTAACTGACATTTCTTAATTACGTTTCAAACTTAGGAAAGAACAATTTGAAAATACTTTCTTCTTATAGCTTTCTTCTGCGTTATTGGCATCCACCATTTTTCATATTCAGAGTGCTAGGCAGCTGCTTAAAGAACCATCACTCCTGTTTTTTAGCACAAAGTTAGAGGAGGCTGGGTTTTTTATAAAGCTGGGAAATTTGCATCAACTGGCCTTTCCCAACGATGATAGTGAACAAGCCATTACCCTGACAGGCTAATAAAGGTTTTATACCTTAGTCAATTTTAACTGAGCCCACAAATTCTCCAAGGGTGCCCATTTTGCATCATCGCATTTTCCTTTTATGTAATTTTTTAAAATCTAAAAGATGAAAATATTTTTTTTTTGCCTAAAATAGAAAGGAAATGTGTCATCTTTAACCTTAGGCATTTTAGAGATCATTTCATTTCAAATTGTTTTAACTGTTCACAATAACAGTAATTTTGAACAGGGTGCCCAAACTTTTACGTGTCACTGTAGATACAGTAGATAGATATATGATAGATAGATAGATAAGTAAACAGTTTATAGGTTTAGAAAAAGGATAGGTATATTGGCTTCAATTCTCCTGTGCCTGGTCTCAGAAAATTGAACAGCGCAAAGCCAATAATTTCAATATTAAGGGTGTGTTTAAGGTAATCATAGAGACAAATAATATATTCCTCTATGCTTGTTTTCTAAGCTTCTTCCATCTTCTATATCATACAGAAAATAAATAAAATCAATATCAAATCAACCTAAATGTTTACTGTCCTTAACGACTCTCCTAGGACATTGTGGAAACTAAAAATCAAAACTGTATAATCAATTTCTAATATAGCGCTAAGAAAACATATGAGGTCTCTTCCAAAATGTAACAAAGTATTCTCAATTTCTAAATGTACAGAGTATAGAAAGGTAACCTTAGCTAACACAAGAGAATGATTTTGTTGTATTTTTGTGCATCCTACCTCAGTTCAACATATATTAATGGTTTTTGCAGAAAAATTTGAAATGTTTCCTATGATCTGGTCTTTGAACTTCAATTTTACTTATACAGGAGGTATATTATAAAAATAGAAACATTTTATTAAACAATTTTAAAAAACAAGCATATTGGAAAGAGTGACAGTGGTAACCAGAAATGGAGTGGAACCACACAAGTACTCAGGTACAATAACAATATAGAGCTAGTATAACTAATGATACACATAGAGTTAGAAACGACCATACTAATACTATGCCAAAGAATCCGTATCATGAGACTGTATATAAAGTCTTCCATCTTTTTTGAAAGATACATCTGATTTTCTCAAGAAGATCGATGCTATACATATTGATGACGACATGATTCATGGGTCACATGTGACGTGGAGTCACTTTAACAAATATTCGCCACCAGGATGGTTTGAGGGCAGTGTCTCATTTTTTGTCCATGACGACTCTTCTCCTCCGTGACATGATTTTTTACTTTTACTTTGGATTTTCTGTTGACTCATAATTTTTTTCTGTTTAACGGGTCCTTCTTCCTGCAGCTCCAGGGTACAGCGAATGGGCGCGGCTTGTGCGCCGTCGTATGCGAATCTGTTCCTGGGGCTGTAGGTGAGAGGGACCTAATT
>JARQOD010000002.1:381794720-381821765 GCA_033576555.1 Oophaga sylvatica | reverse complement strand
GAGTAATGTTGATGCATTTTTTCAGGCTCTGTTGTTATTGTACGATGAGCCTAATGTCACTGATCAAGCTGAAAAAGCCTTGTTGGCATTAAATCAGGGGCTTGAGGAAGCTGAGTTGTACTGTCAGAGATTCCGTAGGTGGGCAGTCCTGACCAAATGGAATGACGATGCTTTGGCAGCCCTTTTTCGGAAGGGTCTGTCAGAGAATGTAAAGGATGTTATGGTGGGATTCCCTGTCCCCTCTGGTCTCAATGATTCTATGTCATTAGTGATTCAAATTGACAGACGTTTGCGTGAGCGTAGAGGTATGCGTGGAATAGTGTTGCCTTGTGAACCAGCTTCTGAACCCATGCAGTGTGATAGAGTGGCTTCTGGGGCACAGCGTCATGAGTTTCGAAAACGCAATGGGTTATGTTTCTACTGTGGTGATGCGTCTCATGCTATTTCAGTCTGCCCTAAGCGGGGAAGACGTTTTGCACGCTCAGCTGTCTTGGGTAGTGTTCAGACTAAATTTTTGTTGACTGTTACCCTGATTTGCTCCCTGTCCACATTTTCTACTCAGGCTTTCGTTGATTCGGGAGCAGCTATTAACCTGATGGATTTTGATTTTGCTAAACGTTGTGGGTTTCCCTTGATACCCCTATGGAAGTCTATTCCCCTACTGGGGATCGATTCTACCCCTTTGGCTGAGAATAAACCTCAGTTCTCTACTCAGGTGATAATGAGGGTTGAACCTGATCATCAGGAGTTGCAAATTTTTGGTGCTGTATAATCTGCATGACATTATCGTACTGGGTTTCCCTTGGTTACAGTCTCATAATCCTGTTTTGGATTGGAAATCTGTGTCTGTAACCAGTTGGGGCTGCCAATGTGTTAATACCAACACTCCTGTTTTTTCTGCCTCCCCTCAGGCTCAGGATGTTCCTGACTTTTTGACTGATTTTTCTGATGTGTTTAGCGAAAGTAAATCTGCATCCTTGCCCCCCATAGGAGCTATGACTGCGCTATTGAATTAGTGCCTGGTAGTAAATTCCCTAAAGGTCGCCTTTTTAACTTGTCTGTACCTGAACATGACGCTATGCGGTCTTATATCAAGGAGTCATTGGAGAAGGGTCATATCAGACCATCCTCTTCACCCATGCGTGCCGGTTTTTTCTTTGTGGCCAAAAAGGATGGTTCATTAAGGCCGTGTATTGATTATTGTCTCTTGAACAATATCACTGTGAAATATCAATATCCGTTACCCTTGATTTCTGACCTGTTTTCCAGGGTGAAAAGTGCTACTTGGTTTACCAAGCTTGACCTCAGGGGGGGCATATAACCTTATTCGCATTAAGCACGGGGATGAATGGAAGACGGCATTTAATACCCCAGAGGGGCATTTTGAGTACCTATTGATGCCCTTTGGGCTCACTAATGCTCCTTCTGTCTTCCAGTCCTTCATGAATGACATTTTCAGGGATTTTGTGGATAAATTTCTGATTGTTTATTTGGATGATATCTTGATTTTTTCCAATGACTGGGACTCTCATGTGAAACATGTTCGGACTGTGTTCCAGATTTTGAGAGAGAATGCTCTATATGTGAAGGGATCAAAGTGTCTTTTTGGCGTACAGAGGATCTCATTTCTGGGATTCATTTTGTCCCCATCTGTTATTGAAATGGACCCGGTCAAGGTTCAGGCCATCTGTGATTGGGTCCAACCTACTTCATTAAAGGCTCTTCAAAGATTCTTGGGTTTTGCCAATTTTTATCGTAAATTTATTGGTAATTTCTCTGTTATTGTTAAACCATTGACTGATTTGACCAAAAAGGGTTCTGATGTGGTGAATTGGCCTCCTGAGGCAGTCTCTGCGTTTCAGGAACTTAAGCAGAGATTCACTTCTGCTCCTGTTCTACGGCAGCCTGATGTTTCTCTACCGTTTCAGGTGGAGGTTGATGCCTCTGAAATTGGGGCATGTGCCGTTTTTTGTCCCAAAGAGATCCAGAGACCTCTAAAAGTAACCCTTGTGCCTTTTTTTCTCGAAAATTTTCTCCAACTGAACGTAATTATGACGTGGGTAATCGGGAGTTATTGGCCATGAAGTGGGCTTTTGAAGAGTGGACACATTGGCTGGAGGGAGCCAAACATCAGGTGGTGGTCCTCACGGACCATAAGAATCTGGTTTATCTGGAATCAGCCAAGCGACTTAATCCTAGACAGGCCAGGTGGGCCTTGTTTTTCACACGTTTTAATTTTGTGGTTTCCTTTCTTCCTGGCACTAAGAATGTTAAGGCGGATGCCCTCTCGAGGAGTTTCCTTGCGGACTCTCCTGAGTTGTCTGATCCTGCTGTTATTTTGAAAGAGGGTGTAGTTCTTTCCACCATCTCGCCCAATTTGAGACTGGCTCTGGAAGGGTGTCAGGAGGATAAACCCGAGCGCTGCCCTATTGGGAAATTGTTTGTCCCAGACCGGTGGAAAAAGAGTGTGATGTCTGAGATTCATTGTTCCGCGTTGGCCGGTCATCCCGGAATTTTTGGTACCAGAGACTTGGTTAGTCGGTCCTTTTGGTGGCCTACTTTGTCTCGTGACGTCAGGGAATTTGTGCAGTCCTGGACTTGCTCTCGCTCCAAGCCTTGCTCTCGCTCTAGTGGTTTGTTGATGCCATTGCCTGTGCCCAAGAGACCATGGACCCATATCTCTATGGATTTCATTTCCGACCTCCCTGTTTCTCAGAGAATGACCGTTATCTGGGTGATTTGTGATAGGTTTTCCAAAATGATACATTTTGTGCCATTACCTAAGTTGCCTTCCTCCTCTTAATTGGTGCCTTTGTTCCTTCAGCACGTGGTTCGGTTACACGGCATTCCTGAGAACATTGTGTCTGACAGAGGAGTCCAGTTTGTTTCCAGATTTTGGAGAACTTTTTGTTCTAAACTTGGTGTTCAATTGTCTTTCTCCTCGGCTTTTCATCCTCAGACCAATGGACAAACTGAGAGAACAAACCAGACATTGGAGACTTATCTAAGATGCTTTGTGTCTGCTGATCAGGATGACTGGGTCTCTTTTTTGCCTTTGGCTGAGTTTGCTCTTAATAATAGGGCTAGCTCTGCCACTTTGATGTCTCCATTTTTCTGCAATTTTGGGTTTCACCCTCGATTTTCTTCAGGACAGACGGAGGCTTCTGTCTGTCCAGGTGTTGACTCTGTTGTGGAGAGTATGCAGAAGATTTGGGACCAGGTAGTGGATAGGTTGTCCCTCTCTCAGGAGAGGGCCCAGCGGTTTGCCAACCGGCATAGGACTGATGGTCCTCGGTTTGAAGTGGGAGACTTGGTCTGGTTGTCCTCAAGAAATATCCCTATGAGAGTTGCATCTCCTAAGTTTAAGCCTAGGTTCATTGGACCTTATAAGATCATGGAGATTCTTAATCCTGTTTCCTTTCGTTTACTTCTTCCAGGGACATTTAAGATCCATAACGTGTTCCACAAGTCCTTATTAAAGAGGTTTGTCGAGCCAGTGGTTCCTATGGCTGTGCCTCCTGACCCTGTTTTGGTTGAGGGCAATCTGGAGTATGTGGTTGAGAAAATATTGAATTCTCGTTTTTCTAGACGGAAACTCCAGTATTTGGTTAAGTGGAGAGGTTATGGTCAGGAGGACAATTCTTGGGTGTTTGCTTCGGACATCCATGCTACGAGACTCATCCGTGCGTATCACAGAGCTCATCCTGACTGACCTGGTTGCTCAAATGAGGGTTCGGTGACCCCTCCTCAAGGGGGGGTACTGTTGTGAATGTGCTAGAAATGAATTCTGAGCAGAAGCTCCCTCTGGTGGTTACAAACAGTACTGAACTATCCAATGAAGATTGTGAAGATTGGCAATCAGGTGTTACTGACTGGTCTTATATAAGGGAGGTTCCCTCCCATCAGGGTTGCCTGTGATCAATTGTTCTGGTCTCATCTTTGATTCCTGTTCACTTTGTAGCTTGCTGTTTCGTGCCTGCATCTTCTGCTAACAGATAAGACATTTTCTTCTTTTAGTTTTTTGTGCTTGCTTTTTGCATTTTGTCCTGCACTTCTGTGGGGGTCTTCCGGGTCCCCTCCGGGGTCTTGTGCTCCTCTCAGTTTAGTTCGGCCACTGTTGTTTGTTCATTTGCCTTTTCCAGTTTTTTCAGTGGCTGCTGTTTAGTTTTTGTTACACCAGAGAACTAATTTAGGTGGTAGAGATCGTGTGATCTCAGGTGTTTTTGTAATTAGTAGAGTTGGTACTTTTCAGGGTTTTTTGGGATTGCAGTAAGTGTCCTTCCTATCCTTTTCTATTTAGGAAGTTTGGGCCCCAACGTTTGCTCATACTATTTTCTGTCTGTGTCAGTATTTTCTCTTGTCTAACCGCCATTACATGTTTGGGGCTTTCTATGTTCTTTGGGGATCTGCTCCGGGGCAGATAGTTTTCTCTTTCTGTCTTTAGGTGTAGTTAGCTTCTCAGGCTGTGACGAGGCGTCTAGGACCAACGTAGGTACGCTCCACGGCTGCCTTTAGTTGTGGTGGTTAGTCAGGGTACTGCAATCCCATAGATTCCAACCTCTCTGGTGTATTTCCTTTTTTGCCTGCTCTCCTCAGCTACCAAATCATAACAATGGAGCATATGATTACCATCTCACCAGCTGATGTTGATATATACTGTGTGATTTGGAGGAATTGTATTGATTTTAAAAACTCGGACGCCTACCATCAAGGCCCCAACTAAACTTATCCGTGATGTCGGCACAACAATGATCATAATCGCACTCAATTAATTGGTGGTCTGCCGTGGTCCGCTCCCTCTCTCTCTATCTTTCATATTGAAAAATACATGCTTGAAAATTTCCTCCTCATTCCTTACCAGTTTGCAAAGCTCACTTAATCATTTTATTTGGGGTAGGAACAAAGCCAGAGTGGCTCAAAATGTTCTTTATAATCAAAAAATTTATGGTGGAGCTGGACTACCGAACATTTTGGCTTATTGCTCTGCTAATCTGATCAAACAGAGCTGTTTTTGGTGGCCTCATAAAGACCCTCCAGCCTGGTACGATTTAGAACTCTTTTTAAACTACAAACCTCCCCAGTTGTTAGTATTAGGTTTTCTCTTAAACAAGCAAATTCCTTATAGTTCCCACCCCATTCTCCAGCCCTCCATTGAGGCCTGGAAAAGGCTTGCTAAACCAAATAAGGTTGTGATAAAATCCATATCCTCAAGAATATTCCATTATCTCTTATCCATGAATCTAGGGATTGGTCTTGGACCCTCTCTGGCTCAAATTGGGTATTAAGAAACTGGGAGATATCTACGATGGTTCTAAATTCTATCCTTATTCTTTTATTAAAGAACACTTCTATTCATCCTCCCTATCATTTTTTCACTACATTATTCTCAAGGAACAAATTAATGTCTTCCTGCAAGTGCGCCCTCAGATTTCTGAACCGGTTTTAAATTTACTTTGCAACTTAGATCATAAAATTTTTTGGAGTCTTAACGACGTTTACCAATGGTTTAACCACAGCACGCAGTTGGTCAAAACACAAAACATGGTTAAATGGGAGTTGGAACTTCATTTAACGTTTGACAACTCTGAATGGGAATATACATGTACGCTTTCCTATGCATCTTATCTCTCTATGGCCCTTCAAGAATCATACCACAAACTCCTCACAAGGTGGTATTTTACTCCTGCTAGATTATCTAAAATTAACAAAATTCATTCATCTAATTGCTGGAGAAACTGTGGTCGTTATGGTAATCTCCTCCACATTTTCTGGCAATGCCTGAAAATCCGTCCCCTCTGGAAGAAAGTTTTGGGTCTTATTAATGCCATCTCTTCTAAACAAATTCTACTAACACCTCAATTGGCCCTTCTCACACTAAATACTTAAAAAATTCACCCACATTTGAGATTATTAATAGTCAACATCCTACTGGTAACCAAAAACAACATTGCTCTCTACTGGAAAAAATCACCCTCTTTTCAAGACATTGTTGATAAAATCAAACTTCATAAATCGCTTGAATATAAACTAGCATTGGTTAATAACCACTGCGATATATTCTTTAAAAAATGGTCCAAATGGATGGAATTGTTTTCCTAATATACGAAATGTACTTGTCTGTTTTATTTCTTATTAGTTCATTTTATGTTATAAACTTTGTCACTAATGTACTATAGTTACAATTTCATATTGTTTCCTCCTTCACTGCCTTTCCTGCTTTTTCCTTTCCCTTTCCTTGTATCTCCCTCTTTCCCTTCCTTATTCCCTATTGTTTCCTCTCCCGTCCTTGAAAATTTGAATAAAATTATTGGAAAAGAAAAATACATGCTTGATCTGGATATTGATGGAAAACCCTCCCTGTACCCCCCAATGTACTGTCGTTATGCATACATTTATAGTTATACTACCCCTTTTACTATGTATATTGTATTTTCTTGTACTTTTCCACCACATAAAAAAAAAAAAGGAATTTGCAAAAAAAAAATTAATTAGATCTATAGCCGGTGGCTACTCCACTGACTAGCAGACACTGAAACTTTGTAGCAGACCTCTGATTCCCAGGCTATAGTATGAGTAAATAGCTCAGTCTTGACACTCAACCATCTGTGTTTCCCCAAGCCATAGTGTATGTAGTTTCTTATGGTTAAAAGGGGGGGGGAAGACCCAGCCCATCTGTAATTGACGATGTCAACGTCACGTAAAACACAGCAAGGGGACTTCAAAAAGAGTCTCCATTTTTTCCAAAAATTTGGGGCACAGACACCACTTAAGTAGCATCAATTGCCCCAGAGTTGCTTAAAACGTTTGGTGAGGTGATTTTAACAAATTCTCAAGCTTTTACTCTCCCCAGGATGACACAGGGGTAGAAAAGTCCTTGCAGATCCATGATTTGTTCATCTTTATGAACGTGAGTCTGTCTACATTGTCAGTGGACAGCCGCGCGCGCTTTTCTGTCAGCACACCACCAGCAGCACTGAACACACGTTCAGAGAGAGCGCTGGCTGCGGGGCATGACAAGATCTCCAAGGCGTGAGTGGCGAGCTTCGGCCATTTATCCAGATTGGAAGCCCAAAAAGAACAAGGGTCCAGTGACACAGTCATGACTTCCATGTTCAGTTGGAGATACTCCTGTACCATCGTCTCTAGGCGTTGACTATGTGTCTGACTTCTTGTCTCCTGTGGCCTTGCAAAGGATGGGCTAAAAAAGTGGTGAAAGGATTCCGCAAAATTGCTGTTAACACCAGCAGATACTGTGTTTCTGTTATGGTTTAAGTGATGAAGACTCGACAGTCCCACGGTTGGCAAGTTAGAACTGTGAGATTCACTACGTGCACCACTGGTGTTTTGTGGAAAAGCACATGTAAGATTATGCAACAGTCTCTGCTGATACTCCTGCATGCGTGAATCCCTTTCTATGGCAGGAATTATTTAGGCAAATTTACTTTTGTACCAGGGATCTAACAGTGTGGCTACCCAGTAGTCAGGATTATTTCGAATTCTGACAATTCGAGGGTCATGTTGCAGGTAGTGCAGCAAGAAGGCACTCATGTGTCTTGCGCATCAAGGAGCACCAAGTCCCTGTTGTTTTGGTGGCGAGGTAAGAATCCTGCTTCCTTCCTCTGCCCTCTCTCCCCAACCTCGCACAACAGAAATGTGATCAAGGTCTCCCTCATCTGATGAGTCTTCCATGCCTATCGCCAGTTCGTCCTCCACTTCTTCCTGGGCTCCTGCACCTTCCTAACTAGTGGAGCTTAGTATAGATGGTCTAATAGAATGAGTACCACACACTGCTACTATGCCCACAATTATTGTCCAGGCAAGATGCAGCTAAAAATTCTTTTTTATTTGAACGCTGGTGGAGCTTTGTATAGATGGCCTAATAGAATGAGTACCACACACTGCTACTATACCCAAAATTATTGTCCAGGCAAGATGCAGCTAAAAATTCTTTTTTTTTACCGCTGGTGGAGCTTTGTATAAATGGCCTAATAGAATGAGTACCACACACTGCAACTATGCCCACAATTATTCTACAGGCAAGATGCAGCTAAAAATTCTTTTTTTTTGAACGCTGGTGGAGCTTTGTATAGATGGCCTAATAGAATGAGTACCACACACTGCTATTATGCCCAAAATTATTGTCCAGGCAAGATGCAGCTAAAAATTCTTTTTTATTTGAACGCTGGTGGAGCTTTGTATAGATGGCCTAATAGAATGAGTACCACACACTGCTTCTAAGCCCACAATTATTCTACAGGCCAGATGCAGCTAAAAATTCTTTTTTTTTTGACGCTGGTGAGCTTTGTATAGATGGCCTAATAGAATGAGTACCACACACTGCTATATGCCAAAATTATTGTCCAGGTAAGATGCAGCTAAAAATTCTTTTTTATTTGAACGCTGTGGAGCTTTGTATAGATGGCCTAATAGAATGAGTACCACACACTGCTACTAGCCAATTATTCTAGCAGATGCAGCTAAAAATCTTTTTTTTACTGGTGAAGCTTTGTATAGATGGCCTAATAGAATGAGTACCACACACTGCTACTAGCCAAAATATTGCAGCAAGATGCAGCTAAAAATTCTTTTTATTTGAACGCTGGTGGAGCTTTGTATAGATGGCCTAATAGAATGAGTACCACACACTGCTACTATGCCCAAATTATTGTCCAGGCAAGATGCAGCTAAAAATTCTTTTTTTTTTTGAACACTGGTGGAGCTTTGTATAGATGGCCTAATAGAATGAGTACACACACTGCTACTATGCCCACAATTATTCTGCAGGCAAGATGCAGCTAAAAATTCTTTTTTATTGAACGCTGGTGGACTTTGTATAGAGGCCTAATAAATGGTAACACCACTGCTACTATGCCCCAATATTTACAGGCAAGATTCAGCTCAAAAATTGTATTATTTGAACACTGTGAGCAGCAAAAGTGCTAGGAACTGCTGTAACCTAGCCCTCAAAAGGGCTGCAATTACAAAAAGTCACTACTCCCAACCTATCTGTCTATTATTAAGACACAACCTGCTGCTAAAAGTGCTAGGAACTGCTGTAACCTAGCCCTTAAAAGGGCTGCAATTACAAACCAGTCCCACTCCTACTCCCTAAACCTTTCTGTCGCTTTAAGTCAAATTTCGCTTCCAATTTGCTGCTGCACAAGATAGCGCTCACAGCAGCAGCAGTGCCGTCTAACACTGTGCTGCTGCAGTGAGAAAATGGTGGCGACAGGGAAAATGGCTGGGTCTTATAGGGCAAGGACATGTGACATACACAGCCAATGACACATGCCCTTGCTTGTGTGAAAAAAAAAAAAATTGCTCCGTGTGTGCGCTGCTGATAGGCTGACAGACTGCACTGCCCACTGGAAATGCGGGAAAGAGAAAAAAAATGGAGATCTTCATTATTTCTGCAGAGATCCATCCCCGCCCCGCTGTACACTCAAACTGTGTATTAACATTGATTCTCAGCATTACTGAGAAAAAATCCAGTTGCGATTTAGGTGCACGAACAGTTATCGAACATAACTTCGAACAGCCGGATTTTTTCCAAATCGTTCGGGTTCGTCGAACGGCTCGAACACCGCCCAAAACAGCTCGAATTTGAAATTGGCAACAGTTCGATTCGAACACCGCTCATCTCTACTAATTATCCACCCTTTACCCCTGCATAAACCCCCTAGATCATATATAGAGACAGTTAGTGTTAGGTAGGTGACCTGCTATTAGATGTGTGTGATTAAGTAATGTGGGTGGTAAACATTATTAGATAATTGGGTAGGTAAATGTGTGGTATTGTTGTACTATTACTGTATTAGTGTTATAGTATCAATATATACACAGTTGTGCTCAAAATTTTACATACCCCTGCAGAATTTTTGCTTTCTTGCCCTTTTTTCAGAGAATATGAATAAAGACAAACCAAAACTTTTTCTCCACTCATGGTTAGTGGTTGGGTGAAGCTATTTATTGTCAAACTTCTTTGTTTTTTTCTTTTTAAATCATAGTGACAACCCAAAGCATCCAAATAAACCTGATAAAAAGTTTACACACCCTGGTGATTTTGGCTTGATAGCATGCACAGAAGATGACACAAATGGGTTTGAATGGCTACTATAGGTAACATCCTCACCTGTGACCTGTTTGCTTGTAATAAGTGTGCGTAAAAGCTGAGTGAGTTTCTGGGATCCAGACAGGCTCTTACATCTTTCATCTAGCCACTGATGTTTCTGGATTGTGAGTCATGGGGAAAGCAAAAGAATTGTCAATGGATTTACAGGAAAAGGTAGTTGAACTGTATAAAACCGGAATGGGATACAAAAAGATATCCAAGAAATTGATATTGCCAGTCAGCAGCATTCAAACTGTGATTAACAAATGGAAAATCATGGGCTCTGTAAAAACAAAACCACGGTCATCCACAACTGCCTGGAAAATTGTTCAGGATGCAAAGAAAAACCAACAAATAACATCAGCTGAAATACTGGACTCTCTGAAAACTAGCGGTGTGACTGTTTCAAGATGCACAATAAGGAGGCACTTAAAGAAAAATTGGCTGCATGGTTGAGTCGTCAGAAGAAAGCTATTACTGCACAAATGCCATAAACTATCTTGCCTACAATCCACAAAACAGCACAGAGACAAGCCTCAAAATTTCTGCAACAAGGTAATTTGGAGCGATGAGACCAAAATTGAACTTTTTGGCCACAGCCATAAATTTTACATTTGGAGAAACGTCAACAAGGCCTATGATCAGGGGCGCCACTATAAAGAGGCGAGTTGAGCCTGTTGTCTCAGGCGGCGGCAGCCAGGGGGCGGCAGAGCGGAACTCATAACACGTGTGGTGCCGGCTGGCTCTCATTAATCCCTCACACAGTCACATCTGACTCCCCCTCCAGCTGTCCCGCTCTGGACACTATATGTCCCGCAGGGAGATGAGCCGCCACGCCCCCCATGCACCCATTCCTTGCCTTTACAGCTCAGCCTGTCACAGTTGTCAATGACGCTGCTATGCTGAACTCTTCTGTGTCCACAGGACCTGTGATGAGGTCACAGGAGGGGAGGACTCAGGGGTCACATGATCAGTGTCCTCCTTGTGTGCAGGACTGCTGTGATGGTTGTCATGGTGCTGGATGACTGAGGGTAAGTTTGTATGTGGGGTCGCGACAGTTTACAGTGTGGATGTAGCAGAGCTGTATGTGTCAAGTTGGATGTAGCAGAGCCGTGTGTGAAAAGTGTATGGAGCGTAGCCGTGTGTGTACGAGTGTACAGGCGGAGCTGTGTGTGTACGAGGTGTACGAACGGAGCCGTGTGTGTACGAGGTGTACGGAGCGGAGTCGTGTGAGTACGAGGTGTACGGAGCTGATCCATGTGTTTACGAGGTGGATGTAGCAGTGCTGTACTGTGTACGATGTGTACGGAGCAGAGTCGTGTGTGTACGAGGTGTACGGAGCGGAGCCGTGTGTGTACGAGGTGGATGTAGCAGTGCTGTACTGTGTAAGAGGTGTACGGAGCGGAGCCGTGATGTACGAGGTGTACGGAGCTGTGTGTGTACGAGGTGTACGGAGCGGAGCCATGTGAGTACGAGGTGTACGGAGCGGAGCCGTGTGTGTACGAGGTGGATGTAGCAGTGCTGTACTGTGTACGAGGTGTACGGAGCGGATCCGTGTGTGTACGAGGTGTACGGAGCGGAGCCGTGTGTGTACGAGGAGGATGTAGCAGTGTTGTACTGCGTATGAGGTGTACGGAGCGGAGCCGTGTGTACGAGGTGTACGGAGCGGAGCTGTGTGTCTACGAGGTGTACGGAGCGAGCCGTGTGTGTACGAGGTGTACGGAGCGGAGCCGTGTGAGTACGAGGTGTACAGAGCTGAGCCATGTGTTTATGAGGTGGATGTAGCAGTGCTGTACTGTGTACGATGTGTACGGAGCAGAGTCGTGTGTGTACGAGGTGTACGGAGCGGAGCCGTGTGTGTACGAGTGTGTACGGACGAGCGTGTGTACGAGGTGTACGAGCGGAGTCGTGTGAGTACGAGGTGTACGGAGCTGTCATGTGTTACGAGGTGGATGTAGCAGTGCTGTACTGTGTACGAGTGTACGGAGCAGAGTCGTGTGTGTACGAGGTGTACGGAGCGGAGCCGTGTGTGTACGAGGTGGATGTAGCAGTGCTGTACTGTGTACGATGTGTACGAGCAGAGTCGTGTGTGTACGAGGTGTACGGAGCGGAGCCGTGTGTGTACGAGGTGGATGTAGCAGTGCTGTACTGTGTACGAGGTGTACGGAGCGGAGCCGTGCATGTACGAGGTGTACGGAGCTGTGTGTGTACGAGGTGTACGGAGCGGAGCCATGTGAGTACGAGGTGTACGGAGCGGAGCCGTGTGTGTACGAGGTGGATGTAGCAGTGCTGTACTGTGTACGAGGTGTACGGAGCGGATCCGTGTGTGTACGAGGTGTACGGAGCGGAGCCGTGTGTGTACGAGGAGGATGTAGCAGTGTTGTACTGCGTATGAGGTGTACGGAGCGGAGCCGTGTGTACGAGGTGTACGGAGCGGAGCTGTGTGTCTACGAGGTGTACGGAGCGAGCCGTGTGTGTACGAGGTGTACGGAGCGGAGCCGTGTGAGTACGAGGTGTACAGAGCTGAGCCATGTGTTTATGAGGTGGATGTAGCAGTACTGTACTGTGTACGATGTGTACGGAGCAGAGCCGTGTGTGTACGAGGTGTACGGAGTGGAGCCGTGTGTGTACGAGGTGGATGTAGCAGTGCTGTACTGTGTACGAGGTGTACGAAGCGGAGCCGTGTATGTACGAGGTGTACGATGTGTGTGTTTACGAGGTGTACGGGGCGGAGCCATGTGAGTACGAGGTGTACGGAGCGGAGCTGTGTGTGTACGAGGTGGAAGTAGCAGTGCTGTACTGTGTACGAGGTGTACAGAGCGGAGCCGTGTGTGTACGAGGTGTATGGATCGGGGCCGTGTGGTACGAGGTGGATGTAGCAGTGTTGTACTGTGTACGAGGTGTACGGAGAAGAGCCGTGTGTGTACGAGTTGTACATAGCGGAGCCGTGTGTGTACAAGGTGGATGTAGCAGTGCTGTACTGTGTATGAGGTGTACGGAGCGGAGCCATGTGTGTACGAGGTGTACGGAGCGGAGCCATGTGAGTACGAGGTGTACGGAGCGGAGCCGTGTGTGTAAGAGGTGGATGTAGCAGTGCTGTACTGTGTGCGAGGTGTACGGAGCAGAGCCGTGTGTGTACGAGGTATACGTAGCGGAGCTGTGTGTGTACGAGGTGTATGGAGCGGAGCCTTGTGTGTACAAGTTGGATGGAGCGGAGCCGTGTGTCTGTACGAGGTTTATGGAGCTGAGCCGCTCGTGTACGAGGTTTACGGAGCTGAGCCGCGCGTGTACGAGGTTTACGAAGCGGAGCCGTGTGTACGAGGTGGATATAGCAGTGCTGTGTGTGTACGAAACGGAGCCCTGTGTGCGCGAAGTGTACGGAGTTGAGCCGCTCAGCTCCATACACACAGGGATCCGTGCTTGAGCCGTGTGTGTACAGAGCGGAGCATAGCCGTGTGTGTATGGAGTGGAGCCTTGTGTGTATGTAGCGGAGCCGCGTGTGTAGAAGGTGTACGGAGTGGAGTCGTGTGTGTACAAGGTGTACAAAGCGTGGCTGCGTGTGTATAAGGTGTACGGAGTGGAGCCATGTGTATACTGAGTGGAGTCTTGTGTGTGTGAGGTGGACGGAGCGGAGCCGTTTGTGTACGAGGCATACAAAGCGGAACCATGTGTGTATGAGGTGTGCACAGCCGTGCGTGTACAAGGTGTATGGTGGGGAGCATTCATACCTCCCAAGCATCCTGAATTCAGCAGGACACTACCAATTTTGAGGGTCTGCCGCGCTGTCCCGGCCGGGAGCTTTTCCCGTGGACACAGGAGTACATGCAGGAGCCTCGAGGAGCACTTTAAAACTCGCACGTGATGTTCCACCAGAAGTGATGTGCTGGAAGATGACCAGAAATTAGGTAATTCCAGGAGGAGATTGTGACGGAACCATGGAGGCACTTCAGGGAATGCTTCAGTATCTTTATAGAATCTTTGTTTCTTTCTCTCTGTTCTTTCTTTCTTTCTCTCTGTTCTTTCTTTCCCATCTTTCTTTCTCTCTGTTCTTTTTCTTTCTTTCTCTCTGTTCTTTCCCCTCTTTTTTTCTATCTCTCTCTGTTTCTTTCTTTTTCTCTATCTCTCTGTTCTTTCCCCTCTTTCTTTTTCTCTCTCTCTGTTCTTTCCCTCTTCTTTTTCTCTCTCTCTGTTCTTTCCCCTCTTTCTTTCTTTCTTTTCTTTCTTTCTTTCTCTCTGTTCTTTTTTCTTTCTCTCTCTCTGTTCTTTCTTTCCCCTCTTTCTTTCTCTCTCTCTCTGTTCTTTCTTTCTCCACTTTCTTTCTCTCTCTCTGTTCTTTCTTTCCCATCTTTCTTTCTCTCTCTCTGTTATTTCTTTCCCATCCTTCTTTCTCTCTGTTCTTTTTCTTTCTTTCCCCTTTCTTTTTCTCTTCTTTCTTCTTTCTTTCTTTCTCTTTCTTTCTTTCTTTCTTTCTTTCTTTCTTTTTCTTTCTTTCTTTCTTCTCTCTTTCTTTCTTTCTCTCTCTTCTTTCTTTCCCCTCTTTCTTTCTCTTACTTTCTGTTCTTTCTTTCTTTCCCCTCTTTCTTTCTCTCTGTTCTTTTTTTCTTTCCCATCTTTTTCTCTCTCTGTTCTTTTTCTTTCTCTCTGTTCTTTCTTTCCCCTCTTTCTTTCTATCTCTGTTCTTTCTTTCTCTTTCTTTCTCTCTCTGTTCTTTCTTTCTCTCTGTTCTTTCTTTCTTTCTTTCTTTCTTTTTCTTTCTTTCTTTCTTTCTTTCTTTCTTTCTTTCTCTTTCTCTTTCTTTCCCCTCTTTCTTTCTATCTGCTCTTTCTCTCTCTCTCTGTTCTTTCTGTTTTCTTTATTTCTCTTTCTCTCTCTTGTGTTCTTTCTTTCCCATCTTTCTTTCTCTCTATCTCTCTGTTCTTTCTTTCTCTCTTTGTTCTTTCTTTCCCCTATTTCTTTTTTCTCTCTGTTCTATTTTTCTGTCCCCTCTTTCTTTTTCTGTTCTTTCTTTCTTTCTTTCTGTTCTTTCTTTCCTGTCTTTTTTTCTTTCTCTCTCTGTTCTTTCTTTCTCTCTCTGTTCTTTCTTTCCCCTCTTTGTTTTTTTTTCTCTCTCTGTTCTTTCTTTTCCCTTTCTTTGTTTATTTATTTCTCTCTCTACTTTCTCTCTGTTCTTTCTTGCTTTCCCCTCTTTCTTTCTCTCTCTCCTTTCTCTCTGTTTTCTTTTTTCTCTCTCTGTTATTTCTTTTACTCAGTACCAGTGTGCCCTCAGTACCAGACAGTGTGATCACCAGTGCTAAATGGGTGTGGTCAGGGCGTGGACATGGGTGTGACTAGTTGTGAAATGGGTGTGGTCGGGCGTGGCCTAAAAAGTGCCGCCGCAACCTTTCTCCCTCGAATTGGGGGGGCGCCGTTTTGCAGTTCGCCTCAGGCAGCACAGAGGCTAGGTTCACCCCTGCCTATGATGAAAGAAACACCATTCCTACAGTAAAGCTGTGACACATCCCCCATGGAAGAAGCGGACGCGAAACGCGCATTGGGAATCTGGACTGCATTACAGGTCATGTATTGATACACTTATGTCTCCTTTATCTACCACTCCTGATTATCTTTACATATGATTCTCTATTTAGTTCATTTATTATTAATAGAGTTGAGCGAAACAGGTCGGTCAGATTCAAAAAACACCGACTTTCGCCAAAGCCATAGCGTGAGGTTGGCCATGCGTTCGGCGACCCGAGCGGGAAAGTCGGTTTTCCCATAATGCTTGAAGGGCCTTTTGTCAGCCAATGAGCAGGGACGCACACTGTGGGCAAAGCGATGACATGGGCAGCGGCCACCACCATCTTAGAGAAGGGCATTGCAGTGATTGGCTTTCTTTGTGTGGCATCACAGTGCCTATAAAAGCCATCACCGCCGACCGCCATTTTACTTCTGCCGATCTTAGCGTAGGGAGAGGTTGCTGCCGCTGGATCTCAGTAGGGAGAGCGTTAGGCAGGAAAAAAACATTAATTCTGTGCTTGTGCTGATAGCGATTAGCTGTACAGTTAGTGTGCATTGACAGGGGAGATTTTTTTGTGTGCAGCAGCGCTGGTTCTTAGGCTGCCTGCCAGTGACGGGACGAATTGCTTGTGTGGAGCAGCAGAGCTGATTATTAGGCTGCTGTTTGCCAGTGAGAGGGAGGAATTTCTTCTGTGCAGCAGCAGAGCTGATTATTAGACTATCTGCTAGCTGTATTGCTGTGTGTACACTGCTGTGCAGACTGCTTTTTACACAGCACCTACACAGCACTTATACTTTTATTCTTTTTTTCTGCACAGTTACCGAGCGTTCATTTTTCCCCACACCGTATAGAGCTGTACGCTCCTCACACACTACCGTGTACCGGCTGGTATCACGGACAAATACATGCTGACTATCTGTGTGTGACTCCGGAAATATATACGGAGATAAAAGTTTTCCCCAAAACTGTATACAGCTGGTATCTTCTGATACAGTACCGTTTTTCTGCCTTCTGTATTACGGTCAAATCCACACTGAGAGAGCGTCTGTGTGTTACTCCTGAAGTATATACGGAGATTCAAAATTACCCCAACACTGTATACAGCTGTACGCTACTGATACAGTACACTTTTTCTGCTTTTTATCTACTGGTCTAATCCATACTGAGCCAGAGAGTATATGTCTGTTACTCAGGAAATATATACAGAGATTTAAAATTACCCCAACACTGTATACAGTTGTACGCTACTGATACAGAACCCTTTTTCTGCTTTTCATATTCTGGTCTTCTCCATACTGAGCCTGTGAGCGTGTGTCTGATACTCCGGAAATATATACGGAGATTTAAAATTACCCCAACACTGTATACAGCTGTATGCTACTGATACAGTACACTTTCTCTGCTTTTCAAATTCTGGTCTAATCCATACTGAGCCTGTGAGAGTCTGTGTGTTACTCCTGAAATATATACGGAGTTTTAAAATTACCCCAACATGGTATACAACTGTACGCTACTGATACAGTACACTTTTTCTGCTTTTTATATTCTGGTCTACTCCATACTGAGCCTGTAAGCGTGTGTCTGTTACTCTGGAAATATATACGGAGATTTAAAATTACCCCAACATTGTATACAACTGTACGCTACTGATACAGTACACTTTTTATGCTTTTCATATTCTGGTCTACTCCGTACTGAGCCTGTAAGCGTGTGTCTGTTACTCTGGAAATATATACGGAGATTTAAAATTACCCCAACACTGTATACAGCTGTACGCTACGGATACAGTACACTTTTTATGCTTTTCATATTCTGGTCTACTCCATACTGAGCCTGTAAGGTGTGTCTGTTACTCCGGAAATATATACGGAGATTTAAAATTACCCCAACACTGTATACAGCTGTACGCTACTGATACAGTACACTTTTTTTGCTTTTTATATTCTGGTCTAATCCATACTGAGCCAGAGAGCGTGTGTCTGTTACTCCGGAAATATATACGGAGATTCAAAATTACCCCAACACTATATACAGCTGTACGCTACTGATACAGTACACTTTTTCTGCTTTTCATATTCTGGTCTACTCCATACTGAGCCTTTGAGCGTCTGTGTGTTACTCCTGAAATATATACGGAGATTTAAAATTACCCCAACACTGTATACAGCTGTACGCTACTGAGACAGTACACTTTTTCTGCTTTACATATTCTGGTCGACTCCATACTGAGCCTGTGAGAGTCTGTGTCTGTTACTCCGCAAATATATACAGAGATTTAAATATTTCACCTTCACCGTATACAGCTGTACGCTTCTGATACAGTATCATATATCTGCTGGTATTTTGGATACATTTTCACAAACATGAGGAAGTATG
Organism: Oophaga sylvatica; assembly: GCA_033576555.1. Classification (NCBI taxonomy): domain Eukaryota; kingdom Metazoa; phylum Chordata; class Amphibia; order Anura; family Dendrobatidae; genus Oophaga; species Oophaga sylvatica. Next base: position 381,803,781 of record JARQOD010000002.1, on the reverse strand, counting down.
GTGGAAGAGGCCGTCGATGTGGGTGGGGGGGCCAGCTGGTTCTGATGGTGGTGGTGGTACATCTGCTGTTAGTGCCAAAAGCACAATAGCACCTAAGGCAGGAGGTGTTGAGCCTGCATCATCGTCTGGCTCCAGAAGGCCTGGAAGGCTCCCTTTTCTGGGAGTAGGTAAACAGGATTTAAAGCTGGAGCATCAGGAACAGGTTTTGGCTTACATTGCAGAAACAGCCTCCTGCTCTATCGCCTCCTCTTCCGAAGTTTCAAAAACTCCAAGCACTGAGTCGTCAGTGCAGGCTCCTGGTCAGGAACAACCCCTTTCCTTGTGTCCTTCACCCACACCAAAAGTGAAGGATGCGGCAGGCCACACTTCAGATCACTCCATGGAGCTCTTTTCATATACCATGCCTGGGTTATCAAGTCAAATCCTGAATTCCCCAGTCCAACATGAATCTGTCATGGAGTGCACTGATGCACAGCCACTGCTAGATGTTTCTGCTAGTACATTCACCCAGAGCACTACATTACCCTCGCAGTCTACTGAGCCAGAATCTGACCCTGATGAAACTCAGGTGCCCCATCCTGCATAATATACTACCATATACGGTGATACAGAGGAAGGTACAGATGAAATTAAAGAGGAGGTGATGTATGTTGATCCGGATTGGCATTCATTGGAGGAAGAGGGTGCCGCTGGCAATAGCTCAGAAGAGGAGAAGGATCCGCAGCAGGCATCGACATCACAGCAGCGGTTATCTGGCAGGCCCGTAGCAGTTCAAAAACGTGCTAAAAAAAACAAAATGAGTTGCAGGACAGCTTGGCCAGACGGTCAAATTAGCACAGCGTGCAAGCCCTAAAAATTTATACCATAGTAGGAAGAGTCCAGTGTGGCACTTTTTACACCAAAATCCTATTGATGAGGCAAAGGTTATCTGTAAGAAGTTCGGAAGGACCTTTAGCCGAGTGAAAAATCTCAGAAATTTAAATACCAGTTGCATGCTTAGTCATTTAATGAACATGCACTTGCAATCATGGACGGACTACAAAACCTACAAATCCCCCCACCAGGGCCGGCGTTAGCACCTGGCGCACCCGGGAAAGTGCCGGTTCTCTGAGCAGGTGGGGGGGCGACTTGTGGGCGATGGCTCTGGCACAGGCCCATCATAGTACAAAAAAGTGTCTCTGACGGTAGGGTGAACACACTCACTGTCAGACACACCGACGTACTATGAGGGGCCCTCTGCCAGTGCCGTTGCCCACGAGTCGGCCCCCCTGCTTGCTCAGGGCCCCAGCACTTGCAATACTTAGCTCTCCCTGCTCCACCGTTGTGACGTCTTCCGCGTTTCCTGATAGTGACATTCAGGTTAGAGAGTGCGATGACGTCACGTCTGTACACCCTCTGCCTAAACAGTCCAAGTGCAAAGAACTGTAAGATGGCGACGCTGAGGAGTCCAGAGTAGAGCAGTGCACAGCGAGGAGAGGTATTTCATTTTTTTTAATATTTGGAGCAATATATGGGGAGCATTATACACTGGAGAATTATATATGGGGCCCAGCATACACTTGAGCATCATAGATAGGGCCCATAATATACTGGAACATTCTAAATGGGGGACATCAGACACTGGAGCAGCATTTTACAGGGCCCATCATACACTGGAGCATTCTAAATGTGGGATATTCCACTCACACCTGATTGGCATTAGCTGCAGATATAACCAGTGCAATGGGTCTGCTCCAGGCGTAGTCTGCTTCATATATTTCAAATCCCATATTTCAAATTACAGATTTCTAATTACACTACTGTGAATTAGACTAGAATTCTAGAATGCATTTGGCCACACATCAATCCTACAGCATTGTCATCATCACCTTGTGACTGAGATGTTCTTCTGTTCCCACAGGTATGAAAACTCCAGCTTTTCTATGCTCCTGAATGCATCATGTATATTGCTTTGTTAATGGTATGAAAACTCCAGCTTTTCTATGCTCCTGAATGCATCATGTATATTGCTTTGTTAATGGTATGAAAACTCCAGCTTTTCTATGCTCCTGAATGCATCATGTATATTGCTTTGTTAATGGTATGAAAACTCCAGCTTTTCTATGCTCCTGAATGCATCATGTATATTGCTTTGTTAATGGTATGAAAACTCCAGCTTTTCTATGCTCCTGAATACATCATGTATATTGCTTTGTTAATGGTATGAAAACTCCAGCTTCTCTATGCTCCTGAATGCATCATGTATATTGCTTTGTTAATGGTATGAAAACTCCAGCTTTTCTATGCTCCTGAATGCATCATGTATATTGCTTTGTTAATGGTATGAAAACTCCAGCTTTTCTATGCTCCTGAATGCATCATGTATATTGCTTTGTTAATGGTATGAAAACTCCAGCTTTTCTATGCTCCTGAATGCATCATGTATATTGCTTTGTTAATGGTATGAAAACTCCAGCTTTTCTATGCTCCTGAATGCATCATGTATATTGCTTTGTTAATGGTATGAAAACTCCAGCTTTTCTATGCTCCTGAATGCATCATGTATATTGCTTTGTTAATGGTATGATTTGCTCACCCATCTTCCTGTGTACATAATTGTACTCCATACTTCTTATCTTCACCACACATCCGAATGGTCTGTGTAATCCCTACCCCCTTTTATGACCTTTCCTTAACTCTGCATCTGGCCTGAGCAGTCTCAGCCCACTTTCCACTCACACCTGATTGGCATTAGCTGCAGATATAACCAGTGCAATGGGTCTGCTCCAGACGTAGTCTGCTTCATATATTTCAAATCCCATATTTCAAATTACAGATTTCTAATTACACTACTGTGAATTAGACTAGAATTCGACTGGAATTTGGCTGCAAGGTAACAGATTATAAAACCACTATGTTTCATTTTCTTATCACTTTCACCCCCATCCTCCTTTCTTTCTTCCTATCCCCTGTAATCCCCCCACCTAGTAAGGAATTAGTAATTTCCCCCTCCATTCTCCCCAGCCATCTCACCTTTCCCACAGAACTGTTCCTCCACATACAATCCTTTTCACCAAGACACACACGGCCACACCATGGCTTATCCTGCTCTCACCTTCTAACGCTCTGTCTGCTACTCCTCATCGCTGGTGATGTATCCCCAAATCCTGGCCCTCCTCATCACATCCCCACACTCATTTCTAACACCCTGCCACGATCTTCCACACGTTTTTGCAACCCTGTCAACCTCATACCTATCCATCCACACCCCCTCCCCCAGTACCCCTACCCGGAGCACTATGGAACGCACGCTCCGTCTGCAATAAACTGTCATTTGTCCACGACCTCTTTATCACCAACAAACTCTCCTTCCTTGCCATCACTGAAACCTGGCTCACTCCCTCTGACTCAGCCTCTCCAGCTGCGCTTTCCTATGGCGGATTTTATCTTTCTCACACCCCTCGCCCCAGCAACAAACGTGGTGGAGGAGTTGGCTTACTCCTGTCTGATACCTGCTCCTTTACCCCTATTCAAATTCCACCCTCCGCTGCTATTCCCTCGTTCGAAGTGCACTCCGTCCGCATCTATTCCCCTCCAACCTCCAACTGGCTGTCATCTACCGCCCCCCGGAACTAGCCATCTCCACCTTTCTCGACCACTTCACCACCTGGCTACTCAATTTCCTCTCTGCTGACATCCCCACCATCATCATGGGCGATTTCAACATCCCCATTGACACTTCCACCCCGGCGGCCTCTAAACTTCTTTCGCTCACAGCTTCCCTTGGCCTCACTCAATGGTCCTCTGCGGCCACTCACAAAGGCGGTCACACGCTGGACCTTATCTTCACCCGTCTCTGTTCCCTCACTAATCTCACTAACTCCCCACTCCCCCTGTCTGACCACAACCTACTAACATTCTCTTCCCTCTCCTCTGTTAGTACGCATCCCCCACTCCACAAACTCACCCACCCTCGCAGAAATCTCAAACACCTCAATTTACAATCGCTCTCTGAGTCCCTCCTCCCTCTTACAGACATAGCCTCACTTCATGACACAGATGCTGCTGCCACATTTTATAACACCACAATAAAAACCACACTTGATTCGGCCGCCCCCCTCATGCAGAGCAAAACTCGTACAATCAACAGGCAGCCCTGGCTGACCGGCCTGACCAAAGAACTGAGACGGGCTTCCAGGGTTACCGAGCGGAGATGGAAGAGAACCCACTCCACCGAGCACTTCAACGCATACAAGCAGTCCCTTGCCAGCTTCAAGTCCACGCTCTCTGCCGCAAAACAAACTTACTTCTCATCTCTCATATCCTCCCTGTCTCACAACCCTAAACAGCTCTTCAACACTTTCAATTCTCTACTCCATCCCACAGCACCTCCTCCCTCTCCTCTCATTTCTGTCGAAGACTTTGCCTCCTTCTTTAAGCAAAAGATTGATACTATCAGAGAAGGCTTTGGCCCGCAGCCCCCAATGCCCCTCTTAGCCACTCAGCCCTGTTCTTCCAAAACCAGCTTCACCACCATGACAGAAGATCAGCTCTCCACTCTCCTGTCAAGATCACACCTCACCACTTGCGCGCTTGACCCACTCCCGTCCCACCTCATCCCTAACCTTGCCACAGTCTTCATCCCTACTCTCACGCACCTCTTCAACCTTTCACTTACAAATGGTGTCTTTCCTTCATCCTTTAAACATGCTTCAATCACCCCGATCCTCAAAAAGCCCCCCCTCGACCCATCCTCAGCGTCTAGCTATCGCCCGATATCTCTTCTCCCCTTCGCCTCAAAACTACTGGAACAGCATGTATATCTTGAACTGTCCTCCCACCTTTCCTCCTGCTCCCTCTTTGACCGGTTACAATCAGGCTTTCGACCGCATCACTCAACTGAAACTGCCCTAACTAAAGTCACTAACGACCTGCTAACCGCCAAGAGCAAGCGACACTACTCTGTCCTCCTTCTCCTGGACCTGTCTTCTGCCTTTGACACCGTAGACCATTCCCTCCTCCTACAGATTCTCTCATCTCTTGGCATCACAGACTTGGCCCTATCCTGGATCTCATCATACCTAACAGACCGAACATTTAGTGTCTCCCTCTCACACACCACCTCCTCACCTCGCCCCCTGTCTGTCGGTGTTCCCCAAGGCTCAGTCCTAGGACCCCTACTCTTCTCCATCTACACCTTCGGCCTGGGACAGCTCATAGAGTCCCACGGGTTGCAGTATCACCTCTACGCCGATGACACGCAGATCTACCTATCTGGACCTGACCTCACCTCCCTACTGACCACAATCCCACAGTGTCTGTCTGCTATCTCAGCCTTCTTTTCTGCTCGCTTTCTCAAACTGAACATGGACAAAACAGAATTCATCATCTTTCCCCCACCTCATTCTACCCCTCCACCAGGCCTATCCATCAATGTCAATGGCTGCTCGCTTTCCCCAGTCCCACATGCTCGGTGCCTTGGGGTGATCATCGACTCTGCCCTCTCTTTCAAACCACATATCCAAGCCCTCGCCACCTCCTGTCGCCTCAAACTCAAAAATATTTCCCTGATCCGCTCATTCCTCAACCATGAAACCACAAAAACACTAGTGCACGCCCTTATCATCTCCCGCCTCGACTACTGCAACCTCCTACTGTCTGGCCTCCCCTCTAGCACTCTGGCACCACTCCAGTCCAGCATCCTACACTCTGGCACCACACCACTCCAGCATCCTACACTCTGCTGCACGACTAATCCACCTATCTTCCCGCTATTCCCCTGCCTCCCCACTATGCCAGGCCCTTCACTGGCTTCCTATTGCCCAGAGGCTCCAGTTCAAAACCTTAACCATGACATACAAAGACATCCACAACCTTTCTCCTCCATACATCTGTGACATGGTCTCCCGCTACCTACCCACACGCAACCTTCGATCCTCTCAAGATCTCCTTCTCGACTCCCCCTCATCTCTTCTTCCCACAACCGCATACAAGACTTCTCCCGGGCTTCCCCCATACTCTGGAACTCTCTGCCGCAAAACATCAGACTTTCACCAACAACGGAGACCTTCAAGAAAAACCTGAAGACCCACCTGTTCCGACAAGCCTACAACCTGCAATGATCCTCAGTGTACTGAACCATCGCACAACCAGCTCTACCCTCTCCTAGTGTATTCTCACCCATCCTGTAGACTGTGAGCCCTCGTGGGCAGGGTCCTCTCTCCTTCTGTACTTATGCGTCCCTTGTCTAGCACATGTTTATTGTATCTGTCTATATTTTTCCCCTTTTCATATGTAAAGCGCCATGGAATAAATGGCGCTATATAAATATATAATAATAATAATAAAATAAATAATATCAGACACTGGAGCATCATCTACGGGGCCCATTATACACAGGAGCATTATACATGGGGCCCATTATACATGGCGCATTATTTTGGCCCATAATACACTGGAGCATCATCCATGGGGCCTATCATATACTGGAGCATTCTAAATGGGGGACATCAGACACTGGAGCAGCATTTACGGGGCCCATTATACACTGGAGCATTAAACATTGCGCCCATTATATATGGAGCATTATTTTGGCCCATAAGACACTGGAGCATCATCCATGGGGCCCATCATATACCGGAGCATTCTAAATGGGGGACATCAGACACTGGAGCAGCATTTACGGGGCCCAATATACACTGAAGCATTATAAATGGGGCCTATTATATATGAAGCATTATTTTGGCCCATAAGACACTGGAGCATCATCCATGGGGCCCATCATATACTGGAGCATTCTAAATGGGGGACATCAGACACTGGAGCAGCATTTACTGGGCCCATTATGCACTGGAGCATTATACATTGCGACCATTATATATGGAGCATTATTTTGGCCCATAAGACACTGGAGCATCATCCATGGGGCCCATCATATACTGGAGCATTCTAAATGGGGGACATCAGACACTGGAGCAGCATTTACGGGGCCCAATATACACTGAAGCATTATAAATGGGGCCTATTATATATGTAGCATTATATTGGACCATAAGATACTGGACCATCATCCATGGGGCCCATAATATACTGGAGAATCATATGGGGTTAATTATTTATGGGGCATCATATAGGGTATGGAGCATCATATGGGGCACATATGGGGCCTATTCTGTATGGAGCATTATATGGAGCCATTCTGTATGGAGCAATATATGGGCCCCATCATATACTGTATGGATCTTTATATGCAACTCATTATACTGTATGGAGCAATATGAGAGGGCTCATTATACTTTATGGGGATCGTCCTATACTGTATGGCACATTATATGGGGACCATCATATACTCTAGCATTATGTGGAGCTCATCATATACTGTATGGAACATTATATGGGACCAATTATTCTGTATGGAGCAATATATTGGGCACATTATTCTGTATGGCGCACTATGTGGTGGCCATAATACTGTATGGAGGAATATACTGTCCGGTTTTTGAGTAATTGTAGATTTTAACATAGATATCAGTCATGTCATGTAAGAAGTAAAGTATTTTTCATTGTACTATACTTATATTTCTGTGCCGTATCGGAGCATCATGAATTGTGGTATGTGTTAAAGGGGCCCACTGACACTCTTTGGCACGGGGCACACGAAAACAGGGAGCCAGCCCTACCCCCCCACATCTTTAGCCAAATAACCCTCAGTTTTCAATGCGTAACTATTATTATAAAGTTAATTAACCCTTAATGACCAAGCCATTTTGTAGGTTAAAGACCAGGCCAATTTTTACAATTCTGACCACTGTCTCTTTATGAGGTTATAACTCTGCAACGCTTCTACGGATCTTGGCGATTCTGAGTTTGTTTTCTCGTGACATATTGTACTTCATGATAGTGGTAAAATTTCTTCAATATAACTTGCGTTTATTTATGAAAAAAACGGAAAATATGGCAAAAATTTTGAAAATTTTGCAATTTTCAAACTTTAAATTTTTATGCCATTAAATCAGAGAGATATGTCACAAAAATTAGTTAATATATAACATTTCCAACATGTCTACTTTACATCAGCACAATTTTGGAACCAACATTTTTTTTTGTTAGGAAGTTATAAGTGTTAAAAGTTGACCAGCGATTTCTCATTTTTCCAACAAAATTTACAAAACCATTTTTTTTAGGGACCACCTCACATTTGAAGTGAATTTGAGGGGTCAATATGACAGAAAATACCCAAAAGTGACACCATTCTAAAAACTGCACCCCTCAACGTGTTCAAAGCCACATTCAAGAAGTTTATTAACCCTTTAGGTACTTCACAAGAATTGAAGCAATGTGGAAGGAAAAAATGAACATTTAACTTTTTTTCCCAAAATTTTTCTTTCGACACAATTTTTTTAAATTTTGTCAAGGGTATCAGGAGAAAATGAACCACAATATTAGTTGTACAATTTTTCCTCAGTACACCGATACCCCATGTGTGGGGGTAAACCACTATTTGGGCGCATGGCAGAGCTCGGAAGGGAAGCAGCGCCATTTGACTTTTTTGGCTGGAATTGAGATTGGACGCCATGTCGCATTTGGAGAGTCCCTGTGTGCCTAAACAGTGGAAACCCCCCACAAGTGACCCCATTTTGGAAACTGGACCCCCAAAGGAACTTATCTAAATGTGTTGTGAGAGCTTTTAACCCCAAGGGCTTCACAGAAGGTTATAACGTAGAGCCGTAAAATTAAAAAATCATATTTTTTCCACAAAAATGATCTTTTCATCCAAATTTTTATTTTCCAAAGGATAAAGGACCACAAAAGTTATTGTGCAATTAGTCCTGAGTACGCTGATACCCCATATGTGGGGGTAAACCATATTTGGGCGCATGGCAGAGCTCGGAAGGGAAGCAGCTCCATTTGACTTTTTTGGCTGGATTGAGATTGGACGCATGTCGCATTTGGAGAGTCCCTGTGTGCCTAAACAGTGGAAACCCCCACAAGTGACCCCATTTTGGAAACTAGACCCCCAAGGAACTTACCTAAATGTGTTGTGAGAGCTTTTAACCCCCAAGCGCTTCACAGAAGGTTAATA
>JARQOD010000002.1:381734090-381794620 GCA_033576555.1 Oophaga sylvatica | reverse complement strand
AACACTATGGAAATTCTGAAAACATGACCCGTGGGCGCTGTGAGGACTGGAGTTTGGGAAACATTGATGTTGTATACTAACTAATTTGTGCTTTCACTTTTCAGGTGAGAGTATTGTCTAGCGGCCCTGTCATTCCTCCGGTCAACGATGGTGACCAGAAAGTAAATATTACCCACCCCATTTAATAAAAAATTTTTACATGTCTTTCAATTTTTTGGTGTTTCAGCCAGGGCCATGCAATATCAATATATTAATTATATTTTTCTCTATTCACAGCACCTCACAGATGGGAGCCTGCCGTTGGACTTCGGGGCGATCCCTCAGGAGTTCGCCACCGAGGGACACTTGACAGCCCCGGCCCATCTGCACCTTCCCAGCCTTCACTCACATCTGATCCCTCTGTCCCATCCACCAGCGCTGGAGCATCATGGCCGACTGCGTTGCATGAATCTGTTGGTTAGGATATAGCTTTTCCTTTACCCACCCCTCTGCCGCTTCCACCTCTAGTGGGTTCTGGGCAGCAGTGCCAGAGGGGTCAGGAAAAGAGCTATGCGCCCGAGTTCTTGCATCTGAATGCATCCTTCCAGAACTGTCTGAAACTGTTGTCTGAGCAAATGGCCACAAATTTAATTTGATCAACAACAGTATTCTTGAGTTGAAAACACTTCTGGTTAGGATGCAAAGTATTTCACCTTTTACCACAAAGTATTTAGGTTTTTAAAAACCGGATCCATCGAAATCCGTTGAAAAATGGATAAAAACAGACGAAATGGATGAAACGGATCCGGTTTTTAGCCGGATTAGGTAGACGGATCCAGCAAAAAACTGGATCCGTTTCATCCGTTTTTACACAATTTGAGCCGGATCCGGCGCTCCAGCGCGACGCCAGTTCATGCCTGACGGAAAAAACCTGATGTGTGAAAGTAGGCTAAGCACCTTATCTTGTGTACTGCAATATATACTGGTGGATTTTAGAACTTTCCATGCACTATGCAGTATGTACAATCCACTGGTATGTGACCATGCACTAAGCCCTTTATGTCAGTTGATGCAGTTATTCACTTTTGTGTAATATGCATTAAGCATTCAAAGCAGCAATATATATGACTGAGTCACTTGTATGGTAAATGTATTTTTTGGAATGTTATATATATTTTTTTGGAATGGCACGTATCCTTTTTTGGTCCATTTGAATATTGCAAATTATATGACATAGACTGTGTTAATTTTTCTATATTTAAATACTGGAACCATACTATATTTTGGTTATATTGATTCATATGAAACATACTGATAGGGAATCTAGACTGTGAGCCCCATCGGGGACATCGACGATAATGTGTGCAAACTGTAAAGTGCTGCGGAATATGTTAGCGCTATATAAAAATAAAGATTATTATTATTAAGACTCTTATGCAATCAGGCTAATACTGACCTGTAATTAGCAGCAAATTTTGCATTTGTAACTCTGTCTAAAAAATTTTAAATGAGAATTGAATAAAGATGCATATTTTATTATTTTTTCAGTACTTGGCATTTGCTTCGCTTTTTTTGTAGGATTAGATTGTAGTTAGGAAGTGCCTTTATTAGGCCATTTTTTGTGAAGTTTTTATATTTTTCTAATGAGTGGGTCAGGTCCATGCACACTTTGTCCAGTCAGTTTTGACAGTGTCATCCTGAATAGGAGCACTACTGGCAAAGGAAAAGCAAGTTGTAATTTTTTTGTACATTTTTAACCCCTCTCTGACATTAGACGTACTATCCCGTCCATAAAACCCGTGCCATTCTGCCCATGGACGGGATAGTACGTCATAGGCGATCAGGGGGAGGGAGCTCAGCTAATCGCCGCCGGGTGTCAGCTGATTATCACAGCTGACACCCGTGACTGTGTGTCAGGAGGGTCACGGACCGCTCCGGCACATTAACCCCTAGCACACCGCGATCAAACATGATCGCGGTGTACTGGGGGCACAGGGGAGGATCGCGCAGGGTGGGGGCTCCCTGCGCGCCCCCCTGAGACCCTCAGACCAGCGCGATGTGATCGCGCTGTTCTGAGGGCTTCCTCCCTCCCAGGACCCGGATCCAAGATGGCGCCGGGGTCCTGGAGGGAGGCGGCTACCTCAGTGCCTGCCGAGAACAGGCACTGAGAAGCCTGCATCTATGCCTGTGCGATCGCTGGTGTGACAGAGTGCTGTGCACACTGTCACACCAGCGATCTGATAAAATACTGTGATGTCCCACCCTGGGACAAAGTAAAAAAGTTAAAAAAAAAGTAAAAATAAACATGTGTAAAAAAAAATCCAAAATAAATAAAAAAATAATATATATATTCCCCAATAAATTCATTTCTTCCTGTAAATAAAAAAACAAAACAATAAAAGTACACATATTTGGTATCGCCGCGTCCGTAACGACCCCCCCATAAAACTGTCCCACTAGTTAACCCCTTTATTGAACCCCTTAAAAAAAAAAAACGAAGCAAAAAATCAATGCTTTATCATCATACCGCCGAACAAAAAGTGGAATAACGCGCGATCAAAAAGACCGATATAAATAAACATGGTACCGCTGAAAACGTCATCTTGTCCCGCAAAAAACGAGCTGCCATACAGCATCATCAGCGAAAAAAATAAAAAAGTTATAGCTCGCAGAATAAAGTGATGCAAAAATGATTATTTTTTATATAAAATTGTTTTTATTCTATAAAAGCGCCAAAACATAAAAAAATGATATAAATGAGGTATCCATAATCGTACTGACCCGAAGAATAAAACTGCTTTATCAATTTTACCACACGCGGAACAATAAAAACGCCTCCCCAAAAGAAATTCATGAATTGCTGATTTTTGTTCATTCTAACCTCCCAAAAATCGAAATAAAAAGCGATCAAAAAATGTCACCTGCTCAAAAATGGTACCAATAAAAACGTCACCTCGTACCGCAAAAAATAAGACCTCACAAGACTCTGTAGGCCAAAATATGCAAAAATTATAGCTCTCAAAATGTGGCGATGCAAAAAACTATTTTTGCAATAAAAAGCGTCTTTTAGCGTGACAGCTGCCAATCATAAAAATAGTAAATCAAACCCCCCTTTATCACCCCCTTAGTTAGGGAAAAATAATAAAATTAAAAAAATGTATTTATTTCCATTTTCCCATTAGGGTTAGGGTTAGGGTTGCGGCTAAAGTTAGGGTTAGGGTTGGCGTAAAGTTAGGATTAGGGTTAGGGTTGGGATTAGGGGTGTGTTAGGGTTAGGTTTGTGGTTAGGGTTGGGACTAGGGTTAGGGGTGTGTTGGGGTTAGGGTTGGAGTTAGAATTGGGGGTTTCCGCTGTTTAGGCACATCAGGGGCTCTCCAAATGTGACATGCGTCTGATCTCAATACCAGCCAATTCGGTTGAAAGAGTCAAACGGTGCACCTTCCCTTCTGAGCTCTGCCATGCGCCCAAACAGAAGTTTACCCCCACATATGGGGTATCAGCATACTCAGGACAAATTGCACAATAAATTGGGGTCCAATATTCGTTACCCTTGGAAATAAAAACTGGGGCGAAAATATCATTTTGTACAAAAAATTATTTTTTTTTTAGGCTGTACATTATAAACTTCTGTGAAGCACTGGGCTTCATAGCGCTCACCACACACCTATATAAGTTCCTTGTGGGGTCTATTTTCCAAATGGTCACTGTTGGGAATTTCACGTTTAGGCGCATCAGGGCTCCAAATGCGACATGAGCCCAGACCATTCCATCAAGTCTGCAATCCAAACGTACTACTTCCTTCGAGCCCCACGTGTACCATACAGTAGTTTTCTCCCCATATGGTTCAGCTACTCAGGACAAATTGGGCACAACTTTGGTCAATTTCCTGTTACCTTGTAAAAAAAAATATTGGGGCGAAAAAATCATTTTTGCAAAAAAAAAAGATTTTTATTTTTACGGCTGTGCGTTATAAACTTCTGTGAAGCACTTCGGGGTTCAAAGTGCTCACCACACATCTAGATAAGTTCCTTGTGGGGTCTATTTTCCAAAATGGGGTCACTTGTGGGGGTTTCCACTGTTTAGGCGCATCAGGGGCTCTCCAAATGCGACATGACGCACCCAGACCATTCCATCAAAGTCTGCAATCCAAAACGTCACTACTTCCCTTCCGAGCCCTGACGTGGCCCATACAGTAGTTTTCTCCCACATATTGGGTATCAGCGTACTCAGGACAAATTGGACAACAACTTTTGGGGTCCAATTTCTCCTGTTACCCTTGTGAAAATAAAATATTGGGGGCGAAAAAATCATTTTTGTAAAAAAGATTTTTTATTTTTACGGCTGTGCGTTATAAACTTCTGTGAAGCACTTCGGGTTCAAAGTGCTCACCACACATCTAGATAAGTTCCTTGTGGGGTCTATTTGCCAAAATGGGGTCACTTGTGGGGGGTTTCCACTGTTTAGGTGCATCAGGGGCTCTCCAAATGTGACATGACGCCCCCAGACCATTCCATCAAAGTCTGCAATCCAAAACGTCTCTACTTCCCTTCCGAGCCCCGACGTGTGCCCATACAGTAGTTTTCGCCCACATATTGGGTATCAGTGTACTCAGGACAAATTGGACAACAACTTTTGCGTTCCAATTTCTTCTGTTACCCTTGTGAAAATAAAATATTGGGGGCGAAAAAATAAATTTTTGTAAAAAAAAAAAAAGATTTTTTATTTTACGGCTGTACGTTATAAACTTTAGTGAAACACCTGGGGGTTCAAAGTTCTCACCACACATCTAGATAAGTTCCTTGAGGGGTCTAGTTTCCAAAATGGTGTCATTTATGGGGGTTTCCACTGTTTAGGCAGATCAGGAGCTCTCCAAACACGACATGGCGTCCAGCCAATTCTGCGTTGAAAAAGTCAGACGGCGCTCCTTCCCTTCCAAACTCTGCCATGCACCCAAACAGTGGTTTACCCCCACATATGGGGTATCAGCGCACTCAGGACAAATTGCACAATAACTTTTGGAGTCCTGTTACCCTTGGAAAAATAAAAATTGGGGTGAAAAGATCATTTTTGTGGAAAAAATATGATTTTTAAATTTTACGCTCTACGTTATAAACTTGTGTGAAGCACTTGGGGGTTCAAATTGCTCATCAAAAATCTAGATAAGTTCCTTAGGGGGTCTAGTTTCCCAAATGGGGTCATTTGTGGGGGGTTTCCACTGTTTAGGCACATCAGGGGCTCTCCAAATGCAACATGGCATCCAAACTCAATTCCAGCCAATTTTGGTTGGAAAAAGTCAAATGGTGCTCCTTCCATTCCGAGCTCTGCCGTGCGCCCAAACAGTGGTTCCCCCCACATATGGGGTATCAGCATACTCAGGACAAATTGTACAACAACTTATGTGGTCCAATTTCTCCTGTTAACCCTTGGGAAAATAAAAAATTAGTGACTAAAAGATAATTTTTGTGGGAAAAAAATAGGATTTTTTATTTTCATGCCCGGGTATTATAAACTTGTGTGAAGCACTTGGGGTTCAAAGTGCTCACCAAAGATCTAGATAAGTTCCTTAGGGGGTCTAGTTTCCAAAATAGGGTCACTTGTGGGGGGTTTCCACTGTTTAGGCTCATCTGGGGCACTGCAAACGGAACATGACCCCCATTAACGTCTGCATTCCAAAACGTTAGTACTTCCTTTCCAAGCCCTGCCGTGCGCCCAAACAGTTTCCCCCCCCACATATGGGGTATCAGCGTACTCAGGACAAATTGGACAACAACTTTTGGGGTCCAATTTCCTTGGGAAAATTCAAAAATTTGGGACTAAAAAATCATTTTTGTGGAAAATTGATTTTTTTTTTTTCACACCCAGGCTTTATAAACTTTTGTGAAACACTTGAGGGTTCAAAGTGCTCACAACAGATCTAGATAAGTACCTTAGAGGGTCTAGTTTCCAAAATTGTGTCACTTGTGGGGGGTTTCCACTGTTTAGGCGCATCAGGGGCTCTCCAAACGCGACATGGCATCCAATCTAAATTCCAGCCAATTTTAGTTTGAAAAAGTCAAACGTCGCTCCTTCCCTTACGAGCTCTGCCGTGTGCCCAAACAGTGGTTTTCCCCCACATATGGGGTATTGGCGTACTCAGGAGAAATTGCAGAACAACCTTATCTGTCCATTTTCTCCTTTTACCCTTGTGAAAATAAAAAAAAAGTTTGTAAAAGATCATTTTTGTGGCTAAAAAGTAAAATATTCATTTTTTCCTTCCACGTTGCTTTAGTTACTGTGAAGCACCTGAAGGGTTAATAAACTTCTTGAATGTGGTTTTGAGTACCTTGAGGGTTGCAGTTTTTAGAATGGTGTCACTTTTGGGTATTTTCTGCCATATAGACCCCTCAAAGTGACTTCAAATGTGAGGTGGTCCCTAAAAAAAATGGCTTTGTAAATTTTGTTGTAAAAATGAGAAATCGCTGGTCAACTTTTAACCCTTATAACTTCCTAACAAAAAAAAATTTGGTTCAAAAATTGTGCTGATGTAAAGTAGACATGTGGGAAATGTTATTTCTTAACTATTTTGTGTGATATATTTCTCTGTTTTAAGGGAATAAAAATTCAAAGTTTGAAAATTGCAAAATTTTCAAAATTTTCGCCATATTTGCGTTTTTTTCAAAAATAAACGCAAGTTATATCGAAGAAATTTTACCACTAACATGAAGTACAATATGTCACGAGAAAACAATCTCAGAATCGCGAAGATCCGTTGAAGCGTTCCAGAGTTATAACCTCATAAAGAGACAGTGGTCAGAATTGTAAAAATTGGCCCGGTCATTAACGTGCAAACCACCCTTGGGGGTGAAGGGGTTAAAAGGAATTTTGGACCTGAAATAATACAGTTATAAAAGATGAAAATTCACTTTAAAAATCCAAAAAAAAGGTTTCACTATTTATTTTACAACAGGCAGGCAAAAAACCTGCATGTAGAGTATTTGTAGTTTTAACTTCAAAGAGGCATTGCCATTGTGTCGTTATAGTATTTAAAGCTCAAAAGTAATCTAGCAAAGCATATCATGCTTGGCGTAGAACCAACTGTGTAGGTTTGCCAGACAGAAAGTGGAAGGGTACACGAAGAAACGCATCTTAATGCATTCCTTGGCTGAGATGGATGTCTGGCTATTGTGTTTAATCACATAAAGATCTGCTGTTTCAGGAAACCTGATGACTGGGTAAGGGACAGGAAACTGTTAACCTCTTCAGGTTACATTGTGAAAGTGACTACCGTGTTTCGAATATTTTAGTTTCTTTTTCATGCTGATCCCAAAATTTCACAAGGTCAATACACAAGCAAAGTGGGTAGCTTACTGCTGGTAAGACAGCACAAAAGAACAAAATTGCACAGTCAAGAACCAAAAAACCTTATCAATGGCAATTATCAAAAGGAGAGAAGGATATATCTGCGTCTATGATGGATCTTTATCCCCTTTAATGACATGGCAATTTTCTGTATTTGTTCCTCTACTTATTCCAAGAGCCATATCTTCTTTGATTTTTCCATGGACATAGCCATATGAAAATTTGTTTTTTTGCGGGACGAGTTGTAATTTTGAATTACACCATTCATTTTACGATGTGATGTACTGGAAGGCGGGAAAAAAAATTCCAAGTGCACAAAATAAAAAAAATTTAAAAATGCAGTACTGCAATTGTTTTTTGGGTTTTGCTTTTACGGATTTCATTATGCAAGAAAAATTATCTGGCAATATGATTTTTAAAAGTCAATACAATTACAGAAAAACCAAACATGCATAGTTCTTTTATATTTTATATTTCAGCAATAAATTGGTTAAAAATAATTTGGAGTGTTGTTACTTTTCGAGATCTGCAACATTTCATCATTTTCATTGTTGAGTCAATGGAGTTGTCAGAGCACCTGATTTGAGTGGTGAGCTTTTTATTAATACAATTTTGGGCATATACAATATTAGAATTGCTTCTTATTACATGATAGTAAAGTGTGGCGGTAGCTGAAAAACTGCCATTTCCAATATTTATCTTTATGGTGTTTATTGATATGGTTTATTGGTTAACTAATTGTACATTGTGTTATACTGGACTTTTATGGATGTAGAGATATCACATATGTATTTTTTTATTATTTCTTTACTTTTAATTGGGGAAAAGTGGAATGGTTTCAACTTTTATATATATTTTCCTTCATATTTTTAAAAATACAGTAAATTTCTTTACTTTTTACTGTATTGTGTAGTCCTCATAGTGACCTTGAACCTGAGGTCAGCAGCTTGCTTGTACTATATACATCACTAGAGCAGTAAAACAAAATCACAGGATTCTGTGAAACCCAGCCACAGGCTACACTTCAGGAGAGAATCATCATGACAGGTATGAGGGTGTTCAGCAGACCCCCGACTGTCTTTGGCAACCCATGGGCACTCTGCGATCGCATTACAGGAGTGCAGAGGGGATTCGAATGGTGATCAAGCCATCAGAAATGAACAGTATCACTTAGCAGGTTAACAGCAGCGAGTGAAGCTCAGCTCCATTCTTGGCTGTTAGAGTCAGATGGCCGGGTCTGTATCAAAAACTGGTAAGGGGTTAATGACGGAGAGTCAGTGCATGAACTATAGAGACAATTCTACAAGCACTAACAGGAATAAAAGCATTTAATTCATCAAACAAATTTGCATACAGCAGCAGTGATCTGTAGTGTTTTGTTCTTTTTTGAGATAAGGTCTCCTCAAAAGATGAGCAGATCCCTTTGCAATATCCCGGTCCACAGTCCAGGTCAGTGCTCTCGAAGAAAGAAGAACAGCGCTCCATCCAGGTGAGTAATGTAGAAAAACTTTATTTCAGGCCATCATAGAAAAACAACGTTTCGACCTAACAAGGTCTTTGTCAAGCATAAACATCATTTAAAAAGGGCGGTATTAAATAGAGATAGAAAGTAGCCACAGTTGGCTCATCTACTATAAGTGCCTCCGCCCTGTTTGGGTTGTGCCTGCTGTAATAATATGTTAAAGGGTGATTTTTTTCATCACCCTCAAACAGGTAAGAAATTCTACTTGAAAGAGAGATACACTTGCACATCTAGCTTTGTTGTATACATGGTTGTCTGCCCATGTGGACTTGTCTATGTTGGTGAGACAACCATGGAAGTGCGAGCTCGTATCAGCAAGCACAAGAGCACGATCAGAACAAAATTGGTAGATTTACCGGTCCCCAAACATTTTATTGAGTCCCGACATTCTGTGAATCAACTCAGATTTAGAGTAATAGATAGTGTACCGGTGCTCAGAAGAGGTGGTGATAGGGCTGGTATATTGAGGAGAAAGGAACTAAGATGGATACATAGATTGGGTACCCTACAACCGGCTGGTTTGAATATTGAATTCAATCTCAACAATTTATAGTGAATACATTTATCTATATGGCTCATTAATCACAATCTGTTTCTTCCTTCTACTTCTTAGGATTCTGTGGATAACAGGGGGTGAGGAGTCTATTTGCAGTTTGTATATATATATATATATATATATATATATGTATATTTCTCTTATGTTTTTATTTTTTGTCATCATCCTCCTTTTTCTTTGTATCCTATGGTCTGGTTCCCGTTGGCGTATTGCGTGATTTGTATATCAGATCTGTAATATACATTTATATGACCTTATCATTCGGGCGTAAGTTAATTATAGGGTAGCTTTGGGCATAGTCAGTGTAATTACGTGAGTCTATTACACTTTGTTCACACATCCCATTGTTTCTGTATATATGGCAATATGCACTGGAGTATTGGTGTGTACACTTTATTGTGGTTTGGTGATCTGCTTCGCTGTGGTATTCTGTGAACATGCGCCTGCCTGTTGGCAGCTATGATAATGAATTTATTAAATTTGAACGTGGATTTTTTAAGCGCAGATTTTTTATCTATGACAAACGGATGCTATGATAAACATGGATATGCCGTTATTGCGTATGATGTTGATATTTTGATCTATTTTGCTAGAGCTTTTACATGCAAGCACTGTGGTTTGTAGTCTGTCTAATCATTATGATAGACGCGCAAAAACCTGATTGTGGATTTGTTAGAACTTTGTGCTATATGCTATAGTCATGGTAACGGACGCTTTGTTATAGATGTGGATACGTCATTACTCTGCTGCCGGGCTTTGTATGCACCCTCCTTCTTGGAGGGGGCTTTGTGACCAAGTAGTCATGACTACACATTATGCTTTGACGTAGAGACATCGCTGATGTGTGATGCTTTGTGGCAATTGACTCTCTGCGCATGCGCCTTTGATTATATGACGTATGAACTCTTTCCTCCTTCTGGGTGTCGCGTTCTTATGACAGAGTTAGCGTTTTCCTCCACAGATACGGACTCCACTATTGGCGAAAATGCCGGTGCCTTTCTGCATTACATCGGTGGGTAGGTCCATTCCTTCTTTGGCGCCCCTTAATAATACTTACCGGATTGGTTGAAACTATATGATACAAGCTGTGGGATGATCTGATCGGCCAAGGTCTCCATGCCAACGGGACAACGCTATATTACTAAAGTGTTTTTTCTATGGATATGTGTATATAAGTTTTTTTGTATGTCATCTGTGGCTTGTTTATGCTCTATCATATGATGTATATATATCTGATTGCTCTTTTGCATTGTTTACATGTAGTCTATGTGGTATTGTTTTATGTATGTGTAATTACCTGGGCGTATACTATGTTGTGATTGGGGCAATTGTTTGGCCCCACACTATTTAATACCGCCCTTTTTAAATGGTGTTTATGCTTGACAAAGACCTTGTTAGGTCGAAACGTAGTTTTTCTATGATGGCCTGAAATAAAGTTTTTATACATTACTCACCTGGATGAGCTCTGTTCTTCTTTCTTCTGGATACGTCTTCTCCAAGCTGGTTCCTTGGATCTGGTACGTGCGCCCCCTCATCTGAGAGTGCTGTTGACTTGCTTTTCTATATATGGTCAGTGCTCTCTGTCTTGATCTGTGATAATTTCCTGATGTTATGGAGTCCTAGGTATGACGTTTGATTCACTAGCCTGTTGTGACATTATCTGTGCATTGTGCAACACACAGATGATGACATGCCAGAACAGCAAGTCATAAGTATATCCAGGGATCAAGGGAGGTCAGATAATTGGTGCAACCCCTTTCCTTGGCCAGAGAGCATTTACCTGGACCATGGAACAGGGTTGCGCAAAGAGATATTCTCATGTCTAGTCTCCTTTAACCCTCTGCCCTTTTCTGTTTCCATATTCAGGGAAATATTCAGGGAAATCCATCATCTCCTGGGTGTTCAAAATTGGTACAAGACTATAAGTATGAACAGTGTAGGGAAGTTGAAACTGTTCACAACTAATTGAATAGTTTTATGTAATGTAATCTAATGTAATCTAAATATTTCATAAAATATCATGTACACTTTGGGTAATGTGGACAAATGCTCCTCCTATGTAATGCACAGATGCACTATGTTCCCCAATGCAAAAGAGACTTTTTAAATTTTCTTTCCTAGTCTCGGTGTTAAAGTGTGACAACTGTATTCCGGTAAGAAGGTATCATTTAGCCACAGGTTATGTGACAACTATTAGATTGCTGTTGATCTGACCCCAACCAGTCACCAAGCTGCAAGACTAAGGTCTCCTGTTTGAATGGAGTATTGATTGATAACTGAGCTCCAATTGAGCTATCTCCAGCAGTGGCATAGAAAATCATTGATGTAGCAGTGTGCATGCTTAACTACTGTTTCAGTCACATGACGGAGATGAGTCTCAAATTCTGGTGATCAGTGTAATTCTCACTGGTCAGGTCCACAACAATTTAGTACTTTTTCCACTGATGCTGGATCAGTTTTTTTCTTCTGTGTCCCTCCATTCCTAAATTATACCTCTCAGTAATAATGATGCAGATTTTCCCATCAACCAACTGAGCATATTCCACTGAACTTTTCTGAGGGTGTGATCTTATTCACCTTTACACTGTGTTCCAAATTATTATGCAAAAATTGTTTAGGAGTGATAAGGTAAGAATTTTTTTGTTTGTCAGTTAAACTCATTGATAGTGATGTGTGTCAGGGCTCTTTATATCACTGTAAGCAATTGCAGACACCTGTGCTAATTAGCTTGGCAGATGTGTCCAATGAAAGGCAAGACTACTTAAGAAGGTTTTCCCACATTATTAAGCAGCCTACATTTTCTGCCAAAATGGGAAAGAAAAAGGATGTGTCGGCTGCTGAGAAGCAACAAATTGTGGAGTGTTTAGGTCAAGGCATGACACTTCATCGTGATCATCGCACAATCAAGAAGTATGTAGCTGATTCACAGTACACACGTGTGCGTGTTGATAAGGAAAAATTGAGGACTCTTACCTACAGGCAATTACGTCAGGTTAAAAGAGCAGCAGCAAAAAAGCCTTGTCATAGCAGCAGACAAGTTTTTGAAGCTGCAGGTGCCTCCAACGTCCCCCGAACAACAAGATGCAGGGTCCTTCAGAGGTTTGCAGCTGTGCGTAAGCCATCCTGTCGACCTCCTCTATCCACTGCACACAAGCAGAAACGGCTCCAGTGGGCCAAACAATACATGAAGACTGACTTCAAAACTGTTTTGTTCACTGATGAGTGCCATGCAACGCTCGATGGTCCAGATGGATGGAGTGGAGGATGGCTGGTTGATGGACTCCCCATGCAAACGCGCTACGGCGCCAACAAGGAGGAGGTAGAGTATGTTTTGGGCTGGAATCATGGGGAGAGAGATTGTCTGCCCCTTTAGGATCCCTGAAGGGGTAAAGATGAACTCCATAGTGTATGTTGAGTTTCTCAAACAGCACTTCCTGCCATGGTTCAAGAAGGAGAACCGTGCATTCCGCAGCAAGATCATTTTCATGCATGATAATGCCCCGTCTCATGCTGCACATAACACATCTGCATCTCTGGCTGCTATGGGCATAAAAGGGGACAAACTTATGGTGTGGCCCCCATGCTCCCCTGATCTCAACCCCATTGAGAACCTCTGGAGCATCATCAAAAGGAGTGTCTATGATGGTGGGAGGAAGTTCACATCTAAGCAACAGCTCTGGGAGGGTATTCTGTCCTCATGCAAAACAATTGAAGCAGAAACCATCCAAAACCTGAAAAATTCAATGGACGAGAGAGTTCAGAAACTCCTTTCGAACAAGGGGTCCTATGTGCAAATGTAACATCACCCAGATAAAAGTTTTGAGTTGAAAACTGTTTGATTTCAGTTTGTAAGAACCTGCTAATGCTTATAATTTCAAAAATGACCATTTTTTTTGTTCTTTATTAAACTGAAAAGGTTGAAAACTCTGCTGTGCATAATAATTTGGAACATGCATTTTGAGTGCAGTTTGAGTGTTTTATTTTTTAAAAAATATACTGTTATCATAGGCAGTTTGTACAAAAACCTTTCAATTGTACTCTAATAGTTATTTGACTGGAAAATTACAATGACTGAAATTCATATAGGTAATTTGGGAAAATCTGAGAAAATATTATTTGCATAATAATTTGGAGCACAGTGTAATTCAAGCCAATCAGAAAGCTATAACACTCGCAGATAGGTTCTTTGGTACACGCCCAGTTGACTTATGGGAAAATGTACACGTTTATCACCAGGTGGAATAACTTTGGAACTTTGGAAAGAAAAACTGTTCCAGAATCATGAATGTAAAAGTGAAAGTTTTTTTTTTTTATAAGTAAAACAAACATACAAATATTTTTTCATCAAATCCACCTTCTCCCATGAAAATGAAAATAATTACTATCTTGACAAACCAAAATTGGTTCACAGACATATTATCTGCATGTTCATTAATAACTGCTATATTAGGTTTTTATCTAAATCTAGTGAACAAATTATTGCACATCTAAAACAAGAAAAAAATTAGGGTCTATTAGCACCCATATCATGTTCTTCTCCTCGATATTGATCTTATGAAAATAGAGTTAAGTAAAAGCTGCTATAGCATATTCAGAATTAAAGTTCTATGCCTCCATTTTTCTGGGTGCTGATGGGGATAAGCCCGGGTTCCAAAAGTCATTGAACAGTCATTTGTTGAACACCATCTGCCAGTGTTTGATTCACTGAACTGTACGCAACCTTGGTTATTGGCAAAAACTTGCATTTTACAGAGCCAAATGTTGACACAAAGTACTGAGCGTTGACTTGGGAGCATTTAGATGCTTTCAGTATAACATAATAGGCCAATTCATTAGGATCCCCAGGGCCTCGTACCATTGAATCCTAGGCGCATGCAGAACAAACTAAGAACACAGCCTGAAGGAACGCTGCATTAAAACGTCACATATGCAATATATCTGCCACTGCTTAACAGCAGCTTTAACATTAATCCCTTATCCATTATTAATTCATTGAAAAAAAACAAAAAATATATAATTACAATGTATTGAAGCATAAAATAGGTTTGAAGGCTACATCGATATTACACACTACTGAAATTCAACGATATAGTGCAATGAAAATTGTCTTCACGTCTTAACCCTATTCAAATATATTTGTTACATTTTATGGTCTTCTGATGGTATAACTAAATATCATTGGACAATATTAGTCAAAGTGAAATGTTGAAATGTAAATCATGCAAAGTCCTAAGTAATTGTAATTAAGTAAAAACTTGCTTGGTCCATGCAAACTTTTCGCATGTTAGTCATCGGGGGCGCAGCAATTTCAGAAAAAGCAAGCTGGTCAAATGTAAATGTATTTCATGATATGATGAACACAGACAGGTATTTATATATGTAGCTTGGTAATACAATAAATTAGTTTGATAAGTAGAGGCCAAAAAATGTCTTCGGTTGAGGTGCCACCTGCAGGTCATTGTTTCTTTCTGCAGGTTTATGAAAATGAATGTTTAAACTGTATTTAGTGATAAAATCATGAATGTGTGGTTTGTTTGGCTCTTTTCTTGCTGAAGGGGGCGAGTTTACCTTTCAAATGGTGTATCATTTGTGTGTGTGGGGCGAAGTAATCAGCGAAAAAACAGTGAAAGTATACAATCCTCCAATGTGCAATCCTCCAATGTGCCTGAAATAGACTGGGCAAACACTTGAGCAAGCTGGAAAGACCCCAAGGCAAATGTTTGGATTTGTTAGTGATGTCTGTAAGCAGCTTTGTGGTAGTGTGCTTTGGGGTAGTGTGCTGCCACCTACAGGTCATTTGACCTTTCAAATAGTGTATCATTTGTTTGTGTGGGTGGAGTATGAACGAAGCAAGTGTGCAATTCAACAGGAAGTGCATGTTTACAAATGTGTTTGCATATGTGACTCACCTGCAGTGAATTGTGCAATTCTCCAATTTGGCAGAAATAGGCTGGGCAAGCAGTTCGGCAAGCTGGAAAGCCCCCAAGGCAAATGTTTGGATTTGTTTGTGATGTCTGTAAGCAGCTTTGTGGTAGTGTGGTGCCACCTGCAGGTCATTTTTCCTTACTGCAGGTTTAAGAAAATTAATGTTTAAACTGTATTTTGTGCTCAAATCGTGGATGTGTAGTTTGTTTGGCTGTTTTCTTGCTGAAGGGAGCAAGTTTACCTTTCAAATGGTGTATCATTTGTGTGTGTGGGTGCAGTATGAACAGATATACAAAAACCAGTGTTTAGAAATAATAGAATAGATTAGCTTTTATTTAATGTGAATTAAAAGTATATATGTGTGTAATGTGATAGAGTGACTTACTCGGCTGGACACAGATGTGTAACCGGAACACTGTCTCTTTAAGAAAATGCTTGGTTTATTGTAGAAAAATATTTAGACTTGAGAGTCCTCAGTGGTTGATACCTTTTAATGGCTAACTGAAAAGATGGTAACAAATTGCAAGCTTTCGAGACTACGCAGGTCTCTTCATCAGGCAAAGACTAAAACAAAAACTGAAGAATCACATATTTATACACAAGAGGACACAGGAATAATGCAATAGGTAAGACAGGTGACGTGAAGTTCTTCACGTCACCTGTCTTACCTATTGCATTATTCCTGTGTCCTCTTGTGTATAAATATGTGATTCTTCAGTTTTTGTTTTAGTCTTTGCCTGATGAAGAGACCTGCGTAGTCTCAAAAGCTTGCAATTTGTTACCATCTTTTCAGTTAGCCATTAAAAGGTATCAACCACTGAGGACTCTCAAGTCTAAATATTTTTCTATCTACTGGCTAACACGGTACAAAGATACACATCTTTCCTATATCAAAATGGTTTATTGTAGACAGCATAAACCAAGGTTGAGAAAATAAAGATGCAAAACGGCAAACCAAAGAAACACAGTCCTTTTCCTAGTGGGGATCAGCCCACTCACAGGCAGCAATGTCCACGGTTCAGATTTAGCACACACTTTCCTGGAGTGTGCCCTCTCCAGGCACACATTGAACGCTGAAAGCTCTGGCCATCAGCCATTTAAGCCCAGATCTTGTGACTCCTCCATCATGTGACTGATCACATGATGCTGACATCACACAGGTCCTGTAAGGACTCTGCAGGTGGAGAAGATACATGGACATACTCCCACCCGCTCTATGGATGTCCAGTCCACTAAATCCAGCCCATAACATAACTTTAATTTAATCCTTCCAACACATAGTGGGCAGGAGAAAACTACTCTGGTTTTACATCACTGACGCCATTATGCGCAGTGACACATATCTCCCCTCTAATGTCAAAATACAAAATGTTAAACCACACCCTCTAAAGATCCAAGTCTATATGAGACAGAAAGAAGGCGCACGTCAAAGCCAGGGAGTCCATCCCAGAGCAGGTTCTATACCAATAGATCAAAAGACAGCGCCTCAGACAGTGGTGAAAGCAATTCTTACATTCATTCTGCCTCCTGTGGCGACGTTTCGGTCCGAAGACCTTTTTCAAGCACAGTACAGAGTGTTCCTAACCACATGGGAAACTCAGGATATAGACCACAAAACTACTAGTACAGGTATATCGCTTCCTGATCTCATACATCTTACCCGTTTGAGGATGATAGAAAAAGGTCCCTTTGATCATGTTATTACAACATGCACATCCAAGGCAAGGGAAATTACCAAAGCTTGGGCGGCTCAAGGTGGTTTTTAGATCTTTACATGTGGGGGAGCCCATGTATCTCTTCTATGTGGGGGAGACCATTATGGAGGTAAAAGTGAGAATAAGTAAACATAAAAGTATGATCAGGACTGGGCTGATGGAACTCCCGGTACCGAGACATTTTCGTGATATGGGTCACTCTGTTAATCAACTGAGATATAGGGTTATTGATGATGTGCCCTTGTTGAGATGGGGTGGCGATCGTATCACTCTCTTGAAAAGGAAAGAATTGAAGTGGATCTTTGAGCTGGACACCCTTAAGCCAAAGGGTATGAATGTCGAATATAATCAGAGTTGTTTTTTACAAATGATTGTGGGTTCTTGGATGATTATTGTGGTACCTTATCAACATATTGTTTTTAACTATTTTTTTTATACTTACCTTGTTTTTTATCTGAGCTACATTGGCTGTTTGAAAAAAAATGGGACTTCGATGTTGGGGGTGATTAATATAAAAATATATATATAGCAATGTTTTTTATATACAATTCTGTTCATTTTTGGAATTTATTTATATACGTTTGTGTGGTTAATAATTTTTCTCTAGGGTGATCCATATATGTATGTATGTTCCGTTTATGGGATAATGTATTCTAATAGGGTTGCCCGGTTTTATTTTTCTTCCATGTTTGTGGATACTTTGTTTTGTATATATACCTCCACAATGTATGTTCCGGTTCTATATTTATATGCTTGTAGGGTTATATTGTAATATGATGGGTTCTATATGGACAATTTCTTTGGTAGAGTATTTGTTTTTCTCTTTGGGGTATATATTTATTAGTGTTTTTTGATGCAATAGAGACTTTTTGTAGAATTGTTAAAAGCTAAATTATTGTAAGCACCAAAATCAAGTTTTTTGGTCTCTTACATCCATTTGAAATTTTGTCCATATATTATCTCTTTGATGTTAACATTATTTTGTACTGTACCTTTAAGAGATTTTGTTTAAATGATGTTATTGTTAGTTTGAATCTTGTACTGTATCTTTAAGAGTTTGTGTCCTTATGATGTTTTTAGCAGATTGAATTATGATTATATCACCTAGTTATCCTCCTGATATTTGGGGTTAAGTCAGTGTATATTGCTATTTCCCACAATATATGTGAGAGAATTATTTTATGCAGATTGAATATGGTTATGTAATGATCGGACATATCTATTACTGTGATTATGTCTCTGTTTGACTATTCGTGTCACAATTCTTTTGGGCATGACTTGAATAGGTTGCTTTGAAATACAGAATGGAGAGAAATACAAGCACCTGACATCGGATGTTGTGACATGCGCAGTGATGTGGGTTAATATGATGTGATGCCTGGATCTCTCCAGTCACTGTGGGATAGAACAACGCGAGAGCAAGTACTGCCAGACGTCATGTCATGCGCAGTAGTGTGGAACGACGTGACATGTGAACACTGTGTGATGCTGGATCCTGCGCAATGCTATGGAGGACTGAGACATCCGCAGTACTGTGTATCAGTGGAGCTCTGAAACACGAGTCACAGTACTTGGCTGTGATTGGACTAGGGATGGTATGACCACATCCGTGGGAGTGGTTGTAACCATGACGAGTGGAAATGCTTTGTACTCATTGGTGGGATGATCTTTGTTTACATTCTTCAATGTAGAAGTTCTCTGTGTAATTTTGATCCATATTATGTATATATTACCAATCAGAGCTAGCGATTTGGTGTTAGATTAGCCAGTAATTCATTGGATGCTCAGTAATTTGTTTTTAACCATATCTTTGGTTTTTTTGATTTGATGTGATTGTATCTGTCATTGTGTCTGTATCCGATTGGTGTTCTCACTAATTGGTGGGTGATGTATATAATGGTGGTTAGGAACACTCTGTACTGTGCTTGAAAAAGGTCTTCGGACCGAAACGTCTCCACGGAAGGCAGAATAAATGTAAGAATTGCTTTTCACCACTGTCTGAGGCGCTGTCTTTTGATCTATTGTTACGTATCTCCCCTCTATCACTTCATCAGTGACTCTGTCACAGCAAGAAAACAGACAAACCAACAGGAAAATGCCCTTATTACTAATAGATCTGCACAGTAAAAGAATACATGGGAAAGATACACATACATCAAAAAAAGTACAATAATACTGAATAGATACGGTATGTTCAAAATCAGGTATGCATAGTTTGTTAATCAATCCAAGTTACTTAATAGCATAATAAGAGTCAGAATAATAAGAGTCAGAAAAAAAGGTGCAGCAATGGTAGCATTTGTGAAAAGTGCGTTGGGTGTGTTCAGTGGATGAGCCCTTTGCTTCTGGCTGCTTTTATTGTTTGGACTTTTCTGACTTTTATCAGGGTATTCCTTTGCTTGAGCTAGACACCACTTGATTTATGATGATGTACCCTGCCTGTGAAATGCCAGTTAAGTCAGGTGGGGGCCAACCAAATTTACTGAGAAAGTGGCTCCATCCTTCTGGGTCCTTCACTGCTAAAATACAATGATTAACATTATTTCTCTACCTTGTGAAAATAAAGAGATAATCATTGTGAAACTATCACCTGTAGTAGTTGCGGTGCAGACAGGGGGAAATTAGGTAACTTGTAATTATTTTCATTATTATCACTGACAAATATCCTACAAAGAATTGAGAATAAAATGTTTTTTTAGCTATACGAGTCTGTTAATATCAGCCACTTACCTCAAAACGGAGCAAGAATGCTTACAAGAAGCAACAGAAAATATCTATATATTTACCCCATACTTTCAGTGTAAATAGCACAATGGCGCTAGTATCTGTCAGTTCTAATTAACAGCAAATAAAAGCAAAAGTCCCGATTTGTCTATTTAAGCATTACTGAAATATATATATGTAAATTTGTGCTTCACTAGAGCCGAGTAATTATAAACCACTTAATAGGCCTGTAATTTGCAACAGTTTAGAAAATCGTAATCCTAAAGTGTACAAAGATAGAGTAGTACAGCAAACTGAAAAAAGTCTTCACATGTAAAATATTGTATAATTGGAGGAATAATTTGTGTTCTCAGTCCGAGTCCAAAAGATGACAAGGAATTATACGTAGTGTAGAAATTCTTGAGAGGTGTGTATAAAAAATATGTTTCACAGTCACTCTTTTGTCTAAGCATTATTTAGAGAAACATGGGGCTCTATTTATGGCACACAAGTATGGGGTATACAAAAAGTTCAGAGACAATGTCAAGGGGGTGACTATATTAAACAGATCTCCCACATTGAGAGCCAGTGGATATTTGAAGTGGTTACTCTGTAACCAAAAGGACTGAGTAGCGAGGTGGAGCTATTCACTTTTCGGTAATCAATGGCTTGGAATGGCATAAACAAGCATATGAACTAGAGGTACACCTCCAATTATACCATATTTTATATGTGAAGACTTTTTATTGTTCACCGAACTACTCTCTATATATGTAAAAACCTGTTGCTGATCTTTGTTTACCTATATCCCAGGTTTTAAATAAACATGCAAGGCGCTATTTATTAGGGTTTGGTGGATCGCACTAAAAAAAATATAAAAATAAAGTGTGATCGCATCCCGGGGTCCACCGTGCAGAGATGTAACCTGCTGCTAGTGTGAACAATGACGGAACAAAACAGCGAGCGTTCACCTTGAACACACTCTTAACTCCGCACGGTGTGATTGGAAAACAGAGTACCAAGCTCAGTTACTTCACAGAGAGGTACTGCTCCAAGAATGCGAAGTACTATACCCTGTTAACCTCACAGGGAAGTTACCACGTGGATTGAGCTAGCTCTGCAACTAAACTGAGCTAACACATGAATGAAGCAGATAGTGAGCCGATAGAAATACCTCTTATGATGCTAGGTACAATACCCTGTTGCCTTCATAGAAATGTTGAGCTTGCTCTGTAACTGAATGGTGCTAACCTCACACACGAATGAAACAGATGCTAAGCCAAGTGGCTAGTTACCCAGTACAGACGCTACTGAATTTGTGCCTAACCGGCACCCTAAGCATGTACAGTTAGGTCCAAAAATATTTGGACAGAGACAACATGTATCTAATTTTGGTTCTAGACATTACCACAATGAATTTGAAACAAAACAAATCAGATGCAGTTGAAGTTCAGACTTTCAGCTTTCATTTGAGGGTATCCACATTAAAATTGGATGAAGGGTTTAGGAGTTTCAGCTCCTTAACATGTGCCACCCTGTTTTTAAAGGGACCAAAAGTAATTGGACAGATTAAATAATTGTAAATAAAATGTTCATTTCTAGTACTTGGTTGAAAACCCTTTGTTAGCAATGACTGCCTGAAGTCTTGAACTCATGGACATCACCAGACACTGTGTTTCCTTCTTTTTGATGCTCTGCCAGGCCTTCACCGCGGTGGTTTTCAGTTGTTGTTTGTTTGTGGGCCTTTATGTCTGAAGTTTAGTCTTTAACAAGTGAAATGCATGTTCAATTGGGTTGAGATCAGGTGACTGACTTGGCCATTCAAGAATATTCCACTTCTTTGCTTTAATAAACTCCTGGGTTGCTTTGGCTTTATGTTTTGGGTCATTGTCCATCTGTAGTATGAA
Organism: Oophaga sylvatica; assembly: GCA_033576555.1. Lineage (NCBI taxonomy): Eukaryota > Metazoa > Chordata > Amphibia > Anura > Dendrobatidae > Oophaga > Oophaga sylvatica. The sequence goes on along the minus strand of JARQOD010000002.1, from coordinate 381,772,975 downwards.
ACGACGACCAATCACTTTGGCTGCATTTGGCTGGATCTGAGCACACAGTATGGCTCTGAATACCTCAGAATTCATTCGGCTGCTTCTGTCCTGTGTCACATCATCAATAAACACTAGTGACCCAGTGCCACTGGCAGCCATGCATGCCCAAGCCATCACACTGCCTCCGCAGTGTTTTACAGATGATGTGGTATGCTTTGGATCATGAGCTGTACCACGCCTTCGCCATACTTTTCTCTTTTCATCATTCTAGTAGAGGTTGATCTTGGCTTCATCTGTCCAAAGAATGTTCTTCCATAACTGTGCTGCATTTTTAGATGTTTTTTAGCAAAGTCCAGTCTAGCCTTTTTATTCTTGATGCTTATGAGTGGCTTGCACCGTGCAGTGAACCCTCTGTATTTACTTTCATGCAGTCTTCTCTTTATGGTAGATTTGGATATTGATACGCCTACCTCCTGGAGAGTGTTGTTCACTTGGTTGGCTGTTGTGAAGGGGTTTCTCTTCACCATGGAGAGTATTCTGCGATCATCCACCACTGTTGTCTTCCTTGGGCGCCCAGGTCTTTTTGCATTGATGAGTTCACCAGTGCTTTCTTTCTTTCTCAGGATGTACCAAACTGTAGATTTTGCCACTCCTAATGTTGTAGCAATTTCTCGGATGGGTTTTTTCTGTTTTTGCAGCTTAAGGATGGCTTGTTTCACCTGCATGGAGAGCTCCTTTGACCACATGTTTCCTTCACAGCTAAACCTTCCAAATGCAAACACCACACCTCAAATCAACACCAGCCCTTTTATCTGCTTAATTGAGAATGATATAATGAAGGGATTGCCCACACCTGTCCATGAAATAGCCTTGGAGTCAATTGTCCAATTACTTTTGGTCCCTTTAAAAACAGGGTGGCACATGTTAAGGAGCTGAAACTCCTAAACCCTTCATCCAATTTTAATGTGGATACCCTCAAATGAAAGCTGAAAGTCTTAACTTCAACTGCATCTGATTTGTTTTGTTTCAAATTCATTGTGGTAATGTCTAGAACCAAAATTAGATAAATGTTGTCTCTGTCCAAATATTTATGGACCTAACTGTAGCTGCCTAAAGACTCAGGTGTTGAGCCATGGGTACAAAACCGCATAAGTGTGTTACCAGTCTGCCAGCGTGTACAGTCTCTGAGCACAGACAAACACCAGAAAGCATGCAAACAAAGTGCTAGAGTATACACCCACACCCACCAAAATATAAATGACAGTATCATGCCCACGTGGGCCGCCTAGAGCCTTTCATACACTAGGCTCCACTGCAAACACTCACGTCCAGTTAGTTGGGGTATCGCCCACGGGCCAATCCGGAGCTGCCACATCACCAGACCAGCTAACGTCTGAACACCAATGGGAAGATGCCACATCACGGACATGCTCAGTAAGGTAATCTCTGGACTTAAAATCCAGAGCGCAGGGCTGCACATGTATATCACTGGTTACCAAGGACTTGGTTGGAGAGTCAGCAGCAATCAAACGTATACCACGAGCCTGAGCAAGACACTGGGACCGATGTATGTGCTGAGCAACAACTACAGTGACCGGACATGAATGGGGGACCACAGCATCAGATGATGCATGGGATCTATCCCGTGCAGTGTGAGTATCCCGACGCCTAACACTATGTCCCTCAAATAATTTGTTACTTATGATCTGTATGCATCTTTGCACAATATAGGATTACGATTTTATAAATTGTTGCAAATTACGGGCCTATTCAGCAGCTTATAATTGCTCAGTTCTAGTGAATTGCAAATTTATATATGTATATATTTAATTACCGTATACTTAGCTAAGATATTTTTCTCTAACTCTACTAAAGGAAAAACCAGAACAAATACATAGATTAATGGCAGGTTAGCAAGTCAGAAGTCACATTCATCTAAGAGAAACATATACTGTATCATATATTGCTATCTTAGGTTCTATATGATTTAACTTTCTTTCTCACAGCGATATATAATCATACAGCTCTTATGCAGTTCTAAGCATTCCTAAGTGTCTCCATGGTAACAGACTACAAATAAATGCTGTGTAGTCTGATCCTGCAGCCATGCTCCTTTGTATACAGCTCCTACATTTCACTGGATCACATGCACTGTAGGATTGGGCAAATAGGACCAGTCTGGTCTCTTAACATGTAGCCTGCGATGCTAAACATGTAGACTGCACAGTTGCCAGATTGCCAGCCCCGCAGTGTGAATACATGATAACACACTGCGGGGCGCAATAGTCTTCTGACAGTTCTCGGGCAGCGCGCACTGCGCATGCCCGAGGACTTTTACAACAGCGCAGGCTCCCACAGAACAAAAATGAAAGTACTGTAAATCAACACTGTTGGAGGCATGGGGACGCTGAAGGGGCTTGATGGACGGCTGGGGGGAGGATGAGTCAGGGGAAGAGGCCATGCCTCAGGTGCACATTTAAGGTATGGGGACCTAGCTTTAAAACGGAATATTTCACGGTTGCAGGGGACTAGAAAAATAAGTGCCACCTTCACAGACTGCTGCCTTAGTGCTGCTGAAGGTGGCTCTTTTACTTCAAAACGGCCGGGGGGGTGACAAGTTCCCTTTAACCTCTCTGATGCTGATATCAGTAGTGACAGCGATATAGAGGGGCATCATGCAAGATTGCCACGGGGTCCTTCTGGGTCCTGCAGAGATGGTGGCTTGTGAGCTCCTGCTGAGAGCAGGCACTGGCATGCCTCCTACCCTGCCTGTCAGATCCTGATGTGATACTCTTCAGTGCAGAGTATCAGAACAGCGATCTGACACTATTCAGTGATGTCCCATCCAGGGACAATGAAAAAAAAATTGAAAGTGTAAAAATATTTTTTTAAAACTCCCTAAATAAAGAAAAAAAAAGAAATACATGTTTTTCCAATAAATACATTTATTTATGTAATTAAAAAAAGCAATATAAGTACACATTTGTTATTGCCACATCCCGTCCATAACGACCCACTCTATAAAACTGTCCCTAGTTAACCCCTTCAGTGAACACTGTAAAAAAATAAATAGAAAACGAGGCAAAAACAATGCTTTATCATCATACCGCCAAACAAAAATTGCAATAAAACGTGATCAAAAAGACGGATGCAAATGAAAATGGTACCGCTGTAAGTGTCAACTTGTCTCACAGAAAACAAGTGGCCATACATTTCCATTAGCCGAAAAATAAAAAGTTATAGCTCTCAGAATAAAGCGATGCAAAAATAATTATTTTTGCTATAAAATAGGTTTTATTGTGTAAAAGCGTCAAAACAAAAAAAAAATATATAAATGAGGTATTGCTGTAATCGTACTGACCCAAAGAATAATGCGGTTTTACCAATTTTACCACAAGCGGAAGGGTATAAAAAAAAAATCCAAAAAGCAATTCATTTGTTCATTTTGTCTCCCAAAAATCGGCATAGAAAGCGATCAAAAAATGTAATGTGCCCGAAAATGGTCCTAATAAAAATATCAGCTCATACCGCAAAAAACAAGCCCTTACATGACTCTGTTGGACTAAATATGAAAAAGTTATAGCTCTCAAAATATGGTGATGCAAAAACTATTTCTTGCAATAAAAAGCGTCTTTTAGTGTGTGACAGCAGCCAAACATAAATACTAGATATAAATCTGGTTTCGCTGTAATCACACCGACCTGAAGAATAAAGTCACCAAATCACTTATACCACATGAGGAATGGCGTAAAAGTTTTTTATGCGTTTTTCAACATTAACATTGCTTTCAATCAATACAAATGCATTCTATGGGAAACGTCATTTTAACATTTAACAACCTTAGCTGGCCATGTGGTGTGACACATCATCAGACACATCCTGTTTCATTTATGAAGGAAGGACTCTAAAAGTCACAAAACCTATTTTTAGAGGGGCATCAGGCAGCATTAATCTTCTTAAAGGGTCATCTGCCAGCTATGCTTTGTTGCTCCCATTATTAAACAGTGGGTCTCCAATCCTGTTATTGTCTATGCAGTGAGTGGCTGGGCTGCCAAAAATTAGGACGCACAATACCCCTTTGACGAGACGTACGAGTACAGTAGAGCCTCATGAAAAAGTGTTCCAATTATATGAAAATGGGTCTCCCACAGTTTTAGCCTATGCATTGAATGCAAGGCCTGCCCGGCACCAAAGTAACACACACCCCAATAATCCTTTGAACCCACGTACTGGATGGCCACCTGAAAGCATTGTTCTTATTAATTTGGTACTCCCATATTGTTTGGCTACAAATTTTTGAGCCTGAAGAACCTGCATAGGAGAATGTCAGTGTTGAGGCTGAAGACCCGGCAGTGGACAATTGCTGTGTTGATGCTAAAAACCCAGCAGTGGACAATTGCAGTGTTGAGGCTGAAGACCCGGCAGTGGACAATTGCAGTGTTGAGGCTGAAGACCCGGCAGTGGACAATTGCAGTGTTGAGGCTGAAGACCCGGCAGTGGACTATTGAAGTGATGAGGCTAAAGACCCAACGGTGGACAATTGCAGTGTTGATGATAAAGACCCTGCAGTGCACAATTGCATTGTTGATGCTAAAGACCATGCAGTGGAGCATTTCAGTGTTGAGCCTGAGGAACCATCAGTGGATAATTGCACTGTTGAGGCTTAAGAACCTGCATTGGTGAATTGCTGTGGTGAGGCAGAAGACCCTGCATTTTATCATTGCAGTGTTGAGGCTGAAGAACTGGCATTGAAGAATTGCATTGTTGAAGACGAACAACCTACAAAGTTCACATTATTAGGAAGTGGGTCTCCCATACTGTTTGCCTATGCATTGAATACAAAGTCTACCCCAAATTCAAACGCACCCCAATAAGCCTTTGATCCCATGTACTGGATGGTCACAGGAAAACCAAGTTCACATTATTATTTTGGCACTGCCATACTGTTAGTCTATGCATTAAATGCAAGGTCCGCCCTGCACAAAACTCTAACGCACCCCAATAAGTCTTTGAACCGACAAACTGGATAACCACAGGAAAAACAAGTTCACATTATTATTTTGGTACTGCCACAGTGTTAGACTATGCATTGCTTGCAAGGCCTGAACTGCATCAAATTCAAACTAACCCAAAAAAGCCTTTGAACCGACATACTGGATGGACACAGGAAAACCAAGTTCACATTATTCTTTTGGTACTGCCATACAGTTAGCATATGCATTGAACGCAAGGCCCGCCATGCAGCAAATTAAAACGCATCCCAAAAAGCCTTTGAACCGACGTACTGGATAGACACAGGAAAACCAAGTTCACATTATTCTTTAGCTACTGTCATGCTGTTAGCCTATGCATTGAATGCAAGGCCCGTCCTGCAACAAATTCAAGCACTCCCCAATAAGCCTTTGAAATGACGTACTGGAAGGACACAGGAAAACCAAGTTCAGATTATTCTTTTGGCACTGCCATAGTGTTAGCCAATGCATTAAATGGAAGGCCCGCCCTGCAACAAATTCTAACACACCCCAAAAAGCCTTTGAAGAGACTTACTGGCTGGACAGAGGAAAACTAAGCACACATTATACTTTTGGCACTGCCATAGTGTTAGACTATGCATTGAATGCAAGGCCCAACCTGCCACAAAGTCACATGCACCTCAATAAGCCTTTGAACCGACGTACTAGATTTCCACAGGAAAACCAAGTTCACATAATTTTTTTGATACTGCCATACTGATTGCCTATGCATTCAATGCCAGGTTCACCCTGAAACAAATTCAAACGCTCCCCAAAAAGCCTTTGAAGCAATGTACTTGGTGGACACAGGAAAGCCAAGTTCACATCATTCTTTTGGAACCGCCATAGTGTTAGTCTATGCATTGAATGCAAGGCCTGCCCTGCACCAAATTCTAATGCACCCCAATAAGCCTTTGAAATGACGTACTGGATGGACACAGGAAAACCAAGTTCACATTATTCTTTTGACACTGCCATACTGTTAGCCTATGAATTGAATGTAAGGCCCGACCTGTACCAAATTCAAAGGCACCCCAATAAGCCTTTGAAATGACGTAGTGTATGGACACAGGAAAACCAAGTTCACATCATTTTTTTGACACTGCCATAGTGTTAGCCAATGCATTGAATTCAATGCCTGCCCTGCAACAAATTCTAACACACCCCAAAAAGCCTTTGAAGCGACGTACTGTCTGGACACAGGAAAACTACGTTCACGTTAAAATTTTGGCAATGCCATAGTGTTAGGCTATGCATTGAATGCAAGGCCCAACCTGCCACAAAGTCACGTGCATCACAATAAGCCTTTGAAGAGACATACTTGATGTCCACAGGAAAACCAAGTTCAAATAATACTTTTGGTACTGCCATACTGTTAGCCTATTCATTGAATGCAAGGACCACTGCCAGAAAGTCACATGCACCCCAATAAGCCTTTGAACACAGGTACTGTATGGACACAGGAAAACCTAGTTCACATTATTCTTTTGGCACTGCCATAGTTTTAGCCTACGCATTGAATACAAGGCCTACCCTGATTCAAATTCTAATGCACCCCAATAAGCCTTTGAACCGACGTGCTGGATAACCACAGGAAAACCAAGTTCACATTATTCTTTTGACACTGCCATACTGTTATCCTATGCATTGGATGCAAGGCCAACCCTGCACCAAATTCAAACGAACCCCAATAAGCATTTGAAACGACGTACTGGATGGACACAGGAAAACCAAGTTCAGATTATTCTTTTGGTACTGCCATAGTGTTAGCCTATACATTGAATGCAAGGCCAGCCCTGCAACAAATTTTAACGCAACCCAAAAAGCCTTTGAAGCGACGTACTGGCTGGACACAGGAAAGCTAAGTTCACATTATTCTTTTGGCACTGCCAAAGTGTTAGGCTATGCATTGAATTCAAGTCCGCCGTGCCACAAAGTCACATGCATCCCAATCAAGGACCACTGTCAGAAAGTCACATGCACCCCAATAAGCCTTTGAACACAGGTACTGGATGGATACAGGAAAACCAAGATCACATTATTCTTTTGGCACTGCCATACTGTTATCCTATGCATTGGATGCAAGGCCAACCCTGCTCCAAATTAAAACGAACCCCAATAAGCATTTGAACCGACGTACTGGATGGCAACAGGAAAACCAAGTTCACATCATTATTTTGGTACTGCCACAGTGTTAGCCTATGCATTGATTGCAAGGCCCGCCCTGCACCAAATTCAAACGCATCCCAAAAAGCCTTTGAACAGACGTACTGGATGGACACAAGAAAACCAAGTTCACATTATTCTTTTGATACTGCCACAATATTAGCCTATTAATTGTATGCAAGGCCCATCCTGCAACAAATTCTAACACGCCCCAAAAAGCCTTTGAAGTGACGTACTGACTGGACTGGACAGGGAAACTAAGCTCACATTATACTTTTGGCACTGCCATAGTGTTAGACTATGCATTGAATGCAAGGCCCTACCTGCCACAAAGTCACATGCATCCCAATAAGCCTTTGAAGAGACATACTGGATGTCCACAGGAAAACCAAGTTCACATAATTCTTTTGGCACTGACATACTGTTAGCCTATGCTTTGAATGTCAGGCCCGACCTGAATCGAATTCAAACGATCTCCAAAAAGCCTTTGAAGCAACATACTGGCTGGACACAGGAAAATCAAGTTCACATTATTCTTTTGGCACTGCCAAAGTGTTAGCCTACGCATTGAATGCAAGGTCTGCCCTGCATCAAATTCTTATGCACCCCAATAAGTCTTTGAACCGACAAACTGGATAACCACAGGAAAACCAAGTTCACAATATTCTTTTGACACTGCCATACTGTTATCCTATGCATTGATTGCAAGGCCCGCCCTACACCAAATTCCAATGCACCCCAAAAAGCCTTTGAGCTGACGTACTGGATGGACACAGGAAAACCAAGTTCACTTTGTTCTTTTGACACTGCCATACTGTTATCCTATGCATTGAATGCAAGGCCCAACCTGCACCAAATTCTAACGCATCCTAAAAAGCCTTTGAACAGACGTACTGGATGGACACAGGAAAGCCAAGTTCACATTATTCTTTTGCCACTGCTATAGTGTAAGCCTATGAATTGAATGCAAGGCCTGACCAGCCACAAATTCACATTCACCCCAAAAAGGCTTTGAACCCAGGTACTGGATGGACACAGGAAAACCAAGTTCACATTATTCATTTTGTTCTACCATAGTGTTAGCCTATGCATTGAATGCAAGGCCCACCCTGCACCAAATTCTAAAGCACTCCAAAAAGCCTTTGAACTGACGTACATGATGGCCACCTGAAAGCATTGTTCCTATTAATTTGGTACTCCAATATTGTTTGGCTACACAATGAATTGTTAAGCCTGAAGACCCTGCAGTGGACAATTCCAGTGTTGATGCTAAAGACCCGGCAGTGGACAATTGCTGTGTTGATGCTAAAGAGCAAGCAGTTGAAAATTACAGTGTTGACGGTGAAGACCCGGCAATGGACAATTGCAGTGTTGATGTTAAACAGCCTGCAGTTGAAAATTGCAGTGTTGATGATGAAGACCCTGCAGTGTACAATTGCAGTGTTAACACTAAAGACTCTGCAGTGGAGCATTTCAGTGTTGAGACTGAAGAACCATCAGTGGATAATTGCACTGCTGAGGTTTAAGAACCTGCATTGGTGAATTGCTGTGTTGAGTCAGAAGACCCCACATGTTAGCATTGCAGTGTTGAGGCTGAAGAACTGGCATTGAAGAATTGCATTGTTGAAGATGAACAACCAACAAAGTTCACATTATTAGGAAGTGGGTCTCCCATACTGTTTGCCTATGCAGTCAATGCAAGGCCTGCCCCAAATTTGGACAAACCAAAATACCACTTGGAAGAGACGTGTATTAAGTCCTCCTAAAAATCTGTTTCCATTACAAAGGAGTGGGTCTCCTATACTTGGAATGCCCATACAGCAAGTGTATGGGCTGGAAAACATTTTCCCCTGGTGGGGACACATCAACCTACTGTTTAAATATTTTTTGTTATGGACATCCAACACCCTTGCAAAACAATGTAGTGGCTGTTTCATCATGGAACAAGGTCACCCTCATGTTCAGGTGGTGGTGTCTGAAGAGACGTGGACTATGGCCTGCGAAATAGTCTTCCCAGTTTAATGGAGTGGGCTTCCTATACTTGTAATGCCCATACACTAAGTGCATAGGCTGAAAAACTTTTTTCCCTTTGTGAGGACACATCAACCTACTGTGTAAAGAATTGTTGTTTCGGACATCCAACACCCTTGCAAAACAATGTAGTGGCTGTTTCATCATGTAACACGTTCACCCTCATATTCTAATGGTGGTGTCTGAAGAGACATGGAGTATGGCCTGTGAAAAAGGTCTTCCCAGTTTAAAGGGGCGGGTCTCCTATGCTTGGAATGCCCATACACTAACTGCATATCCTGAAAAACATTTTCCCCTGGGGGGGACACCTCAACATACAGTGTAAACATTTTTGTAAAGGGCATCAAAACACCCTTGAAAAGCAATGTAGTGGCTGTTTCATCACAGAACACGGTCACCATGGTTTTCTAGTGGTGGTGTCTGAAGAGATGTGTAGTATGGCATGTGAAAAAGGTCTTCCCAGCTTAAAGGAGCGGGTCTCCTATACTTGGAATGCCCATACACTAAGTGCATAGGCTGAAAAATTTTCCTCTCGGGGGGACACATTAACTTACTGTGTAAATAATTGTTGTTAAGGACATCAAACACCCTTGCAAAACAATGTAGTGGTGATTCATCACGGAACACATTCACCCTCGGGTTTTAGTGGCGGTGTCTGAAGGGACATGGAGTATGGCCTGCGAAAAAGGTCTTCCAGTTTAAAGGAGCGGGTCTCCTTTGCTTGGAATGCCCGACAAACATTTTCCCCTGGGGGGACACATCAACCTACTGTGTAAATAATTGTTGTAACGGACATCTTAAACACACTTGCAAAACAATCTAGTGGCTGTTTCATCATGGAACATGTTCACCCTTGTGATCTAGGGGTGGTGTAGGAAGAGACGTGTAGTATGGCCTGCGAAAAAGGTCTTCCCACTTTAACCCCTTAACCCTCAAGGGTGGTTTGCACGTTAATGACCGGGCCAATTTTTACAATTCTGACCACTGTCTCGCTATGAGGATATAACTCTGGAACGCTTCACCGGATCTTTTCTAGTGACATATTGTACTTCATGATAGTGGTAAAATTTATTTAATATAACTTGCATTTATTTATGAAAAAATGGAATCATGATGAAAATTTGGAAAATTTTGCAATTTTCAAACTTTGAATTTTATTCCCTTAAAACAGAGAAATATGTCACACAAAATAGTTACTAAATAACATTTCCCACATGTCTACATTACATCAGCACAATTTTGGAATCAAATTTTTTTTTTTTACGAAGTAATAAAGGTTAAAATTGACCAGCGATTTCTCATTTTTACAACAAATTGTACAAAACCATATTTTTTAGGGACCATCTCACATTTGAAGTCACATGGAGGGGTCTATATGGCAGAAAATTCCCAAAAGTGACACCATTCTAAAAATTGCACCCCTCCAGGTACTCAAAATCACATTCAAGAAGTTTATTAACCCTTCAGGTGCTTCACAGGAGCTGAAGCAACTTGGAAGGAAAAAATTAATATTTAACTTTTTAGTCACAAAAATAATATTTTACAAACAATTTTTTTATTTTAACAAGGGTAAAAGGAGAAAATGGACAGAAAAAGTTGTTGGGCAATTTCTCTGAGTACGGCGATACCCCATATGTGGGGGAAAACCACTGTCTGGGCAAACGGCAGGGCTCGGAAGGGAAGAAGCGCAGTTTGACTTTTTCAAACCAAAATTGGCTGGAATTGAGATTGGATGCCATGTCGCGTATGGAAAGCCCCTGATGTGCCTAAACAGTAAAAAAAAACACAAGTGACACTATTTTGGAAACTAAACCCCCTAAGGAACTTATCTAGATCTGTTGTGAGCACTTTGAACCCCCAAGTGTTTCACAAAAGTCTATAATGCCTGTTTGTGAAAAAAAAAATTCCATAAAAATGATTTTTTAGTCCCCAATTTTTTATTTTTCCCAAGGAAATTGGACCCCAAAAATTGTTGTCCAATTTGTCCTGAGTACGCTGATACCACATATGTAGGGGGAAAAAACTGTTGTGCGCATGGCAGGGCTCGGAAAGGAAGCAATGACATTTCGGAATGCAGACTTTGATGGGTGTCATGTTCAGTTTGCAGAGCCACTGATGTGCCTAAACAGTGGAAACCCCCCACAAGTGACCCCATTTTGGAAACTAGACCCCCTAAGGAAATAGATATGTGGTGAGTACTTTGAACCCCCAAGTGCTTCACACAAGTTTATAATGCCTGGGCATGAAAATAAAAAATCCTATTTTTTCCCAAAAATGATCTTTTAGTCACCAATTTGTTATTTTTCCAAGGGTAACAGGAGTAATTGGACCCCAAAAGTTGTCCAATTTTTCCTGAGTACGCTGATACCCCATATGTGGGAGAAAACTACTGTGTGGGCACAGGTCGGGGCTCGGAATAGAAGTAGTGACGTTTTGTAATGCAGACTTTGATGGAATGGTCTGCGGGTGTCATGTCATGTTTAGAGAGACCCTGATGTGCTTAAACAGTGGAAACCCCCAACAAGTGACCCAATTTAGAAAACTAGGCCCCCAAAGGAACTTATCTAGATGTGTGGTGAGCACTTTGAACCCCAAAGTGCTTCACAGAAATTTATAACGCCGGGTGTGAAAATAAAAAAATCATACTTTTTCCACAAACATGATCTTTTAGTCCCCAGTTTTTTATTTTCCCAGGGGTAACAGGAGAAATTGGACACCAAAAGTTGTTGCTCAATTTGTCCTGAGTATGCGGATATCCTATATGCGGGAGAAAGCTACTGTATGGGCACAAGTCGGGGCTCGTAAGGGAAGTAGTGACGTTTTGCATTGCAGACTTTGATGGAATAGTCTGTGGGCATCATGTCATGTTTGGAGAGCCCCTGATGTGCCTAAACAATGGAAACCCCCACAAGTGACCCCATTTTGGAAACTAGACCCCCAAAGGAACTTATCTAGATCTGTGGTGAGAACTTTGAACCCCCAAGTGCTTCACAGAAGTTTATAACGTAGAGCCATAAAAATAAAAATCATATTTTTCTCCACAAAAATTATATTTTTGCCATAAATTTTTTATTTTCCCAAGGGTAGCAGAAGAAATTGGACCTCAAGAGTTATTGTGCAATTTGTCCTGAGTACACTGATACCCCATATGTGGGGGTAAACTAGTGTTTTGGCGCATGGCAGAGCGCAGAAGTGAAATAACAGCATTTGACTTTTTCAACGCAGAATTGCCTGGAATTGAGATCAGATGCCATGTCACGTTTGGAGAGTCCCTAATGTGCCTAAACAGTGGAAACCGCCCAATTCTAACTCCAACCCTAACCCCAACCCTAGCCATAACCTTAACAACAAACCTAACGCTAACACACCCCTAATCCTAATACCACACTAACCCTAACTTTAGCCCCAACCTAACCCTAACCTAATGGGAAAATGGAAATAAATAAATTTTTTTAATTTTATTATTTTTCCCTAACTAAGGAGTGAAAACAGGGTTGATTTACTATTGTTAGGGATCGAGTTCCGCTGCTGCACAAGGAGAGTCTTGAACCAGTCCGCTGCGGTCTCCCATCCATCTCCGTCCACAGTGGAACCTGTTCAGCAGAGACGTCGTCCCAGCGTCTTGCCCATTCCAATACTGTGTAGGACTTGCTGCTGCCCCTTCTGGATCTTCTATATAGCCAGTGCTGGAGCAGACGTCTATGGGATTAAGTCCTGCGCTTCCCCTTCTGAGCATGCCCAGGGTAAGATCTCTCATTGGAGATCAGGGTCACATGTTCAGGTACTGCAGCAGCTCCTATTGGTCCACCAGAAGTCCTTAAACTACATGTTTTTGGAACAGTTTCTCATTGGTCCTTTTTCTGGCAGTCCTGTAGCTGTTACTATAAAAGGGTGGCAAGCTGGGCCGCCAGTGCTAGTATCAATTGCTTTATGTGCTTTGCGCCAGTGTGATCATGTACACATGTGGTTAGGGCTCGGCTGAAATAAGCCCCTAGAATACCGGCTTCTCTGGTGAGGAGATTTGGGTGCACACGGTTAGGGCTTGTTGAAATAAGCCCCTAGAATACCGGCTTCTCCGGTGAGAGATTGCTTGATTGCGTTGCTGTCTGCATGATCACGGACTGCTATCCACACAGCAGTTATCTGTGTATCCCTTGAGTCTAACAGGACAGTCTTTTTCTCAGGGCTCTGTGACGCAACAGGTTCGCTTTGTAACGCTGGTTCAGCGCCCTAGCGTTTTACTTGCGGCTCACTGAAGTTAAGTGAGTTGTACTTATCGGCATATAGCGCTGTGGCATTCGCGTTAGCGGCTCTGGGGATTAACAGAGTTCGCACTAACTGCCACAGCGCACTAGAGTGTCGTTATTTAGCGACTCTGCGATACAGAGTTCGCTACTTTCCCAATCCATAAGCAGCGGCTTCGCATGCACGGTGACCCGGGCTGCGGACGCACCTCTAACAATATCTATTAGTGCATTCCGCAGACCTAACATAATACTAGCGCCAGGCTGGCTAGTAATGGCGGATGACCACGTCTACAGCAGTACATCCATGCAGCTGTCCTGAGCGCACAACCTCAGCTGTGAGTTACCGCAGTCGCTGTTCAGGCTGCTAGCGTAGCTGCAGCCAGTTTGTCCACCGCTACCTCTGCTCCGACATTATCCCACCTCCACTTCCAGACAAGTTTACGGTGACAGTAAACTTTGTCGGAGATTCGTGAATCAGTTTCTCTATATAGCTTGAGCTTCTGGCAACACGTTTCCCATGGAATGGGCACAAGTGGCTTTTATTGTGTCTCTTCTGTCAGGCAGAGCATTGAGTGGGCAACGCCGCTGTGGAGCGTGATGATCGTGTGGTGCGGAGTGCTCCTCGGTTTTTGGAGGCTCTGAAAAAGGTCTTTTAGGACTTCAGGTCACGCACGATACGGCACACAACTGCTGGCAATGTCACACGGCTTGTTCATGGTCATCAGTTCTCAGTCCAATTTCGGACTTTGGCCTCTGAATTAGAGTGGCCAGATAAAGTTCTTATTCCAGTGTTTGGAGAGGACTGGCAGACCATGTAAAGGACGCTTTGGCTACCAGGGTGATTCCTGCCACACTGGAGAAACTCATTTCTATATCTACCTGCATCGACCTCCGTTTTCACGAGTGGAGGTTAGAGCGGACCCAGTGTAGGCAGAGTTTCGGCTGGCACCCACCTTTGCCAAACCTCTTGAATTTCCCGTTCGGGCGTCCGACTCCCCAGAGACCGTGGAGACTACTCGAGTGGGATCTAAGTATCGGACCACTCGAGTATCCGTGTCTGTAGAGTGTGTCAGCAACCCAGACATTATGCCAACCGATGTCCCAAGCGAATGAGTAAACGGTCATGTTCCGTGACCATGGTGCAGGGTCATTAGAAGTGAGGGATTTTGCTCCGAAAGTGCTCCTTAAAGGGTTAATCTCTCTAGGTTCATCCACTCTTCCCGCCAAGCTTTGTGTGGACTCTGGGACAGAGGGGAATTTTATGTCCTCCTCCTTTGCCTCTCGCCATTCCATACCGCTGGTGACGCTTGCGGAGCCAATATCGGTGAGAGTATTGTAAGGAGCAATCCTGCCCTCACAAATCACCCACCAGACTGTCTCACTACCTCTGTCTATGTCTCCTTCTCATCAGGAGAATATATCCCTTTTTGTTCTTCCTGAGGGAATAGATAAGGTTTTGTTGGGAATACCCTGGCTTCGCCACCACTGTCCCCATATTGAGTGGTCCTCTGGGAGAATACTGGGTTGGGGTGATCATTGCAGAGACAGATGTCTCAGAGAGGACGTTCAGGTTTCCACCACGGAGATACCTATAGACCTTGCTTCTCTCCCCAAGGTTTATCGGTCATACGCAGATGTATTCTCCAAAAAGGCTGCGGAGCCTCTTCCGCCTCATCGCCCCTATGACTGTCCTATAGACCTCTTGCCTGGAACGGAGCCCCCTCGGGAAGAGTGTATCCTCTCTTCCTGAGACGGAGGCCATGTCACAATACATCCAGGAAAATTTGGCAAGAGAGTTTATTAGGAAGTCAGTGTCACCAGCAGGGGCAGGATTTTTCTTTGTGCAGAAGAAGAATGGAGAATTCCGTCCGTGTATAGACTATAGGGGTCATAACGCCATTACCGTTAAGAACAAATATCCTTTGCCCCTAATATCTGAGCTCTTTGATAGGCTCCGGGAGCAAGGGTATTTACTAAGCTGGATCTTCGTGGTGCCTATAACCTGATCCGCATCCGTGAGGGGGACAAATGGAAGACGGCGTTCAATACCAGAGATGGACATTACGAATACCTTGTGATGCCGTTCGGGCTCTGTAATGCTCCAGCCGTCTTCCAAGATTTCGTAAATGACATCTTCCGGGACATGCTTGCCACCTCTGTGGCAGTCTATCTGGATGACATTCTCATCTTTTCTCCAGATATGGACACCCACCGGAGAGATGTTTGCAAGGTTTTCGACCTCTTACGGGCAAATTCCTTACATGCGAAGTTGGAGAAGTGTGTGTTTGAGCAGGAGTCTCTGCCATTCCTGGGCTATATCATCTCCACTCAGGGATTGGCTATGGATCCTGCCAAACTACAGGCTGTAAAGGATTGGCAAGAAACCCACTCTCTTAAAGCGGTGCAGCGCTTTATGGGGTTCATTAATTACTATCGCCAATTCATTCCCCACTTCTCTACTTTCATTGCTCCCTTGGTAGCCCTCACCAAGAAGGGAGCCAATCCCAAATTGTGGTCAGAGGAGGTCTCCAAGGCCTTTACTTCAATCAAGTCCCATTTTGCTAGCGCTCCTATCCTACATCATCCCGAGGTTGATAAGCCTTTTATATTGGAGGTAGATACCTCGTCCGTTGGTGCTGGAGCAGTCCTTTTTCAAAAGGATGCTCAAGGTCATAAACATCCTTGCTTCTTCTTCTCCAAGACCTTCACATCAGCGGAGAGGAATTATTCCTTTGGGGGATAGGGAATTGCTAGCCATGAAGTTGGCCTTTTCCGAGTGGAGACATCTCCTGGAGGGGGCTCGCTTTCCCTTTCAAGTGTTCACTGACCACAAAAATTTGGTCTATTTACAGACCGCCCAGCGGCTAAATTCCCGTCAGGCCAGATGGTCCCTGTTCTTTTCCTGGTTCCATTTCACCCTCCATTTTCTCTCCGGGGAGAAGAACATTCGTGCCGATGCTCTGTCTCGCTCCGTGGTTTCCTCTGAGGAGGTGGAGGAGGAGCCTCGACTGATTGTCCCCACAGAGAGCCTAAGAACTGTGGCCCCGGTTTCGCTTGAGTCTGTGCCTCCGGGCAAGACTTTTGTGCCCATCAATTTATGACCGGAGGTATTCTCTTGGGCACACTCGTCAAGGGTGGGTGGACATTTTGGGGCAAAGAGCACGTCTGAGTTGCTGGCGAGGACATACTGGTGGTCACATATGGTCCGTGACGTCAGGGAATACGTTCAGGCGTGCATCTCCTGCGCCAAGAATAAGTCCCCTCGACAACTGCCAGTTGGGTTGCTTTTCCCTTTACCGGTGGCAGACAGGCCCTGGGAGATGGTTGGGATGGATTTGTGGTGGGCTTACCCAAGTCTCGGGGCTGCACCATCATCTGGGTGATAACCGACCACTTCTCCAAAATGGTGCACTTGGTGCCGTTACCACGGTTACCGTCTGCACGGGCCTTGGCAGCATTATTCATTAGGCATATTTTCCGCCTACACGGTATGCCAGACAAAATTGTCAGTGATCGAGGTCCCCAGTTTGCGTCTCGGTTCTGGAGAGAGCTGTGTCGTTTACTCAGCATTGAGTTGAATCTCTCCTCTGCATACCATCTCGAGATGAATGGGTTGGTAATGAGGGCCAACCAGACCTTGGTCACATACTTGCGAAATTTTGTCTCTGCCAGGCAGGATGACTGGGCATCCTTGCTACCGTGGGCTGAGTTCGCTCTAAATAATGCTGTGGCTGACTCCACTGGTCAGACCCCTTTCCTCCTGAACTACGGTCAGCATCCGCGGGTACCAGTGCCCATGCCCGTGTCTTCCACTGATTCCAGAGTGGCAGACTGGGCTGTGGAGGCACGGGACATTTGGGACCGCACCCAGGATGCCATTCAGGCTTCCAAAGAGAGGATGAGGTCTTCGGCCGATGCCCATCAGCGCCCCGCTCCTACATTTGCTCCTGGTGACCTAGTGTGGCTCTCTGCCCAAAACATCAGGCTACGTGTAGAGTCCACCAAATTGGCACCTCACTTTTTGGGTCCCTTTAAAGTTCTTGAGCAGGTGAACCCGGTGGTTTACCGCCTAGCCCTTCCGCCTCACCTTGGTATCACGACACCTTTCACGTGTCCCTCCTGAAACCCGTGGCCATTTCCCAGTTTTCCGAGTCATCTGCCGGGACGTCGGGTTCATCTACCGAAGATCATAAGGTGAACGCCATTGTTGGGTGCAAAGTGGTACGAGGAAAAAAAAATTATTTGGTGGATTGGAGCGATTATGAGCCTGAGGGTAGGTCCTGGGAGCCTGCCGAGCATGTTCACGCTCCGCAGCTCATCGCTGCCTTTGAGCGCAGCGAGGCCCAAAGAAGGGGGGGCCCTAGGAGGGGGGATAATGTTAGGGTTCAAGTTCCCGCTGCTGCACAAGGGGAGTCTCGAACCAGTCCCGCTGCGGTCCCCCTTCCATCTCCGTCCGCAGTGAAACCTGCTAAGCAGAGACGTCGGTACAAGCGTCTTGCCCAGTTATCTGTGTATCCCTGTGAGTTTAACAGGACAGTCTTTTTCTCAGCGGCTCTGTGACGCAACAGGGTTCGCTTTGTAACGCTGGTTCAGCGCCCTAGCATTTTACTTTGCGGCTCACTGAAGTTAAGTGAGTTCGTACTTATCGCCATATAGAGCTGTGGCATTCGCGTTAGCGGCTCTGGGGATTAACAGAGTTTGCACTAACTGCCACAGCGCGCTACGGCGTTTATTTTAGCAACTCTGCGGGATAACAGAGTTCGCTTCTTTCGCCATCTTACTAGCAGCGGGCTTCGCCTGCACGGTGGACCCCGGGCTGCGAACACACCTCTCTACAATATCTATTAGGTGCGTTCCGCAGACCCTAACAACTATTTATAGCGGGTTTTTATGATTGGCAGCTGTCACACGCTAAAAGACGCTTTTTATTGCAAAAAATAGTTTTTGCATCACCACATTTTGAGAGCTATAATTTTTCCATATTTTGGCCCACAGAGTCATGTGAGGTCGTATTTTTTGCGGGACAAGTTAATATTTTTATTGCTACCATTTTTGGGCACATGACATTTTTTGATCGCTTTTTATTACGATTTTTGGGAAGCAGAATGAACAAAAACCAGCAACTCATGAATTTCTTTTTTTGGGGGGGGGCGTTTATATCGTTCCGCGTGTGGTAAAATTGATAAAACAGTTTTATTCTTCGGGTTAGTGCGATTACAGCGATACCTCATTTATATCTTTTTTTATATTTTGGTGCTTTTATACAATAAAAACAATTACTGTATATACATATATAAGCCGACCCGTGTATAAGCCAACCCCCCTAATTTTGCCACAAAAAACTGGGAAAACGTTTTGACTCGTGTATAAGCCTAGGGTGGAAAGTGCAGCAGCTACTGGTAAATTACAAAATAAAAATAGATACCAATAAATGTTAAATTAATTGAGACATCAGTAAGTTAAATGTTTTTGAATATTCATATTGAATCAGGAGCCCCATATAATGCTCCATACAGTTCTTGGTGGCCGCATAAGATGCTCCATACAAAATACACCCCATATAATGCAGCACAAAGGTTAATAATGGCCCCATATGATACTCCATAGAATAATATGCCCCCATATGGTGCTCCATAGAATATTATGCCCCCATATGGTGCTCCATAGAACATTATGCCCCCTTATGGTGCTCCATAGATTATTATGCCCCCATATGGTGCTCCATAGAACATTATGCCCCATATGGTGCTCCATAGAATATTATGCCCCCATATGGTGCTCCATAGAACATTATGCCCCCATATGGTGCTTCATAGAACATTATGTCCCCATATGGTGCTCCATACATTATGCTCCCTTATGATGCTCCACACATTAAGCCCCCATATGGTGCTCCACACATTATTCTCCCATATGGTCCACAGATTACACCCCATATGCTCCGTAGTATAGGTCCCATATGCTGCCACGCTGCTGTAAAAGAAAAAAAATGACATACTCACCTCTCGTCGCTGGGGGCCAGGTGCCGGTGTCCTGAGCAGGCGGGGACACCTGCGCACTATGGGGGACAGGTGCCGGTGTCACCGCTCGCTCAGTGCCCCGGCACCTGAGATATTCACCTGTCCCCATTCCACCGCTGCGGGCCGCTGTCTTCCGGGTCTTCCAGCAGTGAATGCTCTGGCAGGTAGTTAGTACACGACGCGCCCTCTGCCTGAACATCACAGCCAGAGGACGAGGCGGTCAGATTGGCGCTCAGCGGTGGAACGGGGACAGGTGAATAATATATCGCTTATACTCACCCCCCCCGCCGGCACGTCTCTGCAGCCCCTGCTCTTCTCCCGCAGCTCTTCCTTCCTACAGCGGTCACGTGGTACCGTTCATTAAAGTCATGAATATGTGCATATTCATGACTTTAATGAGCGGTACCATGTGACAGCTGCAGGAAGGAGCCTGAGATCATGAGAGGAGCGGGGGGACTGCAGAGATGAGCCCGCGGAGGGGTAAGTATGATCTGACACCCCAACTCCACCTCCCCCGCCGACCCCGGTATATGACTAGCATATAAGCCAAGAGGGGGACATTCACCTTTAAAAAATGGGCTGAAAATCTCAGCTTATACGCGAGTGTATATGTATATATAAAAATAATTATTTTTGCATCGCTTTATTCTGCGAGCTATAACTTTATTATTTTTTCGCTGATGATGCTGTATGGTGGCTCGTTTTTTACGGGACAAGATGACGTTTTCATAGAATCATAGATCATAGAAGCATAGAATGGTAGAGTTGGAAGGGACCTCCTGGGTCATCTGGTCCAACACCCTGCTCAAAGCAGGATTCACTAAATCATCCCAGACAGATGTCTGTCCAGCCTCTGTTTGAAGACTTCCATTGAATGAGAACTCACCACCTCTCGTGGCAGCCTGTTCCACTCATTGATCACTCTAACTGTCAAAAAGTTTTTTCTAGTATCTAATCTGTGTCTCCTCCCATTCAGTTTCATCCCATTGCTTCTAGTCTTTCCTTGTGCAAATGAGAATAAAGATAATCCTTCTACAATGTGACAGCCTTGAGATATTTGTAGACAGGTATTAAGTCTCTTCTCAAGGGTATGCCACACTAAACAGCGTCGCTAACGAGATCGCTAAAAAAGTCACTATTTAGCGATCTCGTTAGTGACGCCGGTGTGTGTGGCATGTACTAGCGACGTGGCCCCTGCTGTGCCCCTGCTGTGATCTCGTTCATCGTTCACATCGTTCTGGACCGTATTTTTATCGTTGGCGTCCTGCTGGTGAGCATATATCGCTGAGTGTGGCACCTTTTTGTTAGCGATGTGCGGTGTTTTTGTACCCCCAAAGTCGTTAAGGAGATCGCTAACCGCGATAGCGTCCTTAACGACATCGCTAAATTAGGCAGCTACTAGCGATATTATAACAATCATGCTAGCGATCTCATTAGTATGCGACGTTAACAAGATCGCTAGCGGGATTGTTTAGTGTGGCAGTACCTTCAGTCTTTTTTTTTTGCAAGCTAAACATTCCCAAATCCTGTAACCGTTCCTCATAGGACATGGTTTGCAGACTGGACAGCATTCTGGTCGCTCTTCTCTGAACTTGCTCAGCGGTACTATGCTCAGCGGTACCATGTTTATTTATATCCGTCTTTTTGATCGCGTGTTATACCACTTTTTGTTCGGCGGTATGATAATAAATCATTGTTTTTTTGCCTTGTTTTTTTTTTAAGGGGTTCACTGAAGGGGTTAACTAGTTGGACAGTTTTATAGGGTGGGTCGTTATGGATGCGGCGATACTAAATATGTGTATTTTTATTTTTTGTACTTTTTTACTTTGTCCCAGTTTGGGACATCACTGTATAGTGTCAGATCGCCGATCTTACACTGTGCACAGCACTCTGTCAGATCGGCGATCTGGGAAGCACTGCTGGAGGCTTTCTCAGTGCCTGCTCTCAGGCATGCACTGAGGAAGCCACCTCCCTGCAGAACCCGGAAGGTCTCAGGGAAGCATACAGTGAGCCCCCTTCCTGCGCGATGGTTCCCTATACCTCCGGAACACTGCAATCATGTTTGATCGTAGTGTGCCAGGGGTTAATGTGCTGGGAGCGGTCCGTGACCGCTCCTGGCACATAGTGCCGGGTGTCAGCTGTGATAATCAGCTGACACCGGGCCACGATCAGCTACGCTTCCCCTGGGAGCGCAGCTGATCGCATATGACATACTATTCCGTCCTTAGGAATTAAGTCCAGGGCACATGGACAGAATAGTATGTCAGATGGCAGAAAGGGTTTAAAGGAGCGGGTCTCCTATACTTGTAATGCCCATACACTAAGTGCATAGGCTGAAAAACATTTTCTGGATCCTGAACAAGTCCAAAAGTGGCAAAATGGCACTCACCGTCCTTTATTGTCCTTTAGTGGTTAAAACATGCAGATGATCATGGAGAGGAAAAGTGCCGGGCCACTTTTTTCCTTTTTTCCATGTTTTGGATCCCGGACTTTTGCTCTGCTTTTTTTCTGCGGCAAGGCACCTACAGTATATGTTATGATCCAGGTGTCGCACTACAAGTCTCAGGAATGCTACAGCAGTGCTCGTTAGTCTTCCTTTTGCACATAAAAAAACATTTTTCCCTGGGGGGCACACCTCAACATAGAGTGTAAACATTTTTGTAACGATCATCAAAACACCCTTGAAAAAAATGTC
This sequence comes from Oophaga sylvatica, assembly GCA_033576555.1. NCBI lineage: Eukaryota > Metazoa > Chordata > Amphibia > Anura > Dendrobatidae > Oophaga > Oophaga sylvatica. The sequence continues at coordinate 381,750,822 of JARQOD010000002.1, read as the reverse complement.
TACTGGCATCACGGACCACTGTCACCCTCGTGTTATAGTGGTGGTAGATGATGAAGATGAGGAGAAGGAGGAGGATAATAACACACCAAATAGCCAAAGTCAGGAAGCGTATTCCCATGTTTGTGTGTGAAGAGGTGTACTGGTAATACACCTCCCCCAAAATACACTGTATTGGAGGTTATGTTTCGCTGTTCTTATTCGGTGGTGTAGAGAAGTCTGCCCCAATCCAGGCCTTGATCACTTTTATAAAGAGTCAGCCTGTCAGCATTTTCTGTTGACAGGCAGATGCATGTATCAGTTATTATTCCACCAGCGGCACTAAAAACACCCTCTGACAAAAAGCTAGCGGCAGGGCTGGCCAGGACCTCCAAGGCGTAGAGAGCCAGTTCATGCCACATGTCCAACTTGGATGCCCAATAATTAAAAGGCACAGAGGAATCACGAAGAACATTGGTACGGTCAGCAAGGTACTCCTTCAGCATATTCCCAAACTTACCTGGCCTTGTGAGACTACCCTGCGACTCTGGGCCTGGGCTATGGGACGGTCTGAGAAAAGTGTCCCAGAACTTTGCCAGTGTTCCCCTGCCTCTGCTGGATTGAAGTTGTGTCTCTCTTGTCTCTATTCCTTGGTTGTCCAATGAACTGTGACCTCTGCCGCCAGCGTTTTCAGATGGGAATTTTTTCAGTAAATCCGCAACAATGGCCCTCTGTTACTGCATCATTTATTATACCTATCTGACTCTGGAATAAGAGATTGAAAATTCTCCTTGTAGTGTGGGTTTAGAAGTGTCAACAACCAGTACTGAGTGTCAGCAAAAATTTTTATAATGCGAGGGTCACAGGAAAGGCAGCGCAACATAAAGCCTGCCATGCGTGCCAGATTGATAACTGGCAAGCCTTCCGTGTCCTCACCAAAAGGACGACTGACCATGCTGTCTTCCTCCTTCTCCCTGTCCTCAGGCCATCCACGTTGAACAGACGGTATGACAGTTGTGCTTGTAGTACCATCTACAGTGCAGAAAAGTAGCTCCTGTTCTTCCTCCTCCTCCTCTTCCTCATTGTCAACCAATCCACTTTGGGATGACATGAAGCTGGGCTGTGTGTAATCACCCTGTATGGTTCCTTGCTCCATCTCATCGTGCTCTGCCTGCAATGCATCCTCTTTAATTGTGAGCAGAGAGGTTTTCAGAATGCAGAGAAGCAGGATGTGACGCTAATTATGACGTCATCGCCGCTCACCATCTTTGTGGACTCCTCAAAGTTTTGTAGGATGGTACATATGTCTGACATCCATGTCCACTCCTGAGGTCTTGTGTGTAGAGTCTGAACTGAATATCAACGCCCTTGTTGATGATGGTACTCAAAAACTGCACTCTTCTGCTCACAAATCCTGTCCAGCATATGCAGCGGCGCCTTTGTGTGAACTTGACTGCTCAAATATTTGGGCATCGCTACATGCAATCTCAGTTTGCCCCGCATCAAGTGGACAGAGCAAGAGGCCCAAATCTATTAATGGACAAGTGAACAGCTCTTCGGAGTGTCCAAGTGTGGGTTCAGTAGTCTGCGGGCACTCAGCATGGGATGAGGAAGGAGGATCAGGGTGAGGAATATACGGTTCAGAGTCAAGGCTACTCAGATTTGAAGGTGTGGAAGACAGGGTGCTGGTGGTGGTGGCCAAGTGAATGAAAGCATTATCTGCCATCCAACCAACTACTTTTTCATGCTGCTCTGGTGTCAAGAGTGCTGTTCTGCCATCCCCTATGAATTCTGACAAGAATCCTTTGTGAGAAGATGTGGGTGTTTGTTGTGGCACAATTGCAGCTTGCCTACAGCCTCTGCCTCTGCATGCACCATCACCATCATGTCCACTTCCCCATCACTTGCCACGCACCTTTCCCATTTTAAATGGAGTACAATATTTTCCATGTTCAATAAAAAAGGCTGAATTGGGAGCAAACTTAGATGTGATTCGTGTGCAAGATAAACACACTTTCAAATATCTGGAATGTACTTTATTTGTTTACCAAACTGGTGTCAAAAACTGTGGTAAGACCAAGAAAAAACTTTGTAATGTAGCCCTGAAATGATACAATTTTTAGCACACAGAGAGACAGGCGTCTGACACAGATAACACACTGGTCAATATGTGGGCTGGATTATTTTTTTGTTACTCCAAAGGCTGTATAGAAATAGGGTAATACTCAGCAAATCCAGTGTAATGTAGCCCTGAAATGCCACAATTTTTAGCAAATAGAGAGATAGACATATGACACAGATAACACACTGGTCAATATGTGGGCTGGATTACTTTCTTGTTATCCCAAAAGACTGTATATAAATGGAGTAACACTCAGAAAATCCAGTGTAATGTAGCCCTGAAATGCCACAATTTTTAGCAAATAGAGAGATAGGCATATGACACAGATAACACACTGGTCAATATGTGGGCTGGATTACTTTCTTGTTATCCCAAAAGACTGTATATAAATGGAGTAACACTCAGCAAATCCAGTGTAATGTAGCCCTGAAATGCCACAATTTTTAGCACACAGAGAGATAGGCGTCTGACACAGATAAAAAAAATCCAGCCCACATATTGACCAGTGTGTTTTTACCCAAAAGACTGTATGGAAATAGGGTAACACTCAGCAAATCCAGTGTAATGTAACCCTGAAAAGCCACAACTTTTAGCACACTGATAGATCAAGTGTCTGACAAAAAGTGCCCACATTCAAATATCTGCCCTGTATTTTTTTTTTGTTTTGGACAGCAAAATTGTGTCAATAAGTAGGCTATGAGTGACACAGCAAAAAAATTCTATGGATGCCTGAAATGGCCAAATTTTTAGCGCAATGATATGCAATCCATGTGGTGGACAAAACCCAGTGTAATATATCTGCCCTGTAGCTAAATATTTTTTGGGCAGATAACTATTTTTTTGGGCAGCAAAATGGTGTCAAGAACTTTATAAGACCCTCCAAAAAAATTCTACAGTACCACAAAAAATGCCAGATTTCTAGGCACCCTCAGATGTCAGGCCTGGGACAAGCAAACCCCTTTAAAATAGCTGTATTTTCATGCTGTATTATGAAAAGTATCTACCTGTATTCTGCAGTGTCAACAAGCAATTAGACAAAGAAAAAGGTGTTCTGGATTGCGTTGAAAAAAATAGTCAGGATTAAGATGGCAAAATAATTTACTGCCCACTGAGACCTAGGGCTGTGTAGATGCGGTCAATATAGCCTATAGGCAGCAGCAGCAGACAGTAATGGAATGGACCCTCTTGATGTATGCAATGAAGTATGCCACATAGAATGTCTGTCTGCTACTGAGATCTCTATACCCACATGCAGTACGTGCATGCCTTGCACTGATATGTATATAGCCTCATACACTCCCTGCCTATCTAGCACTGCAATCTATATACACCGTAATGAGTCATTAGAAGGACTGTTGATTAAGCTGTATTTGTGTCTTCTTTGATCTTAGACCTACACTACCTTCTAAACCCCAAATCTGACCCTATCTCGGCAGCAGCTCTCCCTACACTCGCTAATTCCGGAGCAGACAGAGCCGAACATGGCGCCGCCGGGTCTCATACACTTGATGATGCTGTGCGGCCAGCCAATTGTAATACCACAAAAAAGATGGCTGCAGCATTACATTGCATGGCAGACAATCCCTGCATGTTGATTGACGCTCTAAAGAGCGCCAAAAAATGCAGGGCGTGCACCAGAGCTCACGCTGAGCAAACACGGAAATGCTCGCTGCTCGTCGAGTAACGCGATTACAGTGATGCTCTGGTGAATAACGAGCATTACCGAGCATGTTCGCTCATCACTAATGGATTTCTGCATTTTTTGTTTTAGACTGATGAAGGTCAGGTATTGACCGAAGTGTCTCTTAATTTTCTGAAATTTCTTCATTCAATAAATAAGTTCTTGAACACACCTATATGAGTGCCAAGTATTTTTACATTGTAGCTGACGGATTTGGTTATCCTACTTGTGCACCACCAGAATTCCAGAAGTGACGTGTTTTTCTAATTACTGTAATCCGTGAGCAGTATGTTTTGAAGTAGCATAATAATTACTAATTTACCAGAATAAACACAGCTTTCTATGTTAAATAATTGCAATGTACCCATAAAAATCCGATGATATATGGTGAATCCATATTGAATCTGATTTATGATTGAGAGAAGTGTCATCACATTGAATGCAAAACACTACATCTGGGCAATTAAAATGAAAAAAGCATACACAGAATGGGAGGAATAGGGCTAAGCAACAGCACATGTGAAAAAAACTTGGGTATACTAATAGATCACAGACTGAACATGAGTCAACAGTGTGATGCAGCAGCAAAAAGGCAAATACATTTCTAGGATGTATTAACAGAAGCATACAGTCTAGATCACGTGAAGTCACTATTGCCCTCTACTCCTCTTTGGTCAGACCTCATCTAGAATACTGTGTCCAGTTTTGGGCACCACATTTTAAAAAAGACATCAACAAACTGGAGCAAGTTCAGAGAAGAGCGACCAGAATGGTGACCGGTCTGCAAACTATGTGCTATGAGGAACTGTTGAAAGATTTGGGAATGTTTAGCTTGCAAAAGAGAAGACTAAGGCTACTTTCACACTTCAGGCTTTTTGTGTCAGGCATAATCCGTCCTATGCCTGACAGGACGGATCCGGCACTGATTTTAAAAAACTGATGCAACTGATCAGGTTTTTTTGCTGGATCCGTCCTGACCTTTTCAACCCGGAAAGATAAAATTTCCATGTTGAAAATGCAGTTATCAACGCCCGGACCGAGGAGAGAGAGAAAGAGACCTTGGATTCCGGATCAGTTTTCTGACGAATTTGTCAAAAGACTGGTCCGGCTCCATACATTTGCATTGTTTCCGGCCGCCTGAAGTGCCGATTCAGGCACTATCAGGCGGCTCCGGAAAAAAAAAAAACGTTGCAGCCAGCGTCCTGTCCGGCCGCAGGAATGTACATTTCCGACGGATCCGGTCAAAAATGGACGCAACGCAGTGACATCAGGCGCGATCCGGCGCTAATGTAAGTCAATGGTAGAAAAACGCATCCGGTAACGGATGTGTTTTTTTAAAAACACGCCGGATCGCGCCTGATACAAAAAGCCTGAAGTGTGAAAGTAGCCTAAGAGAAGACTTAATAGCTGTATACAAATTTCTCAAGGGCTGTCACATTGTAGAAGGATCATCTTTATTCTCATTTGCACAAGGAAAGTCTAGAAGCAATGGGATGAAACTGAATGGGAGGAGACACAGATTAGATATTAGAAAAATCTTTTTGACAGTTAGGGTGATCAATGAGTGGAACAGGCTGCCACGAGAGGTGGTGAGTTCTCCTTCAATGGAAGTCTTCAAACAGAGGCTGTACAGACATCTGTCTGGGATGATTTAGTGAATCCTGCTTTGAGCTGGGGGTTGGACTAGATGGCTCAGGAGGTCCCTTCCAACTATAACATTCTATGATTCTACAAAGAAACTAGTGCATGCTGATTTTTTTTCACACACTCAGATTTGAGCCGTGAAAAAAAAATTCTCCTTTGCACTGTCCCACTGAAAAACATTGTTTCGTTTTTTACTGACAGTACTGGGATCCAAAATATGGTCGTGTGACCTTGGCCTAAGGCTATGTTCACATATTATTTGGTCAATATTTTACATCAGCATTTGTGAGCCAAAACCAGGAGTGGGTGATAAATACTGAAGTGGTTACGTGCTTCTAATATACTTTTCCTCTGATTGTGCCACTCCTGGTTTTGGATTACACATACTTATGTAAAATACTGACCAAATACTGAACGTGGACTAAGTATTATTACGATTTATTTTTATAGCACCATTGATCCCATGGTGTTTTACATCAGAAGGGGTTACACACAAGATACAAATATAAAATACAGTGAACAAACTAAAAATGACAGAGTGATACAGATGGAAGAGGGCCTTGACCTTGCGGACTTACAGTCTACAGGGTAATGAGAAAGGAGACAGGATTGAAGGGAATAGAAATGATATTGTGTATATGCTTAAATGCAAAAGGTGGTGAGGTGGGCTGTAGTCAGATTTCAGTATAGTTTTTTTAACAGAAGTTTTGATCTGCCATAGGGGTTTTGAAAAGTTAAATTCATCTTAATATGAATTAATTAAATTCTTAATTAATTCTTAGCCAATGTAGAGGCTTTTTGTGCAGCGACAATCACTCAGATATTAGCATACACAATTTGTGTTATTGTTCTCAACTATCAGAGTACAGAGGTAAGGACACATTAACATTTAGAACTTAAAGGGTGTTTCTGGTTGGGGCACTTATGGCAAATCACTAAGATATGCCATCAATGGAAATTGGCGTGAGCCGCAGATACATGGACTCCTTTCTAGTTCTAACAGCTTTCTATGGGACCTCGTTCTTGAGACTGAGGTGTCTCACATAGGATTTCTGTTACATACATTTTATAATCTTGATGTCAAGAATAACCATAGGGCAAAAATAAAATTAACAAGAAGAGTAAAACTATTATATGTGGCCAAGTACTTGGCACACAGATCATTAGTGCTTTGGGATATGTACAAGAGTATTTTTCACATATCTTTTGCAAAAGAATGACAGTGTGGCAATAGTTTTTGCGTCTTTTTACAAATATTGCATTTATCCTTAGGATTTGGAAACATTTAGTGTTTTTTGCAGAGGCAAATGTTAATCTAGGGACGAAGCTTTGACTCAGGAGCATTTAGATGGTTACAGTATGAAGTAATAGGCCAATTCATTAGGATCCCCAGGGCCTCGTACTACTGAATCGTAGGCGCACGCAGAACAAGCTAAGAACACAGCCTGAAGGAACTGTGCATTACAACATCACCTCTGCAATATATCTGTCACTACTCACCACTGGCGTTAATAGAGATTTCTTATCTACTCATTTATTACAGCTCCCTTCTTTCTCTACCTCTGGGCCTACCTACACATTTAATGCATAAGTCATAATTAATGGAGAGGTTTTCCTCCAGCTTAGTGGAATAGATAATAATTAATAATCAACATAAATTTGTTGGCTGTCGACTCCTAAGATACCTAGAGAATATTTTTTTCTTGCCAACTGAACTTCATAAAAACAGATATGAAAGGCCAATTGTGGACTGCGATGTTCTTAACATTTATATTTGTATCTTGGAGAGCCAGAAATGAAAAAGGAAATGAAAAATCAACTACTAAGGGATGAAAAGCGCATTATGCGCATTTTTTGTGGATAATTGTGAAAATGTGTAACAAAAAGGAAAAAGATATATTGGACAAGGGACATTATATATTTAATTAGGTACAAACATGCATCTGTTGGTGATCAAATTATTGAAAATTCACTCTTTCACTATGAATACATTTTTGGTCCAATTTTTTTAACCATCGATTGCATTGATGAGAATGAGAAGAATGACCCTTTAACCATTAAGCTATATAAACTTCTTGTTATCCTGGTGCTGTGCTCTGTTAAGTGATGTCATGTTAAGTATGGACATGTCCGACTCCTACAATGCCAGGGTTGGTCCATGCATTTACCAGCTTTTACGGTGAATCTAAAATTGCTACCAGACTCCACAATGACCTTTATCTGCCCTATTGATTCCTACTTTTGAAAAACCCCTTTGTCCCTATGCCTTTTTTTAAAGATTTTTTTAAAGAAAATGAACAGTGCCTTAAACACCTTCCCTGGGTCCAGAACTGAGTCTCCACTGCTGCTCCTGGTGTTTGCTTTTGTCTGATGTGTTCAACTCTCAGTACCTTGTGCCGTCAACAAGGGCAAAGACACGGAGCTGAGTTATTGAGCACTGATGACAGTAACAGAAATCAGGAGCAGCAGGGATTAAGCACTGTACTTGCGAAAGGTGAGTAAAGCCTGTGTTAGGGTGGCGGAACGCACAAAATAAATATAAATAATAGGTGCGTTCGCAGCCTGGGGTCCACCGTGCAGGCAGAGCCTGCTGCTAGTAAGATGGCGGTATGGCGAACTCTGTTACTTCACAGAGTTGCAACTATAGATACTGTGGCACTATATGGCGGTATAAGCGAACTCTGTTACACCACAGAGTCGCTAAGGTAGAGACGCAGAGATATGTACTGTGTCCTGTTAACTCCACAGGGATGCACAGACAACTGCTGTGTGGACAGCAGTCCATAGTAATGCAATCAGCAACGCAATCAGACAATCTCCTCACCGGAGAAGCCGGTATTCTAGGGGCTTATTTCAGCCAAGCCCTAAAAACGTGCATACAAGTCTCCTCATCGGAGGTGCCGGTATTCTAGGGGCTTATTTCAGCCGAGCCCTAACACATGCGTGCAAGATCACACTGGCGCAGAGCACATAATGCAATTGATACTAGCGCATGGCCGCATGGTCATACAACCTTTTCATAGCAGCAACTGCAGGACCTGCCAGAAAAGGACCAATAAGAAACTATTCCAGAACACATGTAATTTCAGGACCTTCCTAGCGGACCAATAGGAGCTGCTGCAGTACCTGAGCATGTGACCCTGATCTCCAATGAGAGATCTTACCCTAGGCATGCTCAGAAGGGGAAACGCAGGACTTAGTCTTAAAGACGTCTGCTCGCCGCTAACCAGTACTGGCTACAATAGCAGAACCTGGAGAGGCAGCAGCAAAGTCTCTGCACAGTATTAGACCTGGCGAGACGCTGGGACTGACGTTTTTGCTGAGCAGGCTCCACTGCAGCTGGAGATGGATGGGGGACCGCTGCGGGACTGGTTCGAGACTCCCCTTGTGCAGAAGCAGGAACTCGACCCCTAACAGTCTGTTTCTTTATAAAACACCTTTAAAGAAGTCTTCCACCACTTTGATATGGTAATATATCCATTGGATAAGTCATCAATTTAAATAAGTGTGTGACCAGCACCCGACACCCCCTCCGATCAGCTGATTGAAGCACCGGCAGAGGCAAGCTGTAAATAAGAGCTCATCTGTAGTATCCACAAGCTGCCACTTGGTGCACATGCTCTCATGATTCACCGGTATTGCCGATAAGAGTGGACGGTCACATGACCACAAGTATGTGATCTGCAAACCTGCATGCTTCCAGTCACATTCTGACTAGACATGCCTGGCTTTTGTCAATACAAGTGAATTGTGTGAAGCCGAGCAAGTCTGGTCAGGTTTATGGTCAACTTGCTGAAAAGAAGACATTACTGTAGACTGTATACAAGAAGAACCAAGCAGCCCAAGGACTGTACATTAGGTCAATGGAAATCTGTACTGACATCTGATGAGTCAAAATTTGAGATTCTTGGTTCCAATTGCTATGTCTCTGTGAAGCACAGTAAGAGTGAGCAAAGGGTTTTTACATGTGTGGTATCCACCATGAAGCATGGCGGGGGAGGTGTGACGATGTATGGGTGCTTTGTTGATGACACTATTAGCGATCGATACCAAAGTCAAGAAGCACTTACCTGGCATGGCCACCACAGCATTCTGCAACATCATGCCATTCCTTCTGGTTTGCACTTAGTGAGACCATCATTTGTGTATGTGTTATGATTTGGTAGCTTAGGAGAGCTGGCAAAAACGGCAATACACCAGAGAGGTTGGAATCTACTGGATTGCAGTACCCTGACTAACCACCACAACTAAAGACAGCCGTGGAGCGTACCTACGTTGGTCCTAGATGCCTCGTCACAGCCTGAGAGGTTAACTATACCTAAAGATAGAAAGAGGAAAGCTACCTGCCCCGGAGCAGATCCCCAAAAAACATAGGAAGCCCCCAAACATGTAATGGCGGTTAGACAAGAGGAAATACAGACACAGACAGAAAATAGTATGAGCAAACGTTGGGGCCCAAACTACCTGGACAGAAAAGGATAGGAAGGACACTTACTGCAATCCAAAAAACCCTAAAAAATACCAACTCTACTAATTGCAAAAACACCTGAGATAACACGACCTCTACCACCTAAATTAGTTCTCTGGTGTCACAAAACTAAGCCGCAGCCACTGAAAAAACTGGAAAAGGCAAATGAACAAATAACAGTGGCTCAGATAAACTGAGAGGAGCACAAGCCCCCGGAGGGGACCTGGCTGACCTCCAAAGAAGTGCAGGGAACAATGCAAAAAGCAAGCACAAAAATAAAAGCAGAAAATATCTTATCTGATAGCAGAAGATGCAGGCAAGACTCAGCAAGCTTCCAAGTGAACCAGGAACCACAGCTGAGACAAGAACAATTGATCACCGGCAACCATGATGGGAGGGAACCTCCCTTATATAAGACCAGTCTGTAACTCCTGATTGCCAATCTTCATTGAATGGTTCAGTACTGTTTGTAACCACCAGAGGGAGCTTCTGCTCAGAATTCATTTCTAACACATTCACAACAGTATGTAAGGGATATGTACACATTGTAAAAAGAAATACGAGAGCCAGTGCATGCATAGGTGTGCCCAAACTTTTGGCCAGTATTGTGATAAAAAATATTTTAGGAGAAAATAATAATTTGATTATTTTTTTTTTTTGCAACAAGAGAAGGGGATTTTTTTTATTTATTTTTTTTGCAGATGTTTTATGTGTATATTTTGTACATAATTTTTCCCCTAAAACATCATCAAAAATATTTGGTGAACATTTTTATTCACCTTTATTTATCATAGTAGCTCCAGTTAAAGGGAAATCATTCCACTGGAGTGACACTGGTCACTGGCAGAGCTGATCTGGGTCTTCTAGGGACTGAGAAGCTCTGCTATGCTAGCTAAAACCAGCAATCACGTGATCACAAGGTCTTACAGAGGCAGGGCCGATGTTCATTAAGTACTCTGTAGCCGGCAGCACAGAAGGCATTAGCAGTTTCTGGAAGCCGGCACCCAAATTGCTCCTACTAGAACATAGGAGTAAAAGCTTTAACCCAGTGCCATAAGCTTACAATCACAAGGTATTAAAGCCCAGGACCAAGTGCCATAAATTTACTCTACTTTGCAATTATAGAGTTAAGAAAAAAGGAATTAAGGAAAGACATAATCAACCTGTAATCAGAAATGCTCAAGGCAGATACTGCTTGTGTAATGATTAAGTGTGTGCACATTATCTATAATACTGACAGTCACTGATGTCCCCACAGGAGATGGATTTCAAGATATTATAGAACACTGGGTCCATATGGCACTCGGTCATTTGTCATTATGTGCATTTATTAAGCCAATCAATTCTATGGATTATATTTTGTTTTATGGATATAGTTTGTTCTTTTTTATCTTATGTTATTGTGTGCTGAAAATAGTTCATGATTACTAACATTATACAGTGGGATGAAGAATATTAACCCTTTGTGAAGGCTTCTATTATGAAACACTTGACCTTTTATCAAGATGTAGGATCATAAAAATGAAATTAAATAGAAGAAATTAAACACGTAATACTATTGTTGTCTTATTACTGCATTGAAACGTTTTATTTGTTTTTAGAAAAATCTTCTCAGAATTTACTGCTAGAAAGGGTGACTACACCTTTGGCTGGGAATACCAAGGTTGAAGCAGTAACTGGTAGAAATACATAGGAGATCTTGCACACAACACTTAGAGATACAGACAATCAGTGTGAGTTAGGATGATTAATGTCATGTTTTAAATGCAGTACAATCTGTGGACAGCACGGAATAGAGAAGGAGAAGCTGAGCGGGATTATATATAGCTTTGTAGGAAAAGACTCAGTATAAGTGATCGCTCACATGAGCGCATAACAAGGTTCAGTGCCATCCGATATTTCATCGGACAGCACACGGACCAATGTCATACAATGGAGCAGTGCAGAGCGGTGATTTTTTTTCTCATGCTGATTCACCATATGAAAAGAGTCACACCATGCTGCAAGTGGCGGAATTCGGATTACATGCACCCATACAAGTCTAGAGGTGTGTGTGAAACATCGCACTGTTTTTTGTACTTGGATGTCATCGGATGTCACACCACAGTATTTTCTCTCATCCAAGAGAATCGGGCTGATTATACTCATCCCATTCTAATCAAATTTTGATCAGAATTTGATCAGAATTTTCTCGGATGTGGAGAAGATAGGCTGATTATACTCATCCCATTCTAATCAAATTTTGATCAGAATTTGATCAGAATTTTCTCGGATGTGGAGAAGATAGAAAAAAATATTTCTCCATCTTCTCCATTCTGTCAGTCCATGAAAATCATACCGCACTGAATATCATCTAAGTGAGGTCTGATTTTTTCCTCAAACTCATTAACTTGCATGACTGAGTACAATCAGAATATCGGATGCAAATTGTGTATGCTGAAATTTTTTCAAAGGATAGACTCTGTCTGAGGAAAAAATTGGATATGTGCATGGCCCCATAGAATATTATTGGTCCGAGTGCAGTTTGATGTTTTGTCGCATATCAATTGAACCGAAAAAATGATCGTCTGCACAAGCCCTAAGTATGAATGCATCTTTAGGCCACGTGCACACATTGAGTATTTGAGTTTTTAACTCTGTATTTATAAGTCAAAACCAGGAGTGGAACACTGACAGGAGAACTATAATAGAAACACATCACCACTTCTGGATTTATCACCCACTCCTGTTTTGGCTTACAAATGCTGAGTTAAAAAACTCACCAAATACTGAACATGTGCATGTGGCATTACATAGTGTAAAACAATATTTGCAGGAGTGCAACTTTTACCCTTTTCCGACATCGGGCGTACATTTATGCCGATGTCAGACTCCCTCCTTTTGATGTGGACTCTGGCGGTGAGCCCACATCGTTCCCTGGACATGTCAGCTCTTTTGATCGTACTTCAACATGTCGACTTACTAACAGGTGCACACAACTAAATGAATTTCCTGCATTTTCTTAGTAGCACTTTCCTTCTTGCACTATGCCAGACTGAAGCAACATTTCTGGCATAGATTATGGCAAAACTTTGATGAATTTGGCAGATGGGCAATGTGATTTTCTGGATTTTTTTTAGATTCTGTCTCTCACAGTTGAAGTGTACCTACGCTAAAAATTACAGACCACTCAATTCTTTTTAAGTGGGAAAACTTGCAAAATCGGCAGTGTATCAAATGCTTATTTTCCCCACTGTATCTAGTGATTTGGATATTATAAACTTACCAATGGCACCAATAAATGTTGCATCAATGACAAATATAATTTCCTACCCATGGCATATATGGTGTAAAATAAACATCAATAAGTATGACAAAACATTTTATAAACCTTACCAATGTGGTAAAGATGTAATGATAATATTCTGTCATCATCCCCATTGCCATTGCCTGCAAAACAAGCAGAAATGTGTAACATGAGAAATTAAACAGAAACATGGTTTTAGACATAGATTTGAAAATGATTCCTCAGAGACATCCATCTTATGTATGATAGATGTGTGCATGAGTTGTATGAAACTGGTTGAGAAGCCGAGCTCACTGCAGACAAGCCACGTGCCGGCTGAGTTATACAGATGACATGTGTCTGTATCCAGCCTGGATGAAAATGTGTATGGCGGCGTCATTGTGATAATTATTCATTTACAATCATTTGTTCAATGGTTATTCGAAAAAAATATTGCTATTTAACCCCTTGACCCCCAAGGGTGGTTTGCACGTTAATGACCGGGCCAATTTTTACAATTCTGACCACTGTCTCTTTATGAGTTTATAACTCTGGAACGCTTCAATGGATCTTAGCGATTCTAAAAAATTTTTCTCGTGACATATTGTACTTCATGACAGTTGTAAAATTTCTTCGATATAACTTGTGATCATTTATGAAAAAAATGGAAATATGGCGAAAATTTGGAAAATTTTGCTATTTCCAAACTTTGAACTTTTATTCCTTTAAAATAGAGAAATATGTCACACAAAATAGTTACTAAATAACATTTCTCACATGTCTACTTTACATCAGCACAATTTTGGAACCAACATTTTTTTTTGTTACGAAGTTATAAGGGTTAAAAGTTGACCAGCGATTTCTCATTTTTACAACAAATTGTAAAAAAACATTTTTTTAGGGACCACCTCACATTTGAAGTCACTTTGAGGGGTCTATATGGCAGAAAATACCAAAAAGTGACACCATTCTAAAAACTGCACCCCACCCCTTCACAGGAGCTGAAGCAACTTGGAAGGAAAAATTGAACATTTAACTTTTTAGTCACAAAAATGATCTTTTACAAACAATTTTTTTTATTTTAACAAGGGTAAAAGGAGAAAATGGACAGAAAAAGTTGTTGTGCAATTTCTCTTGAGTACGCTGATACCCCATATGTGGTGTAAAACCACGGTCTGGACGCACGGCAGGGAAGGGAAGGAGCACCGCTTGACTTTTTCAAACCAAAATTGGCTGGAATTGAGATTGGACGCCATGTCGCGTTTGCAGAGCCCCTGATGTGCCTAAACAGTGGAAACCCCCCACAAATGACCCCATTTGGGAGAAAACTACTGTGTGGGCACACTTCGGGGCTCGGAAAAGAAGTAGTGATGTTTAGTAATTGAGACTTTGATGGAATGGTCTGCGGGTGTCATGTCGTGTTTGGAGAGCCCCTGATGTGCCTAAACAGTGGAAACACCCCACAAGTGACCTTATTTTTTAAACTAGACCCCCAAGGAACTTATCTAGATGTGTGGTAAGAACTTTGAACCCCAAGTGCTTCACAGAAGTTTATAACGTAGAGCCATAAAAATAAAAAATCATATTTTTTTCCACAAAAATGATATTTTTGCCCCCAATTTTTTATTTTCCCAAGGGTAACAGAAGATATTGGACCCCAATAGTTATTGTGCAATTTGTCCTGATTATGCTGATACCCCATATGTGGGGGTAAACTTCTGTTTGGGCGCATAGCAGAGCTCAGAAGGGAAGGTGCACCGTTTGACTCTTTCAATGCCGAATTGGCTGGTATTGAGATCAGACGCCATGTCAAGTTTGGAGAGCCCCTGATGTGCCTAAACAGTGGAAACCTCCCAATTAGTGTTGAGCATTCCGATACCGCAAGTATCGGGTATCGGCCGATATTCGCTGTATCGGAATTCCGATACTTAGTTCCGATATTTTTCATATATCGTATACCGGAATCGGAAGTTCCCATAATTCTTTGAGAGGCAATGTGATTTTAGTCAGCCAATGAGGAATCTTATGAAGTGTGGGCACATCCTGTAATGCTGCGGTCATCTTAACTAATGGCATGGCTGTGATTGGCTGCTGAAATGATGTCAGAATGCACTATAAAAGGCGCCGCCTCCATTTTAGCGTCACTGTGCTGTGAACTCAGTTAGGGACAGAACGCTGCTGTGCTGACTCTGAGGGACAGTTAGACATTGCGATTTTGTGTACTCTACTGTGCTTTAGGCAGGCTAGTTTACCAACCGCTGTGTAAAGCTTCCTTTTGCCAGTGTTGTTTTAACAGCTCTGTGCAAGGTGTGTGTGAGAGTGCATGTGACGCTGCAGTTTGCTCTGCATCCACCGCTGTTTGTAGGCATCTGCACGTGTCACTCACTGACTCTTTTTTTTATTTGATTTTGTGGAATTGGTGCAGCTCCATTATATTTGCCAAAAATCTAATATATTAGTGTGACGCGCTTCCATCCGTATACAATACATTGGTTGCAAACTATAGAAGTAGACAAAGGGGCGTTTCACAGCTACTGAACAGTTGTGTTTCAGTGTTCACTGTAGTCTGTGAGCTTTTCATTTTTTGAGTGCAGATCACGCTCCAGTTAGTTCTTCAACTACTGCTCGTTGTAGTCTGCTGAGCGTGTGTCACTGCCTCATCCTTCACTAATTGGTGCTGCTCCATTATATTTGAAAAAAATCTAATCTATTAGTGTGACGAGCTTCCATCCGTATACAATACATTGGTTGCAAACACTATAGAAGTAGACAAAGGGGCGTTTCACAGCTACTGAACAGTTGTGTTTCAGTGTTCACTGTAGTCTGTGAGCTTTTAATTTTTTGAGTGCAGATCACACTCCAGTTAGTTCTTCAACTACTGCTGGTTGTAGTCTGCTGAGCGTGTGTCACTGCCTCATCCTTCACTAATTGGTGCTGCTCCATTATATTTGAAAAAAATCTAATCTATTAGTGTGACGCGCTTCCATCCGTATACAATACATTGGTTGCAAACACTATAGAAGTAGACAAAGGGGCCTTTCACAGCTACTGAACAGTTGTGTTTCAGTGTTCACTGTAGTCTGTGAGCTTTTCATTTTTTGAGTGCAGATCACGCTCCAGTTAGTTCTTCAACTACTGCTGGTTGTAGTCTGCTGAGCGTGTGTCACTGCCTCATCCTTCACTAATTGGTGCTGCTCCATTATATTTGAAAAAAATCTAATCTATTAGTGTGACGCGCTTCCATCCGTATACAATACATTGGTTGCAAACACTATAGAAGTAGACAAAGGGGCCTTTCACAGCTACTGAACAGTTGTGTTTCAGTGTTCACTGTAGTCTGTGAGCTTTTCATTTTTTGAGTGCAGATCACGCTCCAGTTAGTTCTTCAACTACTGCTGGTTGTAGTCTGCTGAGCGTGTGTCACTGCCTCATCCTTCACTAATTGGTGCTGCTCCATTATATTTGAAAAAAATCTAATCTATTAGTGTGACGCGCTTCCATCCGTATACAATACATTGGTTGCAAACACTATAGAAGTAGACAAAGGGGCCTTTCACAGCTACTGAACAGTTGTGT
>JARQOD010000002.1:381665478-381733990 GCA_033576555.1 Oophaga sylvatica | reverse complement strand
GCCCCTGATGTGCCTAAACAGTGGAAACCCCCCACAAATGACCCCATTTGGGAGAAAACTACTGTGTGGGCACACTTCGGGGCTCGGAAAAGAAGTAGTGATGTTTAGTAATTGAGACTTTGATGGAATGGTCTGCGGGTGTCATGTCGTGTTTGGAGAGCCCCTGATGTGCCTAAACAGTGGAAACACCCCACAAGTGACCTTATTTTTTAAACTAGACCCCCAAGGAACTTATCTAGATGTGTGGTAAGAACTTTGAACCCCCAAGTGCTTCACAGAAGTTTATAACGTAGAGCCATAAAAATAAAAAATCATATTTTTTTCCACAAAAATGATATTTTTGCCCCCAATTTTTTATTTTCCCAAGGGTAACAGAAGATATTGGACCCCAATAGTTATTGTGCAATTTGTCCTGATTATGCTGATACCCCATATGTGGGGGTAAACTTCTGTTTGGGCGCATAGCAGAGCTCAGAAGGGAAGGTGCACCGTTTGACTCTTTCAATGCCGAATTGGCTGGTATTGAGATCAGACGCCATGTCAAGTTTGGAGAGCCCCTGATGTGCCTAAACAGTGGAAACCTCCCAATTAGTGTTGAGCATTCCGATACCGCAAGTATCGGGTATCGGCCGATATTCGCTGTATCGGAATTCCGATACTTAGTTCCGATATTTTTCATATATCGTATACCGGAATCGGAAGTTCCCATAATTCTTTGAGAGGCAATGTGATTTTAGTCAGCCAATGAGGAATCTTATGAAGTGTGGGCACATCCTGTAATGCTGCGGTCATCTTAACTAATGGCATGGCTGTGATTGGCTGCTGAAATGATGTCAGAATGCACTATAAAAGGCGCCGCCTCCATTTTAGCGTCACTGTGCTGTGAACTCAGTTAGGGACAGAACGCTGCTGTGCTGACTCTGAGGGACAGTTAGACATTGCGATTTTGTGTACTCTACTGTGCTTTAGGCAGGCTAGTTTACCAACCGCTGTGTAAAGCTTCCTTTTGCCAGTGTTGTTTTAACAGCTCTGTGCAAGGTGTGTGTGAGAGTGCATGTGACGCTGCAGTTGCTCTGCATCCACCGCTGTTTGTAGGCATCTGCACGTGTCACTCACTGACTCTTTTTTTATTTGATTTTGTGAATTGGTGCGCTCCATTATATTTGCAAAAAATCTAATTATTAGTGTGACGCGCTTCCATCCGTATACAATACATTGGTTGCAAACACTATAGAAGTAGACAAAGGGGCGTTTCACAGCTACTGAACAGTTGTGTTTCAGTGTTCACTGTAGTCTGTGAGCTTTTCATTTTTTGAGTGCAGATCACGCTCCAGTTAGTTCTTCAACTACTGCTGGTTGTAGTCTGCTGAGCGTGTGTCACTGCCTCATCCTTCACTAATTGGTGCTGCTCCATTATATTTGAAAAAAATCTAATCTATTAGTGTGACGCGCTTCCATCCGTATACAATACATTGGTTGCAAACACTATAGAAGTAGACAAAGGGCCTTTCACAGCTACTGAACAGTTGTGTTTCAGTGTTCACTGTAGTCTGTGAGCTTTTCATTTTTTGAGTGCAGATCACGCTCCAGTTAGTTCTTCAACTACTGCTGGTTGTAGTCTGCTGAGCGTGTGTCACTGCCTCATCCTTCACTAATTGGTGCTGCTCCATTATATTTGAAAAAAATCTAATCTATTAGTGTGACGCGCTTCCATCCGTATACAATACATTGGTTGCAAACACTATAGAAGTAGACAAAGGGGCCTTTCACAGCTACTGAACAGTTGTGTTTCAGTGTTCACTGTAGTCTGTGAGCTTTTCATTTTTTGAGTGCAGATCACGCTCCAGTTAGTTCTTCAACTACTGCTGGTTGTAGTCTGCTGAGCGTGTGTCACTGCCTCATCCTTCACTAATTGGTGCTGCTCCATTATATTTGAAAAAAATCTAATCTATTAGTGTGACGCGCTTCCATCCGTATACAATACATTGGTTGCAAACACTATAGAAGTAGACAAAGGGGCCTTTCACAGCTACTGAACAGTTGTGTTTCAGTGTTCACTGTAGTCTGTGAGCTTTTCATTTTTTGAGTGCAGATCACGCTCCAGTTAGTTCTTCAACTACTGCTGGTTGTAGTCTGCTGAGCGTGTGTCACTGCCTCATCCTTCACTAATTGGTGCTGCTCCATTATATTTGAAAAAAATCTAATCTATTAGTGTGACGCGCTTCCATCCGTATACAATACATTGGTTGCAAACACTATAGAAGTAGACAAAGGGGCCTTTCACAGCTACTGAACAGTTGTGTTTCAGTGTTCACTGTAGTCTGTGAGCTTTTCATTTTTTGAGTGCAGATCACGCTCCAGTTAGTTCTTCAACTACTGCTGGTTGTAGTCTGCTGAGCGTGTGTCACTGCCTCATCCTTCACTAATTGGTGCTGCTCCATTATATTTGAAAAAAATCTAATCTATTAGTGTGACGAGCTTCCATCCGTATACAATACATTGGTTGCAAACACTATAGAAGTAGACAAAGGGGCCTTTCACAGCTACTGAACAGTTGTGTTTCAGTGTTCACTGTAGTCTGTGAGCTTTTCATTTTTTGAGTGCAGATCACGCTCCAGTTAGTTCTTCAACTACTGCTGGTTGTAGTCTGCTGAGCGTGTGTCACTGCCTCATCCTTCACTAATTGGTGCTGCTCCATTATATTTGAAAAAAATCTAATCTATTAGTGTGACGCGCTTCCATCCGTATACAATACATTGGTTGCAAACACTATAGAAGTAGACAAAGGGGCCTTTCACAGCTACTGAACAGTTGTGTTTCAGTGTTCACTGTAGTCTGTGAGGAATAACCACACTTAGGCCTTATAACTTTTCTGACTTTCTTTATCAATCTACCAAGATGAAGAAGGCAGGGAGTAAGGCACGTGGTCGTGGCCGTGGAGTTGCAGCAGGGAGAGGACGTGGGGATTCTGTGCCTGCTGCTGCCGCACCCAGTGACACAGCATCCACCAGTTTTCCCCGTGAGCGTTCCTTTATGCGCACTTTTGTAGGAGCTCAGCGTACCCCCCTGCTGCGGGAAGAACAAATTGAAGCCGTTGTTGGTTGGATGGCAGCCAATGCATCGACTTCAATTGCTTCCACCTCCTCTCAGGACCACAGCACTGTTGAACAACCATCTGTCTCTTCACCGCCTGCCAAATTGCCCAGGCAGTCAGAGAGTTCTGAACTGGAGCCAGCTGAGTCTCTGCTTCTGTTCTCAGAATCTGTTGGCTTGGAAACAGGGGCCCAGCCAAGCAGCATTCTGGAATGTGAAGGAGAGGCAGTGTGCAGTGATGCGCAACAGCTGTGTCTCTCTGAATCTGAAGAGGCGGGTGAGCCAGTGCCGATGGTCAGCACACCGCAGAATGCATCTGATGATGATGAGACTCAGGTGCCATTTTCTGTTGAGCAAGGTGCTGGCCAGACCACCCAACAGCAGCAGGTGTTGGAAGGGGGTAGTGGAGATGATGAGGTCCAAGACCCAACATGGCGTGAGGAACAGGAAGGTGGTGGAGCAGCTCTGAGGAAGAGATTGCCCCAACGGTCCAAACAGTAGGGAGAGGTAGGCTGCAGACTCGGTTGCCTGTACCCTCCAGTTTGGCACCCGTTCGTAGCAGTTCTCTTCCAACAGCCAAAACGGGCGCTCCCAGGACTTGCAGTGCGTGGTCCTTTTTTGACACACTTGCAGATGATATTTGCTATGTCAAATGCAAGCTGTGTAATCAAAAAGTTAAAAGAGGTAAAAATACCAGTAACCTCAATACCACAAATATGTGGAAACATGTACGGATAAAGCACGTAGCTGAGTTACAAAGACACACTGGAGATGTAGGCCAACCTACAGCAGCACCTACATCTTCAGCTCGTGTTGGAGCCTCTTCCTCCAGCTCACACACAGCTGGTTCGGCTTCCTCACAGGATCGCCATGGAAGAACCTCTGTAACTGTTGTCCAGAGACCCAGTGTTATTCCACCCACAGCTGCAAGTTCCCTGTCATCCTCACACTCCCAGGCCACAAAACAGCCATCGGTAGCACAGGCATGGGATAAAAGACGGCCATACTCGGCAAACCATCCACGAGCACAGGCTCTGAATGCTGGCATTGCAAAACTCCTGTCCCTTGAAATGCTGTCATTCAGGCTGGTGGAGACTGACAGTTTCCGTAACTTTATGGCATTGGCAGTCCCACAATACAATGTGCCCAGCCGATTTTATTTCAGCAGGCAAGCCATCCCTGGTCTGCAAAAGCATGTCGAGGGAAAAATTAAACATGCGCTACTAAACGCCGTCAGTAGCAAGGTCCACCTGACCACCGATGCGTGGACCAGTACCCATGGCCAGGGACGATACCTTTCCCTCACTGCCCATTGGGTCAATGTTGTGGAGCCGGGTACAGATCTTGAGAGTGGCGCTATACGTGTTCTGCCAACTCCAAGGATTGCAGAAATCAAGTCTCTCCACATTGACTCCTCCTCCTACTCCAGTTCCTCAGAATCATCGCTGCAGGAGCTGTCACGGTCTACCTCCACATGGACCCGTGAACGCTTACCTGATGCGACCGATATGAGCACAGCCGTGGTCAAACGTCAACAGGCCGTCCTGAAATTAATTTACATGGGGAATCGAAGCCACACAGCGCAGGAGCTCTGGAATGCCATCAAGCAGGAGAGCGACGTGTGGTTTTTGCCAGCGAATCTCCAGCCAGGCTTGGTAGTGTGTGACAATGGCCGAAATCTGGTGGCAGCTCTGGGCCTTGGCAACCTCACTCACATACCATGTCTGGCACATGTGCTCAACTTGGTCGTGCAGAGTTTTTTGAGGGACTATCCGGATCTTGATGCACTGCTGCACAAGGTCCGCCTAGAGTGCGCTCACTTGCGACGTTCCAGCATGGCCAGATCGCGCATTGCAGCTCTGCAACGCAGATTTCGCCTTCCTGAACATCGCATCATATGTGACGT
Organism: Oophaga sylvatica; assembly: GCA_033576555.1. NCBI lineage: Eukaryota > Metazoa > Chordata > Amphibia > Anura > Dendrobatidae > Oophaga > Oophaga sylvatica. Next base: position 381,728,991 of record JARQOD010000002.1, on the reverse strand, counting down.
ACCCACCAGGTGGAATTCCACGTTACATATGTTGGAGCGGTTGTGTGAGCAGCAGCCAGCAGTAATGGAGTATCAGCTGCATCAGGCGCAATCAACTCGCAATTTGCGTCGTTCACACTTCACCACTACTGAGTGGGCCTCTATGAAGGACATCTGCCACGTTTTGCGTGCGTTTGATGAGTCAACGCGGATGGCGAGTGCAGATGATGCACTAGTCAGCCTGACTGTCCCCCTTATCTGCCTGCTTCAAAAAACACTGCAAGCAATAAGGGATGAGGTTTTGGAAGAGGTGGAGGATGAGGAGTCACAAATTCCATCACCTTCTGGACAGTCAGCGCAACGTGGTTCCTCACAAAGGGCTGGGCAGTGTTCACTTTGTGAGGAGGATGAGGAGGAGTCAATGGAGGAGGAAGACATCGCTCCAGAGGGAGGTACACAACGCTCTAGTCAGTATGTAGAGCGAAGGTGGGGTGATGCAGAGCAGGCAGAGATGACGCCTCTTGCAGGGGACAGCGTTTCTTGGCCAGTTGGGAGTCTGCAGCACATGGTTGATTTCATGCTGCAGTGCCTGAGAAACGACCGCCGCATCGCCCACATTCTCACCACGTCTGATTATTGGGTGTACACCCTCCTAGACCCTCGCTACCGGGACAACTTACAAACCCTCATCACACCGTTGAACCGGGAGCGTAAAATGCGGGAGTACCAAGACACACTGGTGCAATCCATAATGTTCTCCATTCCAGCCGAGAGCACTGCTGCTGCTACTGATTTACAAAGCAGCTCTGTGCGTCGAGGCAGTGGAGACAGCTCTGCAACAAGAGGGAGCACAAGCAGCGCCTCTGCACAGGGCAAGACCAGTATGTTCCAAATGTGGCGAAGTTTTGTGGCAGCGCCACCAATGTCTACACCATCCGAGACGGCTCCAGTCAGCAGGAGGCAACGTTTCCGTAAGATGGTGACAGACTACATGTCTTTCCCTCTCAGTGTACTCCCAGATGGCTCTTCCCCATTCAAGTTTTGGGTCTCTAAGCTGGATACATGGCCAGAGCTTAGCCAGTATGCATTGGAGGTGCTGGCTTGCCCTGCTGCCAGTGTATTATCGGAGCGCGTCTTTAGTGCCGCAGGTGGTGTACTAACAGACCGTCGCATGCGACTATCCTCCGATAATGTAGACCAGCTTACTTTTCTGAAAATGAACAAGGCATGGATCTCGCCAGAATTTGTCTGTCCGTTTTCAGATTAAATAACTGGTTCGCAACGTTATCTATGTCTCCTGTTATGTTCATCTTTCTACCACCTGAACTCTACTCCCTGTGCTACAACACTGCCAGTTGCTGCTCAGAAGTGTCGTGTCCACAGACCAATACACAAGCTATAGTGTTAGTGGGGTTCAGTAACGCCAGCTGTTCCCCTGCTGTGTGTCCGGCAACAAGTCTCCTGTTCCCTACACATGCACAGAAAAACCCATGTGGAACATGCTCCAAATAGGGAAGAGCCGTCACCCTGATTGTTATGCTTAAAACAGGAAATTGTGAAGTTTTCCAGGCCTAGAATGATAAATTTTTATGACAAATATGGACAAATAATAATTTGTCATCACAGCGCATATCTGCACATGTCTATTATAAATGGTAACAAAAACTAAAACATAGTCTTCACTTTTTGAAATTAATGCATAAAAGTACATTTCATACTTATCAATTAATGCTTTTTAAGGAACTTTATCTGTACCTGTAAGATAATGCAGTCAATGGATGTACGAATCATAAAATCCTCATCATCATCATCACGAGTTTTATTTATGACAGACATTATAAAATACACATACTGATGCCAACTGTAACTTCACACACCATATATGAAATGGCCAGCATCTAAACCTGGTAATAATGTGCAATAATAAATTATTACATCTAGAAAGTGCATCATGCATACTGACAATAGGTAGTACTAGTTATACCTGCAAGTGCTGTTGAATAGAGTTGAGCGATACTTTCCGATATCCTAAAGTATCGGAATCGGAATGGTATCGCCGATATCACTAAAAAATCGGCGATACCCGATACCGATACCGGAAGTCCCATGTAAGTCTATGGGAACAAAATATCGCAACTAAAAAAACCCCATTCTTTCCTTGTAAACACTAAATATACACACATAGAATACATATATATATATATACATGTCATTGTGACATATATATATACATATATGTATAGTTTATACACTTCTACATAGTAAAATATCCTTTGATTCAATTGCCGGGTAAAGCCGGCTTCAGTGAAAAGACAGAAGCACCCGACATGAAATGACACTCGGTGTACATAGGGTTAACCATGTCTTTTCATGTCGTTTGCTATCTGATTTGCACAAACAATTAAATCAGACTATGTGTGCAAAATTTCACACCTGTAGGGGTTAATTAAAGGTGTAAATTCGTTGTAAAAAAAACGGACTTTTTTGCTACGAATTTACACCTTTAATTAACCCCTACAGGTGTGAAATTTTGCACACATAGTCTGATTTAATTGTTTGTGAAAATTAGATAGCAAAGGACATGAAAATACATGGTTAACCCTATGTACACCAAGTGTCATTTCATGTCGGGTCACCCGACATGAAATGACACTTGGTGTACATAGGGTTAAACATTTCTTTTCATGTCCTTTGCTATCTAATTTGCACAAACAATTAAATCAGACTATGTGTGCAAAATTTCACACCTGTAGGGGTTAATTAAAGGTGTAAATTCGTTGTAAAAAAACGGACTTTTTTGCTACGATTTACACCTTTAATTAACCCCTACAGGTGTGAAATTTTGCACACATAGTCTGATTTAATTGTTTGTGCAAATTAGATAGCAAAGGACATGAAAAGACATGGTTAACCCTATGTACACCAAGTGTCATTTCATGTCGGGTTCTGCATTTTCACAAAAGCCGGCAATTGAATTAGCGGCTATTATACTATGTAGAAGTGTATGAACTACAAATATAAATATATATATATATATGTGTCACAAATTCAATGACATGTATATATATATATATATGAGGTGTAAAATTGCTGAAAAAAAATGGTGGGCTCCCGCCCTATTTTCGCAACCAGACAGACAAAGCCAGTGAGTGGGGGCAGATAATAATAGCCCAGAGAGGGACCATTATTTTTGGCCCCCCCCGGCTACTTAACATCTGCCCCCAGACACCCCAGAAAGGGCAAATCTCTAATTAGATTTGCCCTTTCTGGCACTTTGCCCGTCTATTCCCATTGCCCTGTAGCGGTGGCGAATGGGTTAATAAGGGGTTAAAATGACCTTGCAATTGAAAGGTCACTTTAAGCCAGGTTAATAATTGAGAGCTGTCAATTAGACAACTATCAATTATTAATCCTATTGTATGAAAGAAAAATCAAACACACACACTTTAATAAAAAAGAAGTTTAATGAAATAATCACACAGTTTTTGACCATATTTTATTTACCTGCTAAAACCATTTCCTGTAATAAAAATAAAATAAAAAAGCAAAATTATTCTTACCTATCCCATGCACAGTCAGGTCCCATGGTGTAATCCTTCAGAAAGGGTTAATGTTTACTGCAGGGACCGCAGCTAATGCTGCAGCCTCACAGTAAACCCCAAATGAATGAGTTCCTCTCCTGCCTGACAGGAGAGTAAAGGCTGGGTGTCACATAACGATACACCAGCGATCCCGACAACGATATGCACTTGTCAGGATCGCTGGTGTATCGCTACATGATCGCTGCTGAGCTGCCAAACAGGCAGCTCAGGCAGCGATCTGGGACAGCGACACTGCGGGTAACATCGCTTAAGGGCCCGTCTCACATAGCGATATCGCTACCGAGATCGCTGCTGAGTCACTAGTTTTGTGACGCAGCAGCGAGCTCACCAGCGATATCGCTGTGTGTGACATTCAGCGACGATCAGCCCCCCTGCCGGGTATCGCTGATCGTCGCAGAAATGTCAGGACCTTTTTTTGATCGCTGGTTTCCCTCTGACAGGCACGCATCGCTGCGTGTGACAGGCGGGAGACCAGCGATCCGCTGGTAACCAAGGTACACAGCGGGTTTCCAGGCACCGCGCAGCGCTTGGAAACCCGCTGTGTACCTTGGATACCAGCTCCCTGCATCAGGCGCTGGTATCCAAGGTACACAGCGGGTTTCTAGGCACAGCCCCGCGCCTGGAAACCCGCTGTGTACCTTGGTTACCAGCGGATCGCTGGTCTCCCGCCTGTCACACGCAGCGATGTGTGCCTGTCAGCGGGAAACCAGCGATCAAAAAAAGGTCCTGAGTCCATTTCAGCGACGATCAGCGATACCCGGCAGGGGGGCTGATCGTCGCTGAATGTCACACACAGCGATATCGCTGGTGAGCTCGCTGCTGCGTCACAAAACTAGTGACTCAGCAGCGATCTCGGTAGCGATATCGCTATGTGAGACGGGCCCTTAAGTGGAAAGCTTAATTGATTGCTTTCCACTTTCACTTCAGGTCAGCCAGGGACACAATCAGTGACGTCAGAGGGAACTGATTAACAAAAATAGGGGTTCCCTTCGAAAAAAAAATGGCGTGGGGTCCCCCCTATTTTTAACCAGCCAGATGAAGCAGACCGCTGAGGCCTGGATTTTCAGGCTGTTAAGGAGCCAAGATCCATGGACCTTGCCAGCCTGATAATACTAGGCCACAGCAGTCTGCATATCTTGGCTGATTAACAAAAATAGGGGATCCCCTCGAAAAAAATTGGCGTGGGGTCCCCCTATTTTTGTTAACCAGCCAGATGAAGCAGACCGCTGAGGCCTGGATTTTCAGGCTGTTAAGGAGCCAAGATCCATGGACCTTGCCAGCCTGATAATACCAGGCCACAGCAGTCTGCATATCTTGGCTGATTAACAAAAATAGGGGATCCCCTCGAAAAAAATTGGCGTGGGTCCCCCCTATTTTTGTTAACCAGCCAGATGAAGCAGACCGCTGAGGCCTGGATTTTCAGGCTGTTAAGGAGCCAAGATCCATGGACCTTGCCAGCCTGATAATACCAGGCCACAGCAGTCTGCATATCTTGGCTGATTAACAAAAATAGGGGATCCCCTCGAAAAAAATTGGCGTGGGGTCCCCCTATTTTTGTTAACCAGCCAGATGAAGCAGACCGCTGAGGCCTGGTTTTTCAGGCTGGTAAGGATCCAATATCCATGGACCTTGCAAGCCTGATAATACCAGGCCACAGCAGTCTGCTTAGCTTGGCTGGTTAACAAAATAGGGGATCCCCTCGAAAAAAAAACGGCGTGGGGATCCCCCCTATTTTTGTTAACCAGCCAAGTAAAATGCAGACTGCTGCGGCCTGGTATTAAAAGACTGTCAAGGCCCATGGATTTTGGCCCTCAACAGCCTGATAATACCAGGCTACAGCAGCCCCACATTTGGCGCATCAAAAGATGTGCCAATTGTGGCACTTTACCCGGCTCTTCCCACTTGCCCTGTAGCGGTGGCAAGCGGGGTAATAAGGGGTTATTGTCACCGTTGATTGCACGGTGACAATAAGCCCGGTTAATAATGGAGAGGCGTCAATAAGACACCGATCCATTATTAATCCCAAAGTTATTAAATGTATAAAAAAAAGACACAGCAAGAAAAAAGTATTTTAATGAAATAAAAGAGACAACACAGTTTTCATTTCTTTTATTGTACTCTCATTCCTGCGACGCCATCGATCTCCTGTAAAAAAAGAAAAAAAACAAACCAACAGTATACCACCTGTCCGACGCAGTCCATAACGATAGTCCCACGACGATCCAGCTCTGCTACATCGCAATGACAGGCAGAGCCTGTCATTGCAACGCAGCACAGCTGATTACCTGCTTTCCCGGCGGTGACGTCATCGGACTGACTGCTTTACGGCCGGGATTACCCAGCAGTCACTGCAGTTATCGCGAGAAACTGCATGTGACCGCCGGGGAAAGAAGATGGCGGCCATGAAGCAGTCCGGGATGTGACCGCCGGAGATCTTCTGCCAGGTAAGTGCCGCTGACTCCTGACAGACCCGACCGACGGACACTGACAGTGACAGTGACAATCCCGATTCCGGTATCCGATAAGACGAAAATATCGAGAACTCGGAATCGGAATTCCGATACAGCCAATATCGGCCGATACCCGATATTTGCAGTATGATATCTAAATACGTGAAACACTCAACCACAACAGATATAAATTAATAATGGTATATAGGTATCACAGTGCATAGTTACTCATGGACAATGTCGATGTAATACTGCACCTCAATAAAGTCAGCGTCTACCATTATGCTTGTTAGTCTTGTAGATTGTTAAAGAGGGAACGGTCTTTTTTGGTTGGTCATAGGTGGAGTATTAGACAGTAAATGATTACTGCTGTCGTATTTTTGGCGTCCCTAGGGCGCAATAACGCTGCGTAACGTCACATTTTATTGAGTCATCTAATTGACACACGCTACCCTACCCTACGCGTGACAGTAGGAAGGTAGTGTTGACGGATAAAGCCTTGCGCAACCAGACATGCTTTTACCCTCTTCAACACTGTACAAGCAAAAAATGCATGATTTCAGCCGCAGACTTTATTGACGTACAGTATAACATCGCCATTACCCATCAGAGGCTGTCCACTGTCTGATACAGACATAGAATATACCTTTGCTATCCGTAGCCTTTGTTTCACCTACACTTGCAGGCACACACTTAAATTGTGACAATGCATTATGTTTTTTTAAATGGTTATTTTTATCATACATTATTGTGTCATCACATTGATGAGTCCATGCTGGACATGTCATACATGGTGTACAAAGTAACTATTTTATTAACTTAAATAATTGAAATGTCTGTGACTGTCACATCTAAATTGCAATGATGATGATGATAAGTGACTATTACAAAATCCATTGTCTTCACTATGTTATGGTTTAACATAGCGTTCCTTAAGCATTATTCATAAATACAAAAATGGACTTTTATTGTTAAATTTACAACACTATATTTTGTAACCAATTTTTTGGGTGGTGTGTTGTTCCATTTCTTGTTGGCATGTGCATATATGCGTTTATATTTGCAGTGTCTTTATTTTTATTCTTGAAGTTAGGAAACATGTGTATCTTTGTACCGTGTTAGCCAGCATATAGATAAATATTTAGACTTGAGAGTCCGCAGTGGTTGATACCTTTGAATGGATAACTGAAAAGATGGTAACAAATTGCAAGCTTTCGAGGCTACTCACGTCTCTTCATCAGGCAAAGACTAAACCAAAAAATGAAGCATCACATATTTCTATACACAACAGGACACAGGAATAGTGCAATAGGTAAGACAAGTAAGTGACGTGTAGCAGAACTGTCATTTTCACAGAGGGATGAACATAAATATTGGAACAGTTCCTAGATAACGATAGAAAGTTTGATTGCCCTCTGATTGGGGTCTGGTTTTGTGTTTTCATGCCCTGGAAGGGCAGAGACGCAGATTCCTTAATTGATATAGAATGACATAAATCCGTGTGATCTATTCATTCCATCACTAACAGTGTCAAAGGTCATGATGAGCTTATATTCTGAAACCTTTGTATCTTTGTCATATTTGAAGTTATATTTTACTACCAGTAATTCCATATCCATCATGCTATGACCGGGCATACAAAAGTGTTTTGCCACAGGTAAATCCATTATTTTTTGTCTTATCGTGTGGCGCTGATAATTCATCCTTGTTCTCATTTTTTGGCCGGTCTCCCCTCACTTGTCCCTCCCTCACTTGTCTTACCTATTCCTGTGTCCTGTTGTGTAGAAATATGTGATTCTTCCTTTTTTTTTTTAGTCTTAGCCTGATGAAGAGACCTGAGTAGTCTCGAAAGCTTTGAATTTGTTACCATATTTTCAGTTAGCCATTAAACGGTATCAACCACAGAGGACTCTCAAGTATAAATATTTTTCTATTCTTGGAATTGAAATTCATCATTTTATTGTCCTAGTAAAACTTCATTTATTCTTGTTTGAAGTACATACATTTGCAATGGCCACGTAACAAGGCAATAACTCAATATTTTGTGCCTACACCCTCCTTGACCCTGGGCTTCAACAGCGCCAGTTGCTGCTAAGAAGTGTTAGATGCACAGATGAAAACAATCGCTGATGTGTTTGTGGGGTTCAGTAACGCCTGCTGTTACCCTGCTGTGTGTCTGGCAAAAATTACTGCTGCTAACTACAACTTCAACTTCAAACATCTCATACTAGGCCTCTGCCTACACCCTCCTTGACCCTGGGCTTCAACAGCGCCAGTTGCTGCTCAGAAGTGTTAGATGCACAGATGAAAACAATCGCTGATGTGTTTGTGGGGTTCAGTAACGCCTGCTGTTCCCCTGCTGTGTGTCTGGCAAAAATTACTGCTGCTAACTACAACTTCAACTTCAAACGTCTCATACTAGGCCTCTGCCTACACCCTCCTTGACCCTGGGCTTCAACAGCGCCAGTTGCTGCTCAGAAGTGTTAGATGCACAGATGAAAACAATCGCTGATGTGTTTGTGGGGTTCAGTAACGCCTGCTGTTCCCCTGCTGTGTGTCTGGCAAAAATTACTGCTGCTAACTACAACTTCAACTTCAAACGTCTCATACTAGGCCTCTGCCTACACCCTCCTTGACCCTGGGCTTCAACAGCGCCAGTTGCTGCTCAGAAGTGTTAGATGCACTGATGAAAACAATCGCTGATGTGTTTGTGGGGTTCAGTAACGCCTGCTGTTCCCCTGCTGTGTGTCCGGCAAAAATTACTGCTAGCTACCTAATCATGGTGAAAAAAACATGACATCTCAAAGTGTCTAGTGCTACACATAGATATGAGGCTACACCATGATTTCTAAGCTGTAAACATTTGAAACGTCAACTTTCAAACATAAAATGATTTGTCTTTGTCACAAATCTGTAACAAAATAATTGTGACATATTATTACAGATATGCACATGTCGAAAACAAATGCAAACACAAAAGCCTACTTATGCTATAGGATACTGATGGTCAACCTTGTCACTCCATAGCTTAGACAAATCCAACTCACATCATGATGACTCAAATACTGCAATGTTGGAAGTGCATAATGTGGGTTGAACTTTGACAACTGCTGCAGTGCGAAGGTTATACTTCAGTGTTCTTGCCTTTGAAATAAAAGCATACAAGTAAATATAATAATCCAATGTTGATTAAGGGACGTGATGTACACCTGTAATATTGTGCAAACAATGCATGTAGGAATAGTCCTCTTGAACATTACTTATATTTGTGTCATTTTAAAAAATACATATTTGATTAGAAAATTAACAGCCCATATCATAAAGGTCCTTCATGTAAACATGATAATCGCTAACAAAAATCATGCATTACCTTGGTAAAGTCAATAGTGCATAGTCACAATAGCAAAATATATACCTGTAAGTGGTGCTGAAAGAACGACAACTGATAGAATACGTGAATGATATATATTTATCAGACTGAATAGCGACATCTGTACAATGTCGATATAATACTGTACCTTAACAAAACAGCTGTGTCACACCTCACACTCGTTTTTCTTGTAGCTTGTTATGTAATAGGGCACATGCGTGTATGTTTCATCATAGGTGCATGTTTACTGAGTAAAGCAGTCATGACAACGCCTTTGTGTTGTCGGTACGCTTGCGATGATGAACGATGCGCAACGTGAATGTTAGTCTGCGTCATAAGACGCACAGACGCTCCAATACCCAACGCGTCACAGCAGGAAGCCAGTCTGTGCGTCCAAACAAAGGCGCAAGCATACATGCACGTACCCTGTTTATAAAGCTATATAAAAAAAAGGATGTAGTAGTGACGCACAGTTTATTGAGGTACAGTATTACATCGCCATTCACCATCTGTGGCTATGCAGTCTCATCTATATATACCTTATCTATCCGTTGTCATGCTTGCAAGTCCACAGTCAGGCATAAATATCTGTTTTCACTCTGCACTATGCACTTTTTACATTTTTGTTTTGTTTATATAAATGATTGGCACATATTATCAGGATTACATGATGGAAATTTTAGATATTTTTTTAAAAATTTTAGTGATATTATTCACCAAATGTAAAGTTTTATGAATGTCAAAGAAAACTTGTAATGCTGATTATGTTTTTAAGTCAGCCATTCATTGTCTACACAATAAAAATGGTGTACATACTGTTACTTACCCATCATTAATGGATTCTGATGTGTACTTGTATGCTTTTATTTTAAACCGTATAGCAGATTATTTAACCTATTTTAATTGTGGTTTGCATTGCTTTTCAACATGTTAATGTATGCGTTTATGTTTGTAAATTATTAATTTACATATATTTTTTTAAGTTAAATCATCATCTTATGGTACTAAAGTTTATATTTCTCTTGTTTGGAGTATAGACATTTTTAATTGACACGTAACAAGGAAAATACTTGATATAGTATTTAAACATCCTCCTTGACCCTGGGCTACAACACCGCCAGTTGTAGCTCGGAAGTGCTGTTAGCACAGTCTACACTTGCTCCTGTGTTACTGGGGTTCAGTAATGTCAGGTGTTCCCCTGCTGTGATAACGGCAAAAAGTCCTGCTGCCTCCACCCTGTTCTCTTCTCATCCCTGGGCTACAACACCGCCAGTTGTTGCTCGGAAGTGCTGTTAGCACAGTCAACACTTGCTCCTGTGTTACTGGGGTTCAGTAATGTCAGCTGTTCCCCTGCTGTGATAACGGCAAAAAGTCCTGCTGCCTCCACCCTGTTCTCTTCTCATCCCTGGGCTACAACACTGCCAGTTGTAGCTCGGAAGTGCTGTTAGCACAGTCAACACTTGCTCCTGTGTTACTGGGGTTCAGTAATGTCAGCTGTTCCCCTGCTGTGATAACGGCAAAAAGTCCTGCTGCCTCCACCCTGTTCTCTTCTCATCCCTGGGCTACAACACCGCCAGTTGTTGCTCGGAAGTGCTGTTAGCACAGTCAACACTTGCTCCTGTGTTACTGGGGTTCAGTAATGTCAGCTGTTCCCCTGCTGTGTGAACGGCAAAAAGTCCTGCTGCCTCCACCCTGTTCTCTTCTCATCCCTGGGCTACAACACCGTCAGTTGTTGCTCGGAAGTGCTGTTAGCACAGTCAACACTTGCTCCTGTGTTACTGGGGTTCAGTAATGTCAGCTGTTCCCCTGCTGTGATAACGGCAAAAAGTCCTGCTGCCTCCACCCTGTTCTCTTCTCATCCCTGGGCTACAACACTGCCAGTTGTAGCTCGGAAGTGCTGTTAGCACAGTCAACACTTGCTCCTGTGTTACTGGGGTTCAGTAATGTCAGCTGTTCCCCTGCTGTGTGAACGGCAAAAAGTCCTGCTGCCTCCACCATGTTCTCTTCTCATCCCTGGGCTACAACACCGCCAGTTGTTGCTCGGAAGTGCTGTTAGCACAGTCAACACTTGCTCCTGTGTTACTGGGGTTCAGTAATGTCAGCTGTTCCCCTGCTGTGTGAACGGCAAAAAGTCCTGCTGCCTCCACCCTGTTCTCTTCTCATCCCTGGGCTACAACACCGTCAGTTGTTGCTCGGAAGTGCTGTTAGCACAGTCAACACTTGCTCCTGTGTTACTGGGGTTCAGTAATGTCAGCTTTTTCCCTGCTGTGATAACGGCAAAAAGTCCTGCTGCCTCCACCCTATTCTCTTCTCATCCTGGGCTACAACACTGCCAGTTGTAGCTCGGAAGTGCTGTTAGCACAGTCAACAATTGCTCCTGTGTTACTGGGGTTCAGTAATGTCAGCTGTTCCCCTGCTGTGTGAACGGCAAAAAGTCCTGCTGCCTCCACCATGTTCTCTTCTCATCCCTGGGCTACAACACCGCCAGTTGTTGCTCGGAAGTGCTGTTAGCACAGTCAACACTTGCTCCTGTGTTACTGGGGTTCAGTAATGTCAGCTGTTCCCCTGCTGTGATAACGGCAAAAAGTCCTGCTGCCTCCACCCTGTTCTCTTCTCATCCCTGGGCTACAACACTGCCAGTTTTAGCTCGGAGTGCTGTTAGCACAGTGAACACTTGCTCCTGTGTTACTGGGGTTCAGTAATGTCAGCTGTTCCCCTGCTGTGATAACGGCAAAAAGTCCTGCTGCCTCCACCCTGTTCTCTTCTCATCCCTGGGCTACAACACCGCCAGTTGTTGCTCGGAAGTGCTGTTAGCACAGTCAACACTTGCTCCTGTGTTACTGGGGTTCAGTAATGTCAGCTGTTCCCCTGCTGTGTGAACGGCAAAAAGTCCTGCTGCCTCCACCCTGTTCTCTTCTCATCCCTGGGCTACAACACCGCCAGTTGTTGCTCGGAAGCTCTGTTAGCACAGTCAACACTTGCTCCTGTGTTACTGGGGTTCAGTAATGTCAGCTGTTCCCCTGCTGTGTGAACGGCAAAAAAGTCCTGCTGCCTCCACCCTGTTCTCTTCTCATCCCTGGGCTACAACACCGTCAGTTGTTGCTCGGAAGTGCTGTTAGCACAGTCAACACTTGCTCCTGTGTTACTGGGGTTCAGTAATGTCAGCTGTTCCCCTGCTGTGTGAACGGCAAAAAGTCCTGCTGCCTCCACCATGTTCTCTTCTCATCCCTGGGCTACAACACCGCCAGTTGTTGCTCGGAAGTGCTGTTAGCACAGTCAACACTTGCTCCTGTGTTACTGGGGTTCAGTAATGTCAGCTGTTCCCCTGCTGTGATAACGGCAAAAAGTCCTGCTGCCTCCACCCTGTTCTCTTCTCATCCCTGGGCTACAACACTGCCAGTTGTAGCTCGGAAGTGCTGTTAGCACTGTCAACACTTGCTCCTGTGTTACTGGGGTTCAGTAATGTCAGCTGTTCCCCTGCTGTGATAACGGCAAAAAGTCCTGCTGCCTCCACCCTGTTCTCTTCTCATCCCTGGGCTACAACACCGCCAGTTGTTGCTCGGAAGTGCTGTTAGCACAGTCAACACTTGCTCCTGTGTTACTGGGGTTCAGTAATGTCAGCTGTTCCCCTGCTGTGTGAACGGCAAAAAGTCCTGCTGCCTCCACCCTGTTCTCTTCTCATCCCTGGGCTACAACACCGCCAGTTGTTGCTCGGAAGTGCTGTTAGCACAGTCAACACTTGCTCCTGTGTTACTGGGTTCAGTAATGTCAGCTGTTCCCCTGCTGTGTGAACGGCAAAAAGTCCTGCTGCCTCCACCCTGTTCTCTTCTCATCCCTGGGCTACAACACCGTCAGTTGTTGCTCGGAAGTGCTGTTAGCACAGTCAACACTTGCTCCTGTGTTACTGGGGTTCAGTAATGTCAGCTGTTCCCCTGCTGTGTGAACGGCAAAAAGTCCTGCTGCCTCCACCCTGTTCTCTTCTCATCCCTGGGCTACAACACCGTCAGTTGTTGCTCGGAAGTGCTGTTAGCACAGTCAACACTTGCTCCTGTGTTACTGGGGTTCAGTAATGTCAGCTGTTCCCTTGCTGTGTGAACGGCAAAAAGTCCTGCTGCCTCCACCATGTTTCTTCTCATCCCTGGGCTACAACACCGCCAGTTGTTGCTCGGAAGTGTCATTGGCACGGGTACTCACTCCTGCCCAGACTGGTTACAGCACGCCATCTGTTTCCTGTCAGTGTAAACGTCACTTAGCCTCCAATAAGTTGTCCTGTCGTGTTGCGGTCGGGTTAGCCGACTCTATGGTGCTTGGAGTTTAGGTGCTTCCTATGTGTGCTGCGGGATATGCAAATAAAGGCTGTTTCCGTTGTGACAATAGGACAATCACCCACTGTTGTACTGTGGATTCGGTAACTGCGGCCGGCTCGCTGCCTGTCATCTTAAATTTCCATGGGTACCTTCTGCTACCCGTCCAGGTTCCAGTACCGTCAGCTGGTTCTCCGCAGTGCCTTTGGCCTAGGTGCCTCCATCTCGGTATCCGAGTTCCAGCAATGTCTGCTGGTCCTTGGTAGTGCTTTGGAGCACAGGTACCTCCTGCTTAGTAACCGTGTCCCAGTAACGTCAGCTGGTCCTCGGTTGTGCCATTGGCTCTTTTCCTTCTGCTGCCCCTCCGGGTTCCAGCACAGTCAGCTGGTCATCGTTACTTGCATTGGCTCTTGTACCTTCTGCTACCCGTCCGGGTTTCAGTACCGTCAGCTGGTTCTCCGCAGTGCCTTTGGCCTAGGTGCCTCCATCTCGGTATCCGAGTTCCAGCAATGTCTGCTGGTCCTTGGTAGTGCTTTGGAGCACAGTACCTCCTGCTTAGTAACCGTGTCCCAGTAACGTCAGCTGGTCCTCGGTTGTGCCATTGGCTCTTTTCCTTCTGCTGCCCCTCCGGGTTCCAGCACAGTCAGCTGGTCCTCGTTACTTCCATTGTCTCTTGCTCCATCTGATACCCGTCAGGTTCCAGTAACGTCAGCTGGTTCTCGGAAATTAGACGACCTTAAAGACCACCCAGAAGAAGATGACGACAACAAGGACGACAAGCATGAAGCCAACCAGCCTAAACACCATCACAAAGAAGAAATAAAAGATTACCAAACAGGACTAAGAAGGTTAAGACAAACTACAAGATACAGAAGAAGAGACTTAAGAACAATAAGCAGAAGATCAAAAAGCAGAAGAACATGAAGTATAAGACCAAAATGAAGAGCAAAATATATGCTCTAAATTATAAGCAGAAGAAGACTAAGCAGTGTATGGGGGTGAGTCCGTTCCTCCTCGTGGTGCCCCTGGAAAATGCCTGCTGCTGCAGGCTAAACTGAACACGGACAAATACTGTTGTAATTTAAATGTTTTGTGACAGCAAGAACGGAAGGATGAAAAATTCATACTTTGACAGATTACAAGTACAGGATTCTCTGTCACAAATAAGAATATGATGAAGAAGATGAAGTACAATATGAATAAGAATGATAGTTTAATAAGAAGAATCTGAGTAATGTTAACAAAAAGATGAATAGCAAGAAGTTTAAGAAGAAGATAAAGAAGGTGAAGATGAAGAATAATTTGATGAAAAAGATGATGCTGCTGAAGATTATGAAGGAGAAAGTGTGTGAAAAGTTAAAAAGGTGAAGAGCATGGAAGTTGTGAAATATACATATTTGCCAAAATAGAAAAAACGTTAACAACATTGTCAATTTCTTCGTCAATCCGAACATCTTTAAAAAAAAAATATTTATGCTATTCCATTTGATTGGGTTAAACATCTATGCCTTTAATGTCTCCTCAACCTTCCACAATACATTCTACATTACTCTTTGTTGTTTTCCTTCATGTACAATTAACCAACAAGGCAAGAATGGGGTTTTTTTAATTCCGATATTTTGTTCCCATAGACTTACATGGGACTTCCGGTATCGGTATCGGGTATCGCCGATATTTTCATGGTATCGGCGATACCATTCCGATTCCGATACTTTTGGATATCGGAAAGTATCGCTCAACCCTACTCCCAATTCTAACTCCAACCCTATCCCCAACACACCCCTAACCCTGATCTCAACCCTAATCATAACCCTAACCACAAACCTAAGCCTAACACACCCGTAACCTTAATCCCAACCCTAACCCTAACTTTAGCCCCAACCCTAACCCTAACTTTAGCCCCTGCCCTAACCCTAATCCTAATGGGAAAATGGAAATAAATATATATTTTTAATTTTATTATTTTTCCCTAACTAAGGGGGTGATAAAGGGGCGTTTGATTTACTATGTATAGCGGGTTTTTATGATTGGCAGCTGTCAAAAGATGCTTTTTATTGCAAAAAATAGTTTTTGCATCACCACATTTTGAGAGCTATAATGTTTGCATATTTTCGTCCACAGAGTCATTTGAGTCATTTGAGGTCTTATTTTTGTGGGACAAGTTGACGTTTTCATTGGTACCATTTTCGGGCACATGACATTTTTTGATCGCTTTTATTACGATTTTGGGAGGCAGAATGAACAAAAACCAGCAATTCATGATTTTTTTTGTGAAGGCGTTTATACCATTCTGCGTATGGTAAAATTGATAAAGCAGTTTTATTCCTCAGGTTAGTATGATTACAGCGATACCTCATATATGTCATTTTTTTATGTTTTGGCGCTTTTATACAATTAAAACGATTATATATAAAAAATAATTATTTTTGCATCGCTTTATTCTGTGAGCTATAACTTTTTTATTTTTTCGCTGATGATGCTGTATGGCAGCTCGCTCTGTGCAGGACAAGATGACGTTTTCAGCAGTACCATGTTTATTTATATCCGTCTTTTTGATCGCATGTTATTCCATTTTTTGTTCGGCAGTATGATGATAATTCATTACTTTTTTGCCTTGTTTTTTTTTTAAGGCGTTCACTAAATGGGTTAACTAATGGGACAGTTTTATAGGGCGGGTCATTACAGACTCGGCGATACTAAATATGTGTACTTTTATTGTTTTGTTTTTTTTATTTACATGAAGAAATGAATTTATTGGGGAATATTTTTTTTTTCTTTATATTGGATTTTTTTTTAACTTTTTTACTTTGTACCAGGGTGGGATATCACTGTATAAGGTCAGATCGCCGATCTGATACTGTGCACAGCACTCTGTCAGAGCGACAATGTGACAGGCACTGCTGGAGGCTTTCTCAGCGGCAGCTCTAAGCAGTCACTGAGGAAGCCGCCTCCCTGCAGGACCCGGAAGGACACCGCGGCCATCTTGGATCCGGGGTCTTGCAGGGAGGAAGCCCTCAGAACAGCGCGGTCACATCCCGCTGCTCTTTTGAGTGTCTTAGGGAAGCACGCAGGCAGCCCCCACCCTGCGCGATGCTTCCCTGTGACCCCGGTACACTGCAATCATCTTTGATCGCAGTGTGCCATGGGTTAATGTGCTGGGAGCGGTCCGTGACCACTCCTGGCACATAGTGCCGGGTGTCAGCTGTGATAATCAGCTGACACCTGGCCTCGATCAGCTGCGCTCCCGCTGGGAGCGCAGCTGATCGCATATGACGTACTATTCCGTCCATGGGAGTTAAGTCCCAGGTCACATGGACGGAATAGTACGTCTGATGGCAGAAAGGGGTTAAGGTGTAAGGCAGATGATCTTCCTACTATCTGAAAAGGTTCAAGGCTAGTGTATAGCATACAGAACACATATATTGTTAACTTGCGCATTGACTTAGGTACAATTTTTATTTTAAAAACGTTTTAAAATTACTCCGATAGCCAATCTGCAAATCAGCAATCATTTAAAAATAAAAAAAAACCAAATCATTAAGACATAATAATGACATACCGCAGTTTTTGTTACAAAATGGTAAAAGCAGCAAAGAAATTTAAGTAAAATCATATAGGTCTTATTTTTCTTATAATTAATTACTCATTTATTTAACATTATTTTCTTAATTATATTGTTATGCAATTATATATTTCGAGTAATACATTTATATTTACTGATATTAGTTCAACTACTACTACTAGCAGAAATAATAATACTTTTATTATATGAGTAATTGCTTCAAATATCTTTATTTAAGACATTAAGAAATTAAGAAATACTGCAAAAATACTTTCACTTACAAGTACTATTATTATTACTAATAGTAGTATTGTTTGTAGAAGTAATAGTAATAAAATTCTGTTAATATTAATGATTTTATTATCTGCATATTTTCTTCAGGCAGATAAAATACTTTCACTAGCATATTATTATATAATTATGAAATATATTATTATCATTTAATTAAAATAGAATAATTATTATTATTAGTTGTAGCATTGGAAATAATGTTTTATTTGCTCAAAATATCTTTATTTACAATAGCAAGCCAGATTTTATGCATTAACTTTCTTATCATTTATAATATGTGATAAAACTAAATAATATAAATAATAAGTGATAAAACTGAGCATATTCATTAGTTGTTCTTCAGTATTCAGTATTTTTGTTTTGCTTTATAATCTGGTATCACACAAAGACCTTTTGACATTATGTATTTTGTAGAGATTGACAGATTTTTTGATATTCAAATTTGCCAGGTTTTGTAGAATTTTTCCCCAAAAAAATCAATTTGTGATTGATAAGTTTGCAGCATGTTGCGAGTACTCCAATAGCCCTGAAATGCTCTCAAAGGAATTATCCAACCCCTTTTAATTCCAATTTTTTAACACAAACAGAGCCATAGTAACATAAGAAAATTAGTAATGGTGAGTCCCAAGAATAATAAAATCCTCAAATTTATTGAAAAAAAATTAAAAGATCATACAGGTTGGGGATACATCTCAACGCGTTTCTGGCAAAAGCCCTTATTCACTGAGATCATAGTAACATCAAAGTGATCACATTGTAGAAATTGATGATAACCCAGTAGTAACCAACAGCCCATTTAACAATCCAGCAAAGTAACACACTTTTCATTTTTTTTATAAATTAAAAAAGGTCCAAAAATTATCCATCTTAGTCATTTGTAAACAGGCAGACAGTTCAGTGCAGAACATTGACTCAAACTAACAATGTTGCTGTTAAAGGTAACATCATCCTACTATGACTGAGACGAGTGTTGTGCCATATGGTTTATAATGCCCTCTGCTTCCTACTAATACTCTTGCTAGAGGCAAAGGAGGCTGATTGTGACTTGCATTTGGTAGTACTGCTGCCTGGTTGGCTGGAGCCTGTGATGGTGGAGGTGCTTCTGATGCAGCTGCTAGCGGCTCCCACATTTTTAGCCATGATTTTTTTATATTAAAATACCCTAGCCATTGCCCTTGCTATTTTTTACAAACATTTTGTACAGCACTATAATTAGCTTATGGCAATCTTTTCAACCAAAGTTATTCAACCCTTGCCAAAACTGACATAATAAGAACTGCTAGTTAGATAGCAGCAATACGTGGCAGCAGGCCTCAGTATAGATTTGGTGTATAAAGTTGTCAAATTAGTCTAGTAAAACATATGTGCAAAAACAGACATGCCAGCGAAAATGTCTACATTTCATATTATATTTTTTTCAACAAAATTCAACCCTCTTATCAAAAATGCAAAAATAAGAATTTCTAGATAGGTCCACAAAGCCAGCACCTGCAACAAGGCACTGTATTAGTGTGGCATGTACAGATGTGAAATGTGACTAGTAAAATAGATGTGCCAACAAATAGTTTCCAACACGCATACTTTATGAGGTAAAGAGTAAGAGTTAAAAGTCTAAATTTAGAGCAAATTTCTTTTGGATTTTGAAGAAACAATGTTTCACTTTTTCACAAAAACGATTTCCCAAAAAATGCAATACAAAAAAGTATACCATCTTGCACTGATTTCAGATTATCCTTTTCTGTAAAAAAGTTGTACTCACTTGCTTCTGCTTATAAGTGCATTAAGAATAAAAAAAAGTGTAATTGTAACTGCAATACAGCAGGACAAATGACAACTATACTACATCACTGATCCATCATACCTATACTGGCACCTCTCATGTCTCTCTCTCCCCCTGTGAATTTAATTTCTGTGTCACAGATTCATCTTCTTTACTGCTGCAGATATAGAACACATTACTTCACTGTTGCAGTTAAATAACAGGTCATCCCCCAATTCCATCACTCTCATTCCCTTCTTTTGAGGTCCACACCATCAGGCTCTTCCGTCCCCTCTCCCTCAGAGTAGCGGTCATATGTCGGCCCCCAGGCTCGCCCACCCAGTTCCTTGACCACTTCTCAGCCTGGCTGCCGCACTTCATGTCCTCAGAACTACCAACCCTTATCCTTGGAGACTTTAACATCCCCATTAATAGCCCTACGTCCACATCTGCATCTCAGCTTCTATCACTAACCACTTGTCTAGGCCTCTCACAGCTTTCAACCTCTGAGACTGTCAGGAATTGAACCCAGTACCTCTTGTCCACCAGCCAGCAGATCTACCATCTGAGCTATTCTGCTGGCTGCAAGGTTCCTTGCTGAACCCAGATACCATTGACTGTTCTTCCTGATCGGCTCCTCCCAGTGCTCTCTTGATTGGCCTCTTATTGCCAATTACACACCCTATATAAGCCTGGCCCTGTGGGTGTGTCATTGCGAGATTATTGTGCTCTTAGCCTCTAGTCAAGCATTTCCTGCTGATCCATTGCTACCAATACCGCTCTTCTGTGAACTGACCTCGGCCTGCCCTTCTGACTACGCTCTCCGCCTGATCCATTGCTACCAATACCGCTCTCCTGTGAACTGACCTCGGCCTGCCCTTCTGACTATGCTCTCCGCCTGATCCATTGCTACCAATACCGCTCTCCTGTGAACTGACCTCGGCCTGCCCTTCTGACTACGCTCTCCGCCTGATCCATTGCTACTAATAACGCCTTTCCAGTGTACCGTCCCGGCTATCTCTGACCACGTTACCTGTCTCTGCGTCCCCTAGTGTTTGCAGTAACATCGGCTCCAACCCAGACGGGATCCTGACAGAGACACACAAGGATGGTAACACCCTTGACCTGGTCTTTGTCCGCCTCTGTTCAATCTCCCACCTAAATAACTCACCGCTTCCACTCTCTGACCACAACATTCTCTCCTTCACCCTCACAAATCCTCAACCACCCCAGCGCACTCCTACCTACCACACATTCAGAAATCTACAAGCCATTAACCCTCAGACACTTTCAGACTCCCTACACTCATCGCTGTCCCCAATCTCCTCTTTTTCTTGTCCTAATCTGGCTGTTCATCATTACAATGACACTCTTAGAAGCACCCTTGACCAAGTAGCACCGCTCAGCCTCAGAACTTCCAAACACGCAGTAAAACAGCCCTGGCTCACATTACAAACTCAACTTCTTCAGCAATGCTCTAGGAGTGCTGAACGCCTTTGGAGAAAAACCCGCGCACCAGAAGACTTCATCCACTTTAAATTCATGTTAAGAACTTATAATGCTGCCCTTCACCTTGCCAAACAGACCTACTTCACCACCCTGATCTCCTCACTAGCCAACAACCCCAAGAAACTTTTTGACACTTTTCACTCCCTCCTCAGGCCAAAAGCACAAACCCCTATCACAGACATTTGTGCTGACGACCTGGCCTTCCACTTTATAGAAAAAATAGATACTATCCGTCAGGAAATCTGCTCTCAACCATGAAGTGCTGTGACTCCCATCCCTCCCTGCATTTCCCCTGGCTCAATTTCCACATTTGATCCCATCACAGAAGAAGAAGTCTCCAGACTCCTCTCTTCCTCTCGTCCGACTACATGCACTACCGACCCTATTCCCTCACACCTCCTCCAGTCTCTCTCTCCAGTTGTCACAACTCACCTAACTACAATCTTTAATCTCTCACTCTCCTCTGGCATTTTCCCATCCTCCTTCAAACACTTCATCATTACTCCACTACTAAAGAAACCCGCTCTCGACCCTTCATGCACAAACAACTACAGACCGGTCTCCAATATCCCCTTCATCTCTAAACTTTTGGAGCGACTAGTCTACTCCCGCCTTACCCGTTACCTCTCCACTCACTCCCTCCTAGACCCTTCACAGTCCGGCTTCCGACTCCTACATTCGACTGAAACTGCACTCATCAAAGTGACCAATGACCTTCTGATTGCAAAACGTAACGGTGACCACTCTCTGCTCATTCTTCTCGACCTTTCTGCAGCTTTTGACACGGTTGACCACCGTCTCCTACTGTCTAGGCTCCAGTCACTAGGTATTAAGGACACTGCTCTCTCCTGGTTCTCCTCTTATCTTTCTGACCGCTCCTTCAGTGTTTGGTTCTCTGGCTACACATCATCTCCTCTTCCTCTCACTGTCGGTGTACCCCAGGGCTCAGTCCTTGGCCCCCTTCTCTTCTCTCTCTACACGGCCCCAATTGGACAGACCATCAGCAGATTTGGCTTTCAGTACCATCTTTATGCTGATGACACACAACTATACACGTCATCCCCCGAACTTACCCCCACTGTACTACAGAACACCACCGACTGTTTGTCCGCAGTCTCCAACATCATGTCCGCTCTCTATCTGAAACTTAACCTCTCCAAAACTGAACTTCTTCTGCTCCCGCCATCTACTAACCTCCCTAAATCTGACATTTCCCTCTCCGTGGGCGGCACCATAATAACACCCCGGCAGCAGGCTCGCTGACTGGGTGTTATGTTTGACACCAATCTCTCCTTCACCTCCCATATAAAATCTCTTGCCCGCTCTTGCCGCCTACACCTAAAGAACATCTTTAGAATCCGCCCTTTTCTCACCATGGAAACAACAAAAACCCTCACTGTAGCATTGATCCACTCCCGCCTGGACTACTGCAACGCTCTATTACTTGGCCTCCCCATTACTTGACTATCCCCTCTCCAGTCCATCCTTAATGCAGCAGCCAGGGTCATCCATCTGGCTAATCGGTACTCGGACGCGTCCGCTCTTCGCCATTCCTTACACTGGCTGCCCATTCATTATAGGATCCAATTCAAAGTACTGGTTCTCACCCACAAAGCTCTCCACAGTGCAGCACCCCCCTACATCTCCTCCCTCATTTCTATCTATCGGCCTAACCGACTGCTGCGCTCTGCAAATAACTTTCGACTAACCTCTGCACTAATCCGTACCTCCCACTCCCGACTCCAAGACTTCTCCCGCGCTGCGCCAATCCTCTGGAATGTTCTACCCCAAGAAATTAAGACTATCCACAATTTGCATGGTTTCAGGCGCTCCCTCAAAACACATCTGTTCAGAGCGGCCTATCACATTCACTAATCAAAGTCATTCTATGTGTAAGTGTGTGTGTGTAGCTCATTCACTATCTCCATCCATCCCTCACTCCCTCAAGATGGCTGGACCATCATTGTAAATGCACCATTGTATATACACACCTGTACTTTGTATCTCCCCCACCTCATTGTAGATTGTAAGCTCTCACGAGCAGGGTCGTTTTATTTTGCTTTAATTATTGTATTGTTAACGTTGTTACTTATGACTTGTGTTTTGAAACTGTTAAAGTGTAAAGCGCTGCGGAATATGATGGCGCTATATAAATAAAGATTATTATTATTATGTCTGTCCAATGCAGTTAATAAGAGGATTTGTACAATGTTTTAGGGCTTTCTATTCCTGTCTCTATTGACCTACTCTCAATATCCTGAAATCACTATAAAATAACTGCTGTATAACCTGCCTTGGCTTTTTGTTTGGCTAGAATAGCCCCTACTGATCAGCTGCACTATGTTAAAGCCCCAACAGAACCTGTGATCATGTCAGCCTTCTGTGACTGCTTTTCATCCCGCTATTTCTCTGTTGTATCCCCTCTAGATTCTGTCCTTGGATCCCAACACTTCTCAATTTATACTATTGGTCTGGGACATCTTAAAAAGTGCCATGGCTTCCAGTACCACCAATATGCTGATGACACTCAAGTTTACCTATGTGTACCAGATGTCATCTCTCAGGTGCCCAGAATCACAGAGTGTCTAGCTATATACTCCTTCTTCTCATCACATTTTCTAAAACTCAGTGTGGACAAATCTGATCTCACCATCCTTCCTCCATCTCACTTAAACCCTTTACATGATGTATCACAGTAAATGACAAACACTTTCCCCTGTATCACAAGTCCGCTGCGTGGGTGTAACCCTTGGCTGTGTTCTGTCGTTCATACCATACATCCAGGCCCTGACCACCTCCTGCTGCCTCCAACTCAAAAAATGTTTCCAGAATCGGCTCTTTCCTAAACTCAATATATAAAAAATGCTATTACCTGCCCTCATCACCTCCTGCCAAAACTACCTTTGTAGCCACCCAGATATCTCTCTTATACACCTTCATACTTTTAAGCAATTATCAGGAAGTGAGCAGCCAGGCGCAGCTCTCACTTACTGTTAATTACTTAACCATGCGGAGAAGGGGACAGTGACGCTAGCGCTTATTTGGCACCTGGTTCACATTTCATAACAACTGCACTTGAGCCCCGGAAACACGAGTGCCTACTCTCTGGAACAGCTCTGGCACGGGAGGTGAGTATAAGCTTTTTAATTTTATTGGCACCAAATATTTAGGTCAAGAAGGGGTTGTTGTAGTAGTGGACAATCCGTTTAATTAATTCTAATGCAGATTGCTATCAATTACTGTTTAACATTATATTAATAATTGTTCACCTTTTACATAACTATTTTAATAGAAAGTGTAAAATAAAAGGTTTGTATGATGGGCGGCTGAAATGCATTACCAGAGTAGATTCCATGACTGGAATATTCTCCATTGTGCTGCATTCAGTCACCACAATTCACTGTGAAGTTTAGTGACTGACACTCTTAAATGACCTTTCAGTTATTTTCAATTGTTTCACTTAAAAGCGTATCTAAATCACATAGTTTGGTTCTCTAAGTTTAATTTATATGAGATATAGTATAATATTGAGTAATAAAATTAAAGTGTTTTCCATAGGATATGCAGGCTTGAAATGGCACAAACTGCTTAAAACAACAACAACAAACAAAAGAAGTCATACTCATCCACAGCCGTCACCTTTAGCTAATGCTGCCAGATCTGCACAGGTCGTCTGTCCTTCCTGGTCCCACCCTTGACATAGTGGAAATTGTTGGAAATGCCTGCTCAGCCCACCATTGGCTGAGGCAGGTCATCATTTGTAGAGAATAGGATGAGTAAGAATGGAAAAGGGGAGAACCCAGCAGAAATACCAGTTCAGCCAGTCAGTGAAAGTAATTGGCATATTGGGCACTTCCAATGCGTTAAGGACGGAACCAAAAGCACAGACCATTGGGTACATTGAGGTGACAGAACTGAATGAATCATGCTGAATTTGGCATCTTTTGGCACATTTTTTATTATCTACAGCTTTACAGGCACTGGCTGAACCAGATTCATATACTGTGAGGAGTGTATGCAGAGCCTGTATTATAGAAATGTGCTGTGTATGGCTGTATGGTGCATTGATACGGCACTGTATCACAGATGTATTCTCTCCTATATGTTTCTGGAAACGGGGGCCGGTGGGGAACTTCTGTGTATTGTAACATCTGATGGAGCATGCTGTGGTGAAACACAGGTGTGCAGATGTACAGTATGTACCTACATACTACACTTACATTGCATGTGTTAATGAGCAGAATAATGTCTGCACTAAACTACTTCATTGTGTCAGTTGCTCAACAATGAAAGTTAGATTTCAATTCCTTTTTTTATATATTATTGTATCTGTATTAAATTAGATTATGTGTGTGAGCAATGCAATATGGGCTCCAAATGTAAAAAAAATCAGTACTGTAGCTACTTCTGCATTAATGATGCCTTATGCTGTTAATATGTTACGATACTTGCTAATGATACATTTAACATTGTAAGTATAACATACTGCCTTTATATCCTAGATAACTCTGCTAATGAAGAGAGCAAGCAAATAAGTAAACCTGTTAAAATAGCGGAAAGGTTCATGAAGAAAACATCGCATTAAGAAAAAAAACAATTACCAAGTCTCTGTGTGGAATATTGATTGAACATACACCAGGTAGCAGGAAGGACAGAGATTAACACTTGCTAATGAATGACACTGAACATATGGTGAGATGTGATGAATCCCACTGGGCCATCGGTGTGAAAATTAATAAGTAGCAGTAGAGTTCAAGAGTAATAAAGGTACTGCCACACTAAACAATCCCGCTAGCGATCACGATAACGACGCATACTAATGCGATCGCTAGCGGATTGTTTCTATATCGCTAAATGCGGTCACATTTAGCGATATAGTTAACGACGCTATCGCCGTTAGCGATCTTCTTAACGACTTTAGCGGTACAAAAGTACCGCTAAATCGCTAAGAAAAGGTGCCACACAGCGATTAGATACTTACCAGCGGAGCGCCGACGAGAAAATAGGGTCCGAACGATTCCAGCGACGAGCGAGATCACAGCAGGAAGCTCGTCGCTGGAAGCTGCCGCACTGAACAATATCGCTAACGGGATCGCTAAATAGTGACGTTTTTTAGCGATCCTGTTAGCGATATTGTTTAGTGTGGCATACCCTTAAATCAAAAAACACTAGCACCACAAGTCTCTAATCAAAGCTGGATTGCTGGGGTGAATACAGAATACAAAGCCAATGAATAATTTCTTATTTGTACCCACCTGCCGGAGGATTTGTGCTGCCATGACATGACTGCAATCAAAGATAATGCGGAATTCTCTTCCTCTCTTCATTTCTTTCAGAAGTGGTCGGCATCCTCAGATTCTGGAGGTAGTTGGCGGATTTTTAACCGGATGTTATATCTGGCAGGGGCCATAATGAGCTCTTGCAAACGGATAAGACCTATAAAAGCATATCAAGAACTGTGAACTGCGGGAAATCATATAGTGGGAAACTACACACAATATTTTTTTTTTCCCAAAAGCATCTAAGGAGGTGGCATGTCCCCTTAGTAGTGTTGAGCATTCCGATACCGCAAGTATCGGGTATCGGCCGATATTCGCGTTATCGGAATTCCGATACTTAATTCCGATACTTTTTCAATATCGTATACCGGAATCGGAAGTTCCCATAATTCTTTGAGAGGCAATGTGATTTTAGTCAGCCAATGATGAATCTTATGAAGTGTGGGCACATCCTGTAATGCTGCGGTCATCTTAACTAATGGCATGGCTGTGATTGGCTGCTGAAATGATGTCAGAATGCACTATAAAAGGCGCCGCCGCCATTTTAGCGTCACTGTGCTGTGAACTCAGTTAGGGACAGAACGCTACTCTGCTGACTCTGAGGGACAGTTAGATATTGCGATTTTGTGTACTACTGTGCTTGAGGCAGGCTAGTTTACCAACAGGTCCTGCCCACATCCTTCTTCCTAGCGAGGATTCAACATCATCAGCCGGCGTTCCTGATCTGGCCACGGAGGCCAGAGATCACCGGCTTTCATCAACGGATGTAAGTTTCGTCTGCGGGCCATAGGAGGCTGAAGTCGGACTTTCTACTGCAAGTGACCCATCGGGGTTGTCAGCAGGCCAGAGGAGGCTGAAATTGGACTTTCTATTGCAAGTGACCCATCGGGGTTGTCAGGTAAAACCTGTGCAAACAGGACTATTTTCTCCACAGTGCACCACTAATACTCATTCATCTGAGCTGTCACCGGCCGGGACAGTGTCAATTTCTTCTGACCTTTCTGCATAAAAGGTTTTTTAGGATTTCTGCAGCGTTTTTCTGCTCCATCGTTAAAAGAGGACCTCTTTTACTTTTTCAGGGTTTGTCCATATTAATACCCATATGAATAAATACCTTATGCGTATTATGACTATTTAGTCCTTTGGTTTGGGGTTTACTACATAATAGACTACAGGCTTTTCTCATCACCTTTTTCTCACGGGTCTTAGTGCAATATTTATTTATTACTGTATTATTACATCTGCATCTCAAACTGTTCTACAGAGTGCGTCTGAATTTATGTATTGTTTTCCATTTGACACATGCATATTCCTATTTTTCTACAGATCCTTTTGTGTCTTGTAGTTTTTATGTGCGCAAACTATTTTTATTTTCAATTATAGAGGGCCATGTTATTGACTTTGCATTGACCTGTAAAAGATTTATGTTGTGCCACTGGCTATATGTATTCTAAAGGTGTACCCAGTCTCAACAGATCATTAGTCTGATTGTTCTTTGATTCTCCTAAATGTGAATTTGTCTGATTTGGTGTCAAACTTGACTTTGTCCCTATTTTTGTTTTGCCATGTGACCCAATGATTATACAAATCTATATAGGGTTTGGCATCATCAAAAGTAACAGAATATTAGCATGCATGCATATTTAGGATATAAAAGAGAAGTATCTTGTTGTGCCAGAGTGTTCCTAACTCCTGAATGGATATAAAACAATATGGTCTACGGATCAGGTAAAATCGAGGGTCCGCATGTCTATATTTTATACAATTTGAGTGGGCAAGGGTGGGATTTAGAGATTAGCCCATTCATGAAAGTTTTGGGAGCTGAGAACCTTCAGGAGTTGTTAACCATGCTTTGAGGTCGATTGAATGCCATGTCACTCAGGCAGCCAATCACTGCTGTCAAGCGCAATGGAAAGCAACACACGGTTGGTCCTGTGGCCAGCAGCACAGGAGGGGTAAGGGTAAAACATGAATATATTAGATTATGTTTTACTATTTGGAGCAAGTTTGAAGTTTTCTTTAAGGATTGGAAAACCACCTTCAGTTAGGAATCGGATCAATCAAACAGGGCACAATATGGAATAATGTGCGTTGTTATACACAGTAACTTACAAACGTGGTTCTCTCTGGCATCTATGTACATGGGCAAGTATTACTCTAATTTGGGTCTAATGTGTAGTTTATTGGGTGCAATATAGGCTCATTGTAGGACTGCAAACACACAATTTGGTTCTTTGCAGGTAGAATATGGTACTTTATGCAAAGTATATGGCTGTGTGCAGGCACAGAATCGCACTGTCCTATGAAAACAAACTATGGGACTATTGTGGCATGGTATGGCGGTCTCTGGCCACTGTTTAGCATAATATAGTACTATATGGACATTGGACAACAACAACTTTTTAATGTGCTGGTATTGTTGTGGTTACAATTAAAGAAATATTCTCAATTTGTCTCTGGAGCAGGTCAGAGCTATGTTGCTCTTTACTTCTTTGTTTCTGATAGGATAGGCTGAGTTATAGTATTAGTAGAACTATAAAGTTCTGCTGTAACACATTCAGCTATTAGTGATTTCTTTTATAATGTACACTGCTATCACTGTATTTACGGTACATATAGAGATAATGGCACTTGAACAAGCACATAGCTCAGGATAGTCAGAGCTGTGATTAGGAGAACTGCTCTTGGAGAAGCTAGTGCTATAGATTGGTGATTTTGCAAGTAGAGATGGGCGAACCCGAACAGTAAAGTTCGGCATCCAGACCGAACACCTATGACCTAAGACCCGACATGAAATGACACTTGGTGTACATAGGGTTAACCATGTCTTTTCATGTCCTTTGCTATCTAATTTGCACAAACAATTAAATCAGACTATGTGTGCAAAATTTCACACCTGTAGGGGTTAATTAAAGGTGTAAATTCGTAGCAAAAAAGTCCGTTTTTTTTACAACGAATTTACACCTTTAATTAACCCCTACAGGTGTGAATTTTTGCACACATAGACTGATTTAATTGTTTGTGCAAATCAGATAGCAAACGACATGAAAAGACATGGTTAACCCTATGTACACCAAGTGTCATTTCATGTCGGGTGCTTCTGTCTTTTCACTGAAGCCGGCTTTACCGGGCAATTGAATCAGAGGATATTTTACTATGTAGAAGTGTATAAACTATACATATATGTATATATATATGTCACAATGACATGTATATATATATATATGTATTCTATGTGTGTATATTTAGTGTTTACAAGGAAAGAATGGGGTTTTTTTAGTTGCGATATTTTGTTCCCATAGACTTACATGGGACTTCCGGTATCGGTATCGGGTATCGCCGATATTTTAGTGATATCGGCGATACCATTCCGATTCCGATACTTTAGGATATCGGAAAGTATCGCTCAACTCTACCCCTCAGTCGTGCCCTCTCCTCCGTTCATGTGACCTCCGTGCATTTTATGTAAAATGTCTATGTATTGCCATGTGTTTTATGCTGTTGTGTAATGCTATGTACCACTTATGTCTTAATGTTATCCCCTTGTGTTTTACACTGTTAAATGTGCTATGTCTGCCATAACTGACTGTTGTAATGTGTTTGTAATGCACATACAAGAGGTAGGGACAGAAATAGTTAATATTATGGGCTGGGCCAGCAGCAGAGAGGGAACAGGAAACTGCTGCTTCCTAGTCAGTAGCCCAGGTATGTTAGCCCTGAGCAGACACATATTACAGACGGGGCATTGCTAGACTCCCGGAGGTGAGAGATCTGGTGCCCCGAACTCAAGGACTTAAAGAAGGACCTAAAGACTGAACGATTAAAGGACCACAACACGGGCCCCAGGACTTCGGAAGGGCCACCTGCTGAAGGGACTTTAAACGTCCAGATCCCAGTGAGTGGACTACTGTGGGTATGGCCGTAGCAAGTGTCAGGAAGAGAGCAGGAAGCAAGCGTTGAATTTGCCTTTTTGTATTTTTTTTTATCACTGTTCATTAAAAAGTTATTCCCAGTTGGAAAACAGCTGCATTCTTGGACTCTCATTGCCTGGACTATGGTGGCCAGAAGAAGAGAAGGTAACCCATGGGGAAAAGCTGTGTCAGTCCTGTATTGCATGTGCAAGGGGCCGGGCCGGGGTGTATTCAGACTGTGTTTTGTGGGTGAGCTCGGTCAGGACTACCACCCCGGTCGCCCCTTGTTTCAAGTACATTTTACGAACAGTAGGTTACTATGAAACTCTAAAAGCAGATATAAATCCATATTAAAATAAAAAAATTGTAAGTGAAATAAATACATAATCAACCCATACATCTTAGCCTCACAAATGCAAAATGATAATCTTTATTGGAGTTTCAATAAAGTATTAGCTTCACAAATATATGAAAAGGACGTGTACATTAGAAAACATTTTTTGTGTATGACCTGTTACTCAGTGGATCCCAATTCCAGCCACTTTCAGTGGGCACCATGCAGTGTCAGACTGGGGTGCCAAGGTCTCACCTGTTGCATTGACTTGCGGGGATAGTGATAAGCAAGTATGCTTGTTGCTTGGGTTTTCCAGAGCATGCTCGGTGATCTCCGTGTATTTTGACGTGCTCCGAGATTTAGTTTGTGTCGATGCAGCTGCATGATTTGTGGCTGCTAGACAGCTTGAATACATGTGGGGATTAAAGAATCTCCTCATGTATTCAGGCTGTCAAGCAGCCGCAAATCATGCAGCTGTGGCAACAGAAACGAAATCTCCGAGCACGTCAAAATACTCGGAGATCACCCGAGCGTGCTCGGAAAACCTGAGTAATGAGCATACTCGCTCATCACTGGGGGGGGCACTTTTCATCTGCATATAAATATTACATTACCCTCATTCACAAATTTACCTATATCGCTATATAATAATAAACTGGGTAGAATGGTTAATGAATGATGAGTTGCTGCTTTTTTCTGTACAGAGTGAAAAAAGTGAATTATGCCAACTACTGCCATACAGTGGGGTTGGAAGCCTAAATCTGCACAAGAGCCCACCTGGAGCTTTCCCTGTTAATCTATGGGCCAGTCCGAGCTTAGCTCCACGTCTAATTACCTCTGTCACCAAGCTGCAGGACCAATGGACATTTGCCAATGTTTACCCTAGTGAAAGGGGTGATTGCGTGTTGCCACTGGGCTCTCCACAATTAGTACATTGGCACTGGAATATCCATGGTATCATGTAATGTTTTTCATATGTTTTTTTCTTTATTCCATTTTACTCCATCTATCATCTGTTCAGAGGACAGAATGGATATCTTTGTTTCAATGCACAGTAGTAATTGTTTCTTTTTGTACATTGTCCAATGATTTCACATATGGAAGTCTTGTAAGTATGACTGCTGTGCATGAAACAGTAACGTTAAGTGCTTGAAAATATTCTAATACATAAATAATCTATTTTCATATTGTCATCACATCATCATACCTGTGCTGTCATCGTAGACCACTGTAGCTGATCTCCACTTTAAAAATTGTACAAGATCCAGAATTGCGTGACTAAGAGAGGCATAGTCTGGGTACAAGTTTACATAGAAGGAGTCTCTGTTATCTAGAGGATGATGCTTCCATCGGACCTGAATGTGTGGCACTTCCAGTGCGTTGCAAATAGACTGCACAGCGTTGGATGAAGAACTGTGTGATGGACCAAAGATGGCAACAACTCCAAGAGCCAACTGGTCACAAGCTGAAAGAAAGAAGCAATCATATTTTTCCATGTGTTAAAACTGCTAGAAAATGAACCCTTATGTGATTCCATCAAAACAAAGCTTATAGACCATTTGATTAATCTGAATACAGTGGTTAATGCAGGACAAATGTTTGTCTGGCAGTGGATTTCCCTGTGTGAGTGATGCTGAGTACACACTCATCCTTAGACAAGAATGTCATATGAAAACACTGAGCTTTGTACTGTTTGACACTATTTTATTTGTGAAGTGTCCTATTTTGTTGCTATACCATGCTTGACATAAAAGTGATTAGCCACCTCTCAAGAGGAGGAAGTTTAGGGAAGTACGTAAAGCCAACTACCATTTGAAGTTCGTCCTATTATATTTATTATTATGGGACCACCTCTGACATTTTATACATCAATATTTCACTAGCCTGGATTTTCTTCATTTCATTTTATGAACTTAATGCTATCATTATAATTACTAATTTTAATTGAATAGCACTGTGGAAATTATTTTTTTTAAATGAATAAGGAACAGATAATGCTATTGGTTCATTTTGCATCTCTTACACTATACAGAGAGATACAGTGTATAGACTGTGTGTATGATTTACGATAGGTCTGTTAAGGGCATTTGAGCCCATGGAAAAGAAAGATAAATTTTTATTGGTTTAGCTCTGGCCACAATAGGCAATGGACTCATAAATTTCTATGACCTAACTGGATAAGATGGTAATAACTTGACCATTGAGCACATCATGGTTACATGTAATACTTAAAGTAAATCAACAAGGATAACTGCTTGCCCAAATTCTGACCTGCAGCACAAATCAGAAGCTATTTGTCTCTATGGAACTAAACATAATGTTAACAGCTTGGCATTGGCTTATAGTTTAGAATAGATGACTAGGTATTATAGAAAACTCTATTGAATACGACATGTAAAATAAAGATAGATAGATAGATAGATAGATAGATAGATAGATAGATAGATAGATAGATAGATACATAGATAGATAAATGTGTAATATATGGCATGTGGCAATACGATGTGTTTTGCAATCTTCTCTATGGATCATTCAAGGGCCAGTGCATTATTTGTGCATAACTCATGTTTCTGTTTATGCAATGACTTGAGTATGTTGAGTTGTGGGGTGAAATAACCCTAACACTACACTTGATTAAAGACAAAGTGATGAATTTTAAAGGCCCCAGCAAAAGTTTGCAATTGAAGGATACAAAGAAGTTTATAAATAATAATAAGTCAATATAGAAAAATCACTCAACACATTTAACATAATACAGCCATCATAGAAGTAATCATAAAACTTGCTGTAAGAAGACATAACACAGGAAATAAGGCCTCATGAATATTAGGAGAACTTGTAACTAGCAGAAATCTCGCACAAATTTCTCTTCATCCATAATCCAACTTGGAGGCAATGAAACACCTAAGGATGCAATATGGTAAAACAAATTCCGACTGCAAAGGAATAACATTTTAATGGAGCCCCAACTTATGGTCAGCTAATGGCTGATGCACCTCAGTTTTGAAGGATACAAAAACTCCAACAGTAAAAAGGCATCAAGCTGGTAAATTCCTCCATGCAACCAAGGCACATTTTATACCAACCTAAAGTTCAATGTAAAATATATCAACCCCAACATCACTGAGATGAACATAAAAGACAACAATGTCTGGGATCTTGTCTAGGTGAGTGCATGAGCAAAACTCAAAAGATGATGTCAGACTCCTCTGATAGGTGCTTATCCCCAGGGAGAATAAAAGGATAAGCTGTTGAAATTCATAGATATTAGACTGTTAGCCTATCCTCCATACTGGTGGGTGTCTGTCAATTCCTGCAGCAGGTAAGTTCTTTCAGTACTCTGTCCCCTATATAAGTCTTCATCTAGCCCCTATCATCATCACCACCTAGCTAGCTAATCCCTCTTTTTGAACTCCCATATCTCCATATTTAGTACCTTAAGCAATAATTAAAACACTCATCTTGTTGGCAGCCAGCTGTAATTATCTCAAAGGCTATAAAATCATGGCATATTATAACTTTTCTCTGACCTTTCCTGTTAGCTTCAAAACTGTCGTAAAGATTGATCCTCTGAATATCGTAGGTCAGTGTTGTGTTTGGTAATAACGTTCGATTCCTGTTGATGATATTTGCAGCAAATCTAAAGGCTTGTTCTTCTGCACTCACAAGCTGGCCAGTGGGTCCTTCCAAAAACTCAAAGATGCCTCCTGTAAGAACAATAAAGCACAGTTATTTAAATGATCTATAGAAAAAAAAATGCGCTATTGAAGAGCTCTAAGAAATAATTCTGACTTTTTCTACAATACATGTGCAATAATCTAATTGATAATGTAATGTTTGTAGCAAAGAATAAAATTACTAATACTAGGTTCCTAAGTGACAGCTACTTGATAAATTAGCACTGGCATGTATTCTGTCTGTTGTCTAAGGTCTCCTGGTTCCACTTAGTTGTATCTTCTTGGTGAATGAAAGGTATCATATGTGAGTCAGTGGAATTCCTTATTCATTAGACTTTACATTTGCCTGCGTGAAGATACCAGCAGACCTGTAAGATGCTGTGATGGTTAGTGCTAACATTTGGGTATGCCATGCTAGATATTAGGTTCTGGTAGAAAAATATTTGCCATAGCATTGTGGTAAAATGTGGGCTGTAGATGGCAGCTTCTTGGTGAAACCATTTGGTCAATGTATGGTAGTATTCTTTCCAGGTACTGTATATTATTCTATATTTATTCTAATATCTACTATGGAACCAAATTATTTTGGAGCGGGGCTAATGTGTAAACTACATTTTCTAAATTAAAATAGCTGCATACTGTATCTCTACAAGTGTTCCTTGAAGTTTTATTTTTCACATGTAAAACTATTATCTGTAATGCATATGTATGCTGATTGCTCTCTAAGGTTGGTATCAATTTACGCAAGAGATTGGCCATAGAAATGGGTGAATATGATGGAACCTTGTAAAATCATGTTAATAAGATCATAAAAGTAATGATAAAGAAAGACAACTAGGAGAAAAACTATCTAAAAAGCTGGATTACAGTATCTGATTGACTGGCAGCTGAGATGTTAAACATTGAGCTTACAACTACAGATGAAGTTTCTCAACCGTTCATAGTGTTAATAGACAAATAAATTGTCCATAACTCTTTCTAATACAGGCTGAAACCAGGAAGGTTTAGTCCATCTGGATCCTCTGTCAATTAGACATGAGAAAATTAAAACAACAATTAAAGAAATATGTCCCCAATGAGAAAAATAAACAGCGGAGATCAAAATAACGAGAAGTCTTTTAATGAAGCAAGCCATGGCCATATGTTGGATCCTCTGCTCACTGTGCTGTTCAGAGACATCATTAATAATAATAAAAATAATACTTTTCTCCACAGACATCGTGCCATTAAAGAAGAACTTTAAAAGTTTTCTCTAGACATTTTGATGTCAGAGTTTGATAGAAGCGCATCACAGCTGTACTAAACAACCATATCAATGTTTGGTTAGCAGAGTGACCTGACCACACTCCAGTAGCATCTCCTAGCCAAGACTGCCACTTTTATGCTCTTTGGAGCATGGTCAGCCAAGAAAAGAATGTGCTAATTACAGTAGTGGGTGCATTATTCTAACCCATGATGTGGAAAACGAGATCTGCCTTGACAGCTGCACATGCTAAACAAGTTGGACAATAAAAAATGACCATGAATTGCAAATTTTCGTAAAAAGCTTTGTAATTCATAGCTTTATACTTTGTTTTGCTTGAACCTGCTTTCATCTGTGCTTGAACCCACACTTCATATAACCAATCCACCTACATGACATCTTTCTACTTTTACTTGATTTCTACATTACCTCTCTCATTACATTTTCCATCTATGTACATTAGAAGTTTTTTACTCCAACTTGCCTTCTAAAACCTTTGGTTGACTTTAACTACCCTTTTTACTATGATACTTTTTTTTATCAATTTTGCACTACATCTATATAGTTTTGACCTCAATGACTAAAATACTGCCCAATGCCTTATGACATATTATGTTTTATTATATTGACGTAGCAAGTACAAGTGAACTATTGTAGCATACTGTTCCGTTAAAGTCGTACACTTAGTAATAGAACAGCTCGCTACTGTAATAGCACAGAGTGATTATATTGCACTGCCTTGCTAGTGTAGGGTGCGGGTTGTTTGGTGACACTTGCTACATCTGTAGAATGCGCATAACTTCCCATGAAGAGCATAAAAAGCATCAGATTGAAAAAAAAAAACAGTTTGCTATATGTTTAGCGATTTCATATTTGCAGTGTCATGGAAATATATATGTATTCCATATATTCAAAGTATATTCACATATATGTATTCACAGTTCACAGTTAGATAGATTTCACTTGCTAAAAAACCTTGTGCTCACATATTTCTAGGCCAGATATAATCAGTCGTTTTAAAGAAATCTGGCCTCCATAAGACCTTCGTAAAGGAACAAATGCAT
Organism: Oophaga sylvatica; assembly: GCA_033576555.1. Taxonomy (NCBI): domain Eukaryota; kingdom Metazoa; phylum Chordata; class Amphibia; order Anura; family Dendrobatidae; genus Oophaga; species Oophaga sylvatica. The sequence goes on along the minus strand of JARQOD010000002.1, from coordinate 381,692,657 downwards.
GAAGTACAAAATGTCCTATTAGATATCTGTTGTTTACATTATAGTTATGCAAGGCAACTAGGTCACAAGAATATAAAACAATAATTCTGCAACTTCAGCTCTTTTAATCATAATTATCATATTTACACTAGAACAGCCAATAATCTAGCAGCTTTTAATTGTATGTTAATTGACTAACCAGCCCCTTTTTGTAAACGTATAAAACCTTGAAACAATAATAAATGTATGTCTTTGACGAACTGTTATACTGACACTTTCGTATGGACAGTCCTCATTTCGTTCTGAGCGCTCAAAAAGACATTATATAGAGATTTGGACATGGCAAGCAGCAAACACAGGATATTTTTATCCTAATTAAATTTCCATATCAGTTGCGCCCAACGTGGGGCATTGGACGAAACGCACGAGGACTCGGCCGACCGGAGAGACGGGGGTGTTGGCCCTGGCCTTGGCACACGGGACGGAGACTGCAGCTCCATCAGTAAGGTAAGAAAACTTTGTCATCTTACCTGAATGTTCCCTGTGCCTAGTCCTAGCCTACACTTCCAGCCGGTCGGACGTGGTCATCACCGCATTCCCAGGTTGTGTAAAAAGTCCATACCCTTATCCAAAAGCCCTGGGATATAAGCCGAGTTGGTTGCTGCTGTGCTGTATATGTTTCATGTTTTATGTGAACCGGGAGAAAGTTGGAACGGTGACTGTGTTTTTGCTTGCTGATCTCTGGGGCTGTATAGCAAAAGACAATTGCTGCATAAGTTCCCGCAGTAAACTTTCACGCACCGGGAGGCCATCCCAGTCAAATCAGACGTGAAGGGCGGGAGCTTTGTTTTGGATAAGTCCACGCAGATATTCTTCACACATTGGAGGGAGGTTATCCCAAAAAATCCAGTTGTGGAAGCGAGGGCTTTGTTCGGTTAAGTTTCTGCAGTAAACTTTCACGCACTGGGAGGCCATCCCAGTCAAATCAGACGTGAAGGGCAGAAGCTTTGTTTTGGATAAGTTCTCACAATAATTGTCCACGCACCGGGAGGCCATCCCAGTCAAATCAGACGTGGATAGTGAGAATTTTGATGAAGGCTATTGCAGATTACTGTGACCGGTGCACCGGCCAGGTACGGTACAGAGCGATAGAACCTTGAGCTTCGCCGCGCTCAGTGCAATTGGTGAGTTATCAGTTACCAGAGCAGCTTGTATGTGTCACAGATCATCAAAAGAGGGATTCGTATTCTCCCGGGTGTCTGTCAACTGTCTGTATCAGGTACTGTCGCTTTAAATCACATCTCCGTGCGCTCTGTCAGTAACTCATTCAGAGCAGTGTGCTGGCTGCAGCAGCGAGAAAACCCCTTTGACCCCCCTCCTCTGCTAATCACGTTATCAGGCATTCTGTTTCTTGGCTTTGATTTTTATTTTTTTAAGCTAGTTTTTTGGCTACAGGTTTTAACGTGAGAATTATTAGGCATTCAGACTGAACTATATTCATTTTTTGCTATTCTGAGGAATAATAATTTTTTTTTTTTTTTACGTGATTTCAGTGGCTATAGAGACAGCAAGCAGAGATATAAGGAAGGGAGGGGGAAGCAGCCAGCTGACATTCCAGAGATTTTTAATTAGCTGTTTTAGTAACAAGGGTTGTTTTTCAGAGTTTTATGATTAATACGGTTTTTCTTTTCTCCCCTTTTTGGTGAATTTATTTTTTTTATGTTTACTTTTTCTAGAGTTTTTTACTAAATCTAACTTTTGTTTTTAAAAATTTTTCTTTTAAGTACATTTTTGAATGATTTTGGAGAGATTTTTTCTCTAGAGCTTTATTTCTCCAGCCATTTTTTTTTTTTTCTACAAGCTTGCTTTACAACAAGGTCACATAGATAAGGAGAATTACAGGCTGTGGGAGAGAGCAGACACAAACTACGCAGTGGTCTGAGTAGCCCCACCCGTCGGGCATTCGGCGAGGAAATTTGTTGAATATGTTTTTGGAATAGACACAGTACGTAAGAATCGAAGGGCTAGGCATGTGAATAGAATGTCAGAGTACGTGAGAAGCAAATAGACAGGCAGCCTTTACGCTGCATAATGAAATGTTTTTTCTTGTTTTTTGTTATTTGAAAGGTAACGGGAAAGTTTAATAGATTACCATCTGCTATAAAAGAGCAGCGGTGCATCGTGTAAAAGATACAGCAAGTTAATTTGAACGGACCAGGAAGTGATTTTTTTTTTTTTTTTTTTTATGTGAATAAGTTTGAAAAGGTGCTAAATCATCTGTGAGAAAAAGATCACTGACATGTCACAAGAGCAGAATTCAGAGTCACACACATCACATGTCCATCATGTGGAGACACGGGACAGGTGTAGGCTGCTCTCATTGAGTAAGGAGCCTCGTACAGGGAAAAACGCTCCCTGCCTCTCTCCACAGGGAGAAGGCATTTTTGTTTCAACCATCCCCTCTCAAGAGTCACAGGGGGGACACCCTCTCCTTTTTCTTCTCTCAGTCCCTTTCTCTTTCTTCTTCAGACTTTTCTCCTCTTTCCTCGCTGCCATCCCTCTCATTCCTTCTTTTCCCTCCATCACATCTCTGACACATCCATTTTCTTCATCTTCCTCTTCTTCTATCTCTTCCTCTCCAACTCTCAAATCTTGTTCTTCATCTTCTTCTACTTCTCCCCCTCCATCTTTCTTCTCTCCCTCTCCTCCATCTTTCTCTCTTTTCCCCCTTTCACTCTTCTCTCCCTCCCCTCCTCTTTCTCTCGCTCCTCCCTCACACCTCCCTTCTCTTCCTCTTTTTTCTACTTCGTCATCAACTGTGTCAACGCCCAATCCAAGCAATGTGGTGTCCCTGTATTCAGTGTTTCCAGAACAGGGCACTTTGTCTATCCCAAGCACAGTACAAACATTGCCAGTCATTATATCAGGAGAAGAAAGTACAGATCTCCCTACACAAAACGCTACATGTAGCCCCCAGACACAACAGTCCACTGCTAAGGCTTCACAGGGGAGTGGTATAGCTACAGGGCTGCTAGCATGGAACCATGACACTGATCCACCGCAGCCTCAGCAAGGAAGTGGGAAATCCCCATGCAGCAAGACAACTTTAAAGCCCAAATCTCACCCAGTGTATGCACCAAGTACACCATGTCACTTCTTATCTGATGAAGATGAAGATGCAACGTCACACATGCTGCCCAATACTAGGGAAGAAAACACACAAGTACCAATAGAGCAGGGACAGGTAGAGGCACCATCCTATGAGCCCTTCATCCCAAGCCAGGTGATCAGTATGCTGCCAGACCCAGGGATACACCCCATGCCATTTTGCCAAAAAATGCAGCAGATCCAGCGAACGTATGCAGCAGCCTGGACTGATCTCTGGACCGTAATGGAAATAAAAGCAGGTGATGCATTCTGGCCAATTATGAGAGAACACTTCAAGCTTCCAACAGAGTTAGATGCGTATGCCTGGGAGACAGGACCAAAGCTAATTGAGCAACTCAGAGAATGGGCCAAAAGCAGACTGACAGGACAAACTCTCAGCCTACATGTCACGAGTCAAGACAAGACAGAGTCTGTGGAGAAGTTCCATGACAGAATGATGCAAGTGTTTCAAGATTTGGGCCTCATTACCCATGATCAGACACACAGACGGATGTTGGCACAGGCTTTTGTGCATGGACTGAGAGAACCAATCAGGAAACCACTGGTAGCAGCCAGGCCTGAGTACACGTCAATAGCAATGGATACCCTGCTCACAGTAGCAAAAAGGATTGAGTCCCGCCGGGACAGAAGGAATGTCAAGTGTTACAACTGTGGCAAGCTTGGCCATTACCGGAACCGCTGCAGCGAACCCCTACGACCCACCACTTTGTCTAGAGAAGCAAGCCAAGGAAGAAACACAGAAAGCAGTGAAGAAACCCGTCCATAGGACAAGAGCACACCAAGTCCACAAGGAACCCCACCAGTGGGACCAATATCCTGAGAGTGGATGGCGTAGTCATATCTTTTCTTGTGGAACTCTGCAACCTCACCTACCTATCAGAATCTTCTGCTTCCTGCATGGGAATTGATGGTCAAGTCAGATATTTCCAGATTATGAAGCCCCTGAGCGTGTGGACTCAGCCAGAACACTCCATCATGTCCCAGTTTGTTGTGTAAAAAACCTGCACCCTCAACCTATTGGGAGTGGACCTACTGCAGAAGCTGAAAGCGACCAGAGTGTTCCAGGAAGATGGGACCATGACACTTTCTTCACCCCTGACCCAAGAAGAAACAGGAACCTCAAACAACCACACTGCAGACCTATCACAGGAGGTGCTGGACATAGTACCAGAGAAAAAAAAAACACTCCATCACCCAGGGTCAAGATGTCTCTGACCAACTGAAGGTCTAAGTGAGCTCGCCTAAGAAGACGGCCTGAGAACTTTGACATTGGCCAGGATATTCAACTCAAGAAGGACTCTACTCGCTTCATGGAATGGCAACACCTCATCCAGCTCTAACGCCAGAGGTTCATCTTTTGCAAGCACCAGGAGGTGCCCCCTGCAATCAACCAGTTCACCCAAGCCCTAGACCGGAAAAAGGCCACTCAGCTCTTCAAACTTGTGCACAAATACTGACCTGAGACCAAGCTGGAGAAAAAGAAACTACTGATGGCCCGTGCTGAGAAAAAAAAAGCAGCCGTTTAAGGAGACGTCCCAACAAGAAGACCCCCTGTGACCAGAACAGGTGCTAACACAGTAACTGTCTTGGTGGAGAACAAGAAAGCCAGCTGGTCGTCATCTCTCATGATGTGGATCCTAGTAGACGGCTTGTTTTCCCGCCAGCTCTGCACCAGCAGATGGGAGTCCCCTGCTGCATACTGGAGGACAAGGCCAAACTGGGCTGCCTCGCCCATGGGAATCAATCCCAGCTTTCCACAGTGAAGAAAAAGACTGTAAACCCCACTGAGTTCAGAATGGTGCAAGGCCTGGAGGCCGCGAAAGAGGCTACGGTATTTGAAACCCCAACAGTGCTGAACCATCACACTCTGCTCTCAAGAGTCCCAGTCACCGCAACGGTATTCACGGTGATCAACCTGGCCAGTACCTTCTTCAGTGTTTCCCCTCCACCTGGAGGCCTGCTTTCACGCACCAGTGCAGTGCATATGGACAATGTTGCCTAAGGTGCTCAAAACAAGCCCTTCAAGTTTCACCAAGACTATGTCCCCCTCTTCGTCAACTGGATTGCAGAATATGCAAGAGTCACTCTTCTACAACACGTGGATGACTTTCTCTTTTGTGTGGTTGACATCGACACCTGCACAGCCTATTCCTTATCTCTCCTACTCTACCTGGAAGAACAGCAACGCAAGGTCTGGAAGAACAAAGTCCAGTGATGCCAGAAGCAAGTTACATCCCTGGGACACTGTATTGCCCACCAGACGAAACACATGTCAAAAGACTGGAAGACCACTGTGGAGAAGATGGCTCCCCCAACAACTCCAAGAATGCTGCAGGACTTCCCTGGTCTAGTGTCATATTGCAGAACCTGGATCCCTGATGCCTCAGACCTAATGCAGCCTCTGTGCGCTTGCATCAACGCAACCCCGCTCCTTCTATCAGACGCAGCCTTCAACCCATTCAGGAGATAGGAAGAACTCCACAGTCTCAGCGCCAATACCAGGCCTACCTGACTATGAAAAGTCTTTCCGTCTACCTGATGGAAGAAAGAAGGTCATGCTACTGGAGTCCTGGCACGGATTCATGGGGGAAAACAGAGACTTTTAGGCTGCCTCTCAGCCCGCTTGGATCCAGTTGCAAGAAGAGCACCCTCCTGCCTGATGGCAGTATCTGCAGCACACACCCTCCTGGACAAGGTTGCTGAAATCACTCTTGGACAGCCACTGGAAACTCTCACTCCACATGACATCTTGGCAATCTTCAATCAAGCTCAACCAACAGTAATCTCTCCACCGCCAGGCATCTTTGTGGCGCCTCTATTGCCTTTGTCTCATAATGTCACTGTCTCCAGACCTACAGTCCTCAGCCCGGCCACTCTACTCCCACTCCCAAGGGGGATACTTGGATGGCTCCAGAAGAAGTTTCAACACAGGAAGTGCAGTGACCAGCAATCAAGAAATCCTGTGGTCCAGAAGTCTGTCACCTAGCCTGTCAGCCCAGGAAGCAGAATTGATAGCGCTGACGAAGGCCTGCCAGATGGCAGAAGGCAAGACTGCAAACATCTACACGGACTACAGGTACTCGCATGGCATAGCACACGACTTTAGACCCATCTGGGCTACAAGGGACTTCATCACAGCAAACGGGACAACCGTGAAGCATCATGGAGCCTTCAGGGACCTACTGGGTATACTCAAACTTCCAAAATGGTGGCAATTTGAAAAATCAAAGTGCATGGAAAACTGAGAACAGAAGAGGCGTGAGGCAATAACATGGCGGACATGGCAGCCAAAGAAGCAGCCAAAGGAAGACAATATGGAGAAGTGGGAGAGGTCGTAGAGCCGGACGGCTACTACATGACGACTGAAGACAAGAAACCTGACAAAGAGACGTCCTGGGATCTGCTCAAGAAGTTACAAGACCAAGCTTCAAAAGGAGAAGAAGAGCTGAATGCGAAAAAAAAGCAACACGTGAAGAAGGAAGGCTATCAATAATAGACTTCAAACTCTGCCCACCACAAAGTATGCACCCTATGGTGGTCCAATGGGTACATGGACCCACATCCACATATCAAAGACTCAGATGAATGATCTGATTGGTGCTTACTGGTTCGCTTCAGGGATCTCCACCCTAACAGCCAAATTCACCAGCAGCTGTCTGACCTGCGGCAAATGCAAGCCTGGACGTATGGAAGAAAGACCCCCTCACCTCATCTGGAAAGACCACTCAAATTCAAATTCAAATTCAAATTCAAAGAAGCTTTATTGGCAGGACTAAATACACATTAGTTTTGCCAAAGCAAGTGTACAAAAGGGAATAGGGATAGGGATGTTGGGTAGGGACGGATCTAGGGTAGGGGTTGTGGAAGTCCATGGCTTAGGGAGGGGTGATGGGGGCGCAGATCCGGGATGGGGGCTATAGAAGTCCATGGCATAGGGATGTTGGGTAGGGGCAGATCCGGGGTGGAGGCTATAGAAGTCCATGGCCTATCATAGTTCTCTTTCTCGCAGTCTATGACATTCGCTCACATACCGCGCTGCTATCTCCGCTGCTCTCTCTTCTTCCCCCAGCAAGATATATGTTTTCTCTTCCTCCTTCATGGTGATGAAATCCGGGAAGAGATGTGAGAGTCTCCTGAAGTGAGTGTCCCTCACTGCTGAGTATTTGGAGCAGTGTAGCAGGAAGTGGGTTTCGTCCTCTATGGCCTCCTGGTCACAGTGTTGGCATAGTCTTTCCTCCCTGGGCTTGTAGCTCTGCCTGTGTCGGCCGGATTCGATGGCCAGACTGTGGGCACTGAGTCTATACCGGCTCAGGATCTGGCGGTCTCTGGGGTCCGGGAGTTTCTCCAGGTATGGGGCCAGACTGTAGTCTCTCTGTAGACTCCGGTACATGGTCAGTTTCTGGGAGCTGATGATGTCGTTCTTCCAGTCACTGACATACCTCTCCTGGCCTTCGTCTACCATCTTCCTGATTTCGGCTTTTGTCAGGTTGTTGTGATTGGTGTTCTGGTCAGGTTGGGTTTGGGTGAGCTGTTCCAAGGGTCCTAGTTTTTCTGTTTCACCTACGTGTGTCAGGGCTTTATGGTGATGGGAGCGTGGATTGCTCCTATGTAGGTGAGCCCGGAATGACAGTGCCCTCTTTAGAACCGTTAGGTGTAGAGGGAATCTGCCCAGCTCGGCCCGGCAGGCACTGTTGGAGGTGCTCCGGTGGACTTGGAGAAGGTGCTTGCAGAATTCCAGGTGGAATATTTCTGTTGGGCTGGAATCCCACCTTGACCAGTCTGGGTAGGTGTGAGGACCCCAGACTTCACTGCCATACAGGAGGATTGGGGCGATGACAGAGTCGAAGATTTTTAACCAGACCCTCACTGGTGGCTTCAGATGGTAGAGTTTCCTTCGGATGCCATAGAAGGTTTTACATGCCTTGTCTTTCAGGTCTCTATGGCTTGTTTGAAGCTTCCTGACCGGTGGATCTCTAGGCCCAGGTAGGTATATTTGTCTGTTCCTGTAAGGGCGCAGTTGTTGAGAACAAATGAAGGTGCTGGTCTAATTTTCTCTTTCTCCTCTGGAACACCATGATGTTGGTTTTCTTTAGGTTGACCGGTAGTGCCCAGGTGGAGCTGAATTTCTCTAAGATTTTCAGGTTGTCTTGGAGGCCTTTCTCGGTTGGTGACAGAAGCAGCAGGTCATCTGCATACAGCAGGAATTTCACCTGGGTGTCGTGGAGGGTGGGACCTGGTGCTGTGGAAGATTCCAGAGCGGTAGCCAGCTCGTTGATGTAAATGTTGAAGAGCGTTGGACTTAGGCTGCAGCCTTGTCTGACTCCACGGCTCTGCTGGAAATAAGCCGTTCTTTTACCGTTCACACTCACACTGCAGAGGTTCTCGGTGTAGGAGCTTTTGATAACATCGTAGGTCTTTCCTCCTATTCCGCTCTCCAGCAGTTTCAGGAATAAGCCCGGGTGCCACACCGAATCAAAGGCCTTTTTAAAGTCCACGAAACAGGCGTATATCTTCCCGTTCTTTGTATTGTGGACGTGTCTCTGAATGAGGCTGTGCAGGTATAGATGTGGTCAGTGGTGCGGTGGTTTGGCATGAACCCTGCTTGGCTCTTGCTGAGGACGTTATGTTCGGTGAGGAAACTGAGGATCCTCTTGTTCAGGATGCTGTTGAACAGTTTCCCCAGGTTGCTGCTGACACATATGCCTCTGTAGTTGGCTGGGTCATACCTGTCCCCATTCTTGTGGATGGGTGTGATGAGGCCTTGGTTCCAGGTACGAGGGAAGTAGCCAGCACTTAGCACAATATTGAAGAGTTTAACCATTGCAGCCTGTATTTCTGGTGGGCTGTACTTCAGCATTTCTGGTAGGATTCCATCCAGGCCACCGGCTTTTCTACATCTTATGGCAGAGATTCTCTCTGCTACTTCCTGTAATGTAATAGGTGTATCCACGGGTTTTGGAAATTTTTTACTTTTTCCTCCTTCCCCCTACCAGCTTCAAAGGATCCAGATAGACCACATCCAGATATCGCCAAGTGAAGGATTCAAATACGCCATTGTGGTCAAAAGAAGTATTTTCAAGATGAACAGAAGCCTTCCAAGTCAGCAAAGACTACTGCAACGAAGCTACTTTCGGAAAATAGTGTGCAGATACGGGGTTCCAGAAATGATAGAAAGTGATCAGGGACTCGCATTCACAGCAAATCTGACACACAAGACCCGATTAGCAGTAGGGTCAGATTTAGGCCTACACACTCCTTACCACCCCCAGAGCAGCAGGAAGGTAGAAAAAACTGAACGAAACACTTAAGAATAGAATGCTGAAAAATTTCCCAAGAGACACGCAAACCATGGCATGACACACTCCCTATTGCACTGTTTAGCGTAAGGCACACTCCCAGAGACCCAGAAAAGCTGTTTCGTGCCTGCATCTTCCGCTAACAGATAAGACATTTTCTTCTTTTAGATTTTTGGTGCCTGCATTTTGTCCTGCACTTCTGTGGGGGTCTGCCGGGTCCCCTTCGGGGGCTTATGCTCCTCTCAGTTTAGTTCAGCCACTGTTTGTTCATTTGCCTTTTCCAGTTTTTTCAGTGGTTGCTGTTTAGTTTTTGTTACACCAGAGAACTAATTTAGGTGGTAGAGGTCGTGTGATCTCAGGTGTTTTTGTAATTAGTAGAGTTGGTACTTTTCAGGGTTTTTTGGGGTTGCAGTAAGTGCCTTTCCTATCCTTTTCTATTTAGGAAGTTTGGGCCCCAACGTTTGCTCATACTATTTTCTGTCTGTGTCTGTATTTCCTCTTGTCTAACCGCCATTACATGTTTGGGGGCTTCCTATGTTCTTTGGGGATCTGCTCCGGGGCAGATAGCTTTCCTTTTTCTATCTTTAGGTGTAGTTAGCTTCTCAGGCTGTGACGAGGCGTCTAGGACCAACGTAGGAACGCTCCACGGCTGCCTTTAGTTGTGGTGGTTAGTCAGGGTACTGCAATCCCATAGATTCCAACCTCTCTGGTGTATTGCTTTTTTTTTGCCTGCTCTCCTCAGCTACCAAATCATAACACTTATGTAATTGAATTGGTCAAAAACTAATGTCCATTCTCGAGTTTTTCTCCTCACTGCTTGATGATCCTGTCCAAGAGCCCCAGATGACATCAACCTCTGTGTAACTAGAGGGAAAGCCTGTTTGAATCCACGTATCGCATTGCAAGGAAGCTCCCGTACCAGGAGAGACACCTAAGCCATGAAGGATGTCGTGGATGCTCTGACTGACCAGACAGATGACCAGATGACCTACCTGATGAGTTCAAGGCCAGAGACCAAGTTAAAGCAGGATTTGAGTCACTATTGCCACTAGTAACTATAAACAAAAATGTTGATTGGATAAATTACATCTATTATAACCAGCAGAGATTTGTTAACTTCACCATAGATGCTGTAAAAGGTTTGGCAGCACAGTTAGGCCCCACTTCCATTATGGCATTCCAGAATAGAATGGCTTTGGATATGATTCTAGCTGAGAAAGGAGGTGTTTACAAAATGATCAAAGACACTTGTTGCACCTACATCCCAGACAACACTGGCCCAAATGGTAAAGTCACAATAGCAATACAGAAACTTACTGAGTTATCAGAGGAACTGAAACAGAACTCAGGTGTCACTGACCCATGGGATCGATACTTTGGGTGGATGAGTGGGTGGCAGAAAATGTTGGCACAGGTTGGGACAGCCATTATGGGGGTTCTCATTTTTGCATTAATTACTGGTTGCTGTGTTATTCCTTGTATCCGCAGGATAATGTAAAAAACTGTTCAGGAGACAACCAATTTGATGCCACTCACCATCTTGGACCTCGCACCAGTCCGGATGGAACTGCCTGGCTTGACCAGATCTCCGAACTACCTCCAGACTGAGAATACACATCCTTGATGAAACATCATATCAACTATGAGATTATGATTGCAAACACATAAACCCCCGACAGGGACAGTCCTCCTGACCGCCCATTTGCGAAAAGTCTGTATTCGGTGGGGGAGGCATGTACTAGGGGTGTCTCAACTCACCGGCAGCACAAAAGAGTTGCAGCGCTTTGAGCCAGGAGCAGGTTTTTTAGGCAAGTGGTATCTAAGGGGGGACTGTCATGGAAATATATATGTATTCCATATATTCAAAGTATATTCACATATATGTATTCACAGTTCACAGTTAGATAGATTTCACTTGCTAAAAAACCTTGTGCTCACATATTTCTAGGCCAGATATAATCAGTCGTTTTAAAGAAATCTGGCCTCCATAAGACCTTCGTAAAGGAACAAATGCATGAAGTACAAAATGTCCTATTAGATATCTGTTGTTTACATTATAGTTATGCAAGGCAACTAGGTCACAAGAATATAAAACAATAATTCTGCAACTTCAGCTCTTTTAATCATAATTATCATATTTACACTAGAACAGCCAATAATCTAGCAGCTTTTAATTGTATGTTAATTGACTAACCAGCCCCTTTTTGTAAACGTATAAAACCTTGAAACAATAATAAATGTATGTCTTTGACGAACTGTTATACTGACACTTTCGTATGGACAGTCCTCATTTCGTTCTGAGCGCTCAAAAAGACATTATATAGAGATTTGGACATGGCAAGCAGCAAACATAGGATATTTTTATCCTAATTAAATTTCCATATCAGCAGTTACAAATGAGTGGATCAGGCAAAATTTTAATTTATCTGTTTCAAGGAAGTTGATTTGCAGAGAATTTATTCTCCATCAATTTAATATCCGTTGTGTTCTAGGGTCTCTCTCCATTACAGAACATAATAAATGTAAGATGTAAAAAGTAAAACGAAGTCCTTATACTCACCTCTCCGGCCCTTCTTCTCCTTACAGTCGGCCACCTGGATCTTCATATCACCGCGACTTGCCTGAAATCCCGAAGGTTCTGCGCAAGCATTCATAAAGTTGACTACTTGATGTATGCAGTGACTTTACTTATGCATGGGCAGAACACTCCCGCTCTTGGCTGTGATAAGATGCGGCCAAGGAGGGACAGGTATGGTGAGGATTATAGGAGCAAGATAGTCGGGCGGTGAGGTGATTAAATAGACTTTAATTTTAATCTTTTGTTTGAATTTTGCAGGTCAGAAAAGTAGTGGGAATGCAAAAAATCTGATTTTTGGCGAATTACGATTTTTGAGAAATTTGAGTCTAAATCAGTTCTGCTCAACTATATTCACTGATCTCTATTTATGACCTATATTCTTCTAAAAATAGAATCTTTTATATTACTAGGCTTATTTCTGGCTGTACACTCAATCAGCAGTATATTTTCTACAGCAGACACATTCACTCAAATGTACGTCTATGTAAATGTGAATTAACATTTTATCAATAACCAACGAGTCACAGAAAAAAACACGATGTGACAGGAGCCCTCTACTGCTCCTTGGAGTTAGGTCAACGCTTTGGAAGCCATAAAACCATCCAGTTAATATGACACACGCTTGGCCCCTCATCTTTATAAAGGTTAACAATGCAGTTAATGTCAATTCAAGATGAAATCAATAGAAAATAAGACATGTGTGACACAACGCTGGATAAAGATGATAAGTGATGAGTGTTTTACTGTGAGGGTCTGACACACTGCGTTTGTGAGATGAGCACAAAACATATTGAAGCACGCATATAAATATGCAGTAAAGAAGAGAGCGGGGGGGGGATGTCCTGCCATATCAAACATAATCATCACTGATTCTATGTAGAGAGATTGGGAGCTGATAGCCATTTAGAGTCTGTGTAAAGACATTACAACAGGTCCAGTGAAAAAAGAGATAAGGATCATTGACAAAGAGAAGCTTCTGAACTGCTGAATGTTAAGGCCTTGGAGCCAAAGAAAGTGAAGTAGATAAAATTAAACGGTGATGTGTTCTAAAGCATACAGAAATGTTTCTCCCTTTGAAAATGTGCAAAGTGCTGTTTTATTTTACTTCTATTTATTATGCTCATTGTGTAAGATGGCAACATCAAACGTGTAAAGGGTAATTAAAGAGAACGCAAAAGTCAAAACTAAGGTAAAAAAAGAATCCCAGCATAAACTGTAGGTGACAGTTTAATTATTTTTTCTTCTTTCCTTTTCTTATAATTAAGTCTACAGGTAATTCTTCTATTACTTAGTTATTGGTATATAAACCCTATGGGATAATTCATAAAATATTTTATACCAGTTTTTTAATTTAAAAGTAGTGATTGTGGAAGAATTTTGCCAGTTTTTGGGTTTTGATGTTGACCCTGCAAATGGGGATTAGTGGAGGGGTGTGTACAACTGTGGTCCATAAGACTAGCGATATTTTTCATCAAAAATTGGTATATTGGTACATAGTGGAAATTATAACTAAATTAAGTTGGGGTAGATTACCCATTCTAGTGCATAGCCTAAAGATGTACCAAAGATGTACCAACTTTGTGAATAGTTGTGCACATGTCAATGAATATGGTGCATCTTACTCCAGTCTTGGAATGCTATTCTTAATTAGAGATGAGCGAACCAAAGCTTAAAAGTTTGGGCTTCGTACTGGACAGTTAGTGTCCAGGGCTAAATGCTGAACAAAGACTTCTCCCGGGAAGTCCGTTGCAATCTTCGGAGTTCCTAGGGAAGTCCGGGAGGAGAAAAAGAGAAAATTTTCAAGCTGAAAAAATTTGGGTCCCCATTGTTTTCAATAGGATTTAGTTCAAGTTGGGGGAGAGTTATGGTACCAGAACTGAACCCTAGTCCTAATGAATTTCACCAATATTTGTGCTACTAATGTACACACTTCTCATGAAGAAGTCATAAGAAAACTACATTAGTCTGTTGCACAGGTAGATCCTAAACTATATTTCTGAAACCAGTAAAGTTTTCTGCATTAGGCTTTATAGTGTTTCATAGAGACAATTTGACATTGGACTATGCTGGGAGCAAAAAGCACTTTATTTGTCATTATATGGTACCTCGATAACGCTCAATACTCAGAAGATAGTCTCAATAATAAGGTGCCATACAGGACATTCAAGAATTTAGAAATTGAGGAAAAATGAGTAGTATTTAGGCTTTTTTAACAAATAGTAACAAAGGAAGAAAGAAAATGGAAGACAAAGAGGAATAAAGAAAAAGAAAAAAGGAAGAAAGAAAGAAAGAAAGAGAAAAGAAGAAAGATGAAGAAAGAAAGAAAATAGAAAGAAGGAAAAAAAGAAGAAAGAAAAAGAAAGAAAGAGAAAAGAGGAAAGATGAAGAAAGTAAGAAGTAAGAAACAAGGAAAGAACGAAGAAGAAAGAAAGGAGTCAAATAGTGTTTTATCGTTTTAACACAGCATATGAAACATACTGTATGTTGGACTAATATTGTCTGTCCTTTAAAGATTAGAGGCTAAAATTAAAATAAAAAAAATGAAAGATTAACTAATACTTCGTATCAAGATCAATTGGCGCGCTAGCTGTGTGCTCCTGTCTGAGCTGCGCACCACTGGGGGAGGGGGTTTAGAAATCAGTCGGGGTCTCAAGACCTGGTTCTCCACCAGTCTGCTTGCTATAAACATGGGTACTCAAATATAAAAAACTGATAGTGATTTAGTAACAAATAAAGCTTATTTTTTTCTATAGATGTTAATTGAAATAGGAAAGATGTGGCAGTGAATAAAATAGAGACTTTCAAACTGCTGTACTTTTGCAGTGAGTAATATAAGCCGGGCAGACATATGGTCTGAATTCTCTTTGAAAGTACACATGCTACACTTGAGTAAGAGCAAGTACATCTGTCTTCATTTGGCAATGCCGGGAAAAAAGCCGGACTTCTGATTACTTTGTGAGCTCTATATGGTAATTAATACATTGATCTCCTCCTGTGTTTTTAGCGAGTGAGGCTGATACAGAGTGCAATGTGTTATGGGATAATAATATACAGAGTCTGCATTTCAATTAGCATTATGACCTGATACTGCATTATATTGCTATACATTGTTAGCCTATTAAAGTACTGCATGCTGTAATTGTTTCCAAAAATAAAAAGTCTGCCAACAAATGCTGAAACTAAGACATTGCCAACAAATATCTAAGATTATATAGACAGTTTCCACAAATTGAGGTTTTCCAGACATTTACGTTGGCAAACATGACTCTTCTTCTGTTCTATGTGGGCGTATGTAGTATTAAGCTAACAAATACAATCAATGTGCGAAAATATTCTGAATAGATTTGAAAATAAGGTAGTAGAGGTAAAGAGACACAATACATATACTGACTAATTATTCAACTGATGGAATACAGATGTGAACTCTGCTGAGATATACAAAAGTGGAAATCCATTTATGTAAGTAATGAAATGGCATGAGGAAAAAGGGATGTTCTCGTCAAAATAAGAACTGTTTGTTGGAAAATGCAATATATAAATGAAGGGACAAGAGATTTTTTATATTTCCATTTTATAACTTAACTTGAATTTAATATGTAAGGATAGTATGGGAATACAAGGACTGTGTGATATCACTTTACCACCATATAGCCTCATGCAATGGCCTAGTTTTGTGCGTGCGGGCTTACAAGTAAAGATCAAAGCATTAAGCAAGAAAAATTGAAGGACTCTGAAAGATTACAATCTTAATGGAAAGGATATGGCTGAGTCATTTTTGCTTCAATACCAAGCAAATTTTATGTGGTGAAATGAGGTTGTAACAAAAAAAAACACACAGCTTACCATGAAGAATTAAATAGTGAATGGGAAAATATAAAGTTGGTTGCTGCCAAAGTAAAGTTTAAGAAACTTACAAAATACTTTTAGCCTGAATACTGCCCCAGTGTTATTGCTCCAAACCCGAGGGATGGAGCTACACGGCAAATTTTGCTGGAGTTGAGTGACCAAAGTTCGGTAGGTGTTGTTAGTACATTGCAGCGTCATACAAATCAAATCAATCACGAGCAAGTGGAAAAAAATCTGACAGTGTTGGGCATCTTGATACGTGCTTTTCGCAGTTGCCATACTCTCAGGGGTCACAGTTCTACCCTATGACACCGCCATGTAGCAGCAATATCGAGAAAACTCTGGTCAGGTGGCAGATGTAGACACTGTGTAGCCCCAACCTTACTTATACTTTGAGCTTTGTTTTGACCTCTGTATAAGTAATTTGATAGCTAATGGCTGGCTTATTTCAATACCTAATCTACTTTCATTATCATGGCTGATGCAGACACAGAGAAGGAGGCTGGCTCTGAAATTAAAATGAACCAAAAAGCCAATTTGAGACTTACTAATGGGCTTAAAAAAGCATTCAATTGACATAAAATAGCTACCGAAAGAACATTTGACTATAAGCTGTAGCCTCTGACTACCCCATTTGGTTTGACTAAAGGCTATATACATGTTATTTAAATAAAGGAAAATTATGGTGCTACTTATCTTCATGTAGAACAAAATATACATATATAAATCCAAACCGTGTGAATGAAATGCTGATAGCAGAAATTATATAATCATAATATTCTCAACTGATTATAGTGAACTTGGTAATAAAACCTAATATAGAATCAAAAGGAGCATATATCCTGTTCTAAATAGGTAAAAAGCAAAAGTGCATATAAATAACATAGGGTACTTAGTAAACACCAGTGTCAAGGTGTTCCCAATCGTGACAGACCTAACCGTAGTTTAAAGCTATCCTAATTGGGTACACCTTGATGACTTCAATGGTTTTTGATCAAAAAAAGTGTTTACTAAGTACCCTAAATGATTTACAGTTGAAACCAGAAGTTTACATACACTATATAAAAAGACACATATGCATGTGTTTCTCAATATCTGACATGAAATCAGAATAAACCTTTCCCGTTTTAAGTCAATTAGGATTACCATAATTATTAATATTTGCCAAATACCAGAATAATGGGAGAGAAATAATGTTCTAAGGCATTTTTATTACTTATTGCAAAGTCAAAAGATTACATACACTAAGATTACTATGCCTTTAAACAAATCTGGACTGCCTATATGATACTATCATGTGTTTGGAAGCTTCTGATTTTTTTTTCTCTCTGGTTATTGGCAACATCTGAGTTAATTAGAGACACACCTGTGGGTGTACTTTAATGCACACCTCAAACACACTGCTTCTTTGTGTAGCATCATGGGAAAGTTTGAGGAAAACAGCCAAGATATCAGGAAGAGAATTGTGGACTTGCACAAGTCTAGCTCATCCTTGGGTACAATTTTAACACACCTGAAGGTGCCTCGTCCTGTACAGACAATTATATGCAAGTACAAACAAGATGGGAATGTCTAGCATCTCAAGATTGAGACAGGTTCTGTGTTCCCAGAGATGAACATACTTTGATCCGACATGTGCATATCAACCCAAGGACAAAATCAAAAGACCTTGTGAAGATGATGGCGGAAGCTGGCAAGATTGTGTCAATATCCGCAGTGAAATGAGTACTGTATCAACATGGGTGAAAGGCCACTCTGCCAGGAAGAAGTCATTACTCCAAAAGAAACATAAAAAAGCCAGATTAATGTTTACAAATGTACACAGGAACAAAGACCTTACTTTTTGGAGGCATGTCCCTTGGTCTGATGAAACTAAAATTGTACTTTTTGACTTATGACCATCGTTACGTTTAGAGGAAAAACGGAGAAGCTTGGAAGCCTAAGAACACCATTCCAACTGTGAAACATGGGGGTGGCAGTATCATGTTGTGGGGTTGTATTTCTGCAGGAGGAACTGGTGCATTTCACAAAATAGATGGCATCATGAGAAAAAAAGATTATGTGGCAACACTGAAGCAACTCAAGACATCAGCCAGGAAGTTAAAGCTTGGAAGGAAATGGGTCTTCCAAATTGACAATGACCCAAAGCATACTGCCAAAATGGTAACCAAGCGGCTTAAGGATAACAAAGTCAATGTATTGAAGTTGCCGTCACAAAGCTCTGATCTAAATCCTATTGAAAATTTATGGGCAAAGCTGAAAAGGCAGGTGCGAGCAAGGCGACCTACAAACCTGGATCAGTTACTCCAGTTTTGTCAGGAGGAATGGGCCCAAATTCTGACCAACTATTGTGAAAAGCTTGTGGAAGGATATCCCAAATGTTTGACCCATGTCATTCAGTTTAAGGGCAATGGTACCAAATTCTAATGAAACGTATGTAAACTTTTGAAGTAAGTAATAAAAATACCTTAAAACGTTCTTTCTCTCTCTCATTAATCTGGCATTTGACAAATATTAATAATTATGATAATCCTCGTTGACCTATATAGTGTATGTAAACTTCCGGTTTCAACTGTACTTGCACTGTTTTTTACTTAGTTACAGCAGGGTATATGTTCATCTTGTTTCTTTCTTAGGTTTTGTCTGTTTAATGGCCAGAATGAACATGCTCCTACACATTTCATGTATACCATACTACAGTTTATTTCTTTAAGGTGAACTTACACAGTAAGATCTTTTCTCTATGAAGCAGACCATTGACTGCAGCACACAGAACTCATCAAGTCCCATATTATCAAGCTGTAGACACTACATTGGCCACCAAGTACTAGAAATGTTTTAAATATGCTCTCAAAAAATCTGATTCATAGATTACAGACCCAAAAAGAATTATTAGCTTTTTTTAAGAATGTAGGTAAACATGTACATGACAAGACAAGATGCTTTACATTCCAGTTTTTGGAGTTTTGATAACATATATGACAGGTAATATAATTGTTTATGAAACTCTTTTCATCATGTGTATAAGCTGCAAGGGATCTCATCCGAATTATTAACTCAATATGGACCTTCTTTCTGTGCAGACATTTTCCCAGCATTAACACAGTTAACAAAATACTCCATCATTCAAGTTGCATCCTATGTTTAACCCTAGATACAGTAATTACAGAAAACATGTGAAAAAAAATAAGCAAAGAAAAACCAACACTAACGACCTGCACAAAAAATAATTGGTCCAGAGATGAGCGTGGTCACTTTCTCATGATGGTGAATCGATTTTGTTCTGCAGTCTCCTGTGTATGTGATTTGTGCTTATTCATGAATTCATTCTGTAGCAGTGCCAATCCCGAGGCGATGAGATCAGTCTGACAGGCCTCTCTCTCTAGAGACTGCTTAGCTGCATACGCCATGCAAGAAGTCTTATCATTGGGGAGCTGGGTGAACACAAATTAACACAAGAAAAATGGCACCGATCCAGATTGTATCGATCGGCTGGATTATTTTCAGTAGGAATCTCTGCCCGTGTTTTCATATAGAGTCCCCTGGGAAATGGCTTTTTCTCTGTGCTGCAGAATAGAAGGCTTGACACACTGATGCTGGTCTGGAGCCATTCTCTTACAGCATAAGTACAAGACTACGTTACATTTTAAGCAGATCTATGTATGCACCATGGGCTGTTTAGCAAGACAGTCATGGAAATGCAATCTTTCACTTTGCTGCTTAGCAAAAAATTTATTTTTACCTATTTCTAATTAATTTTTCTGGTTCAAATTTCACAATAGGGCTATTAAGACTATGAATGCCCCAAAAATATAGGCTTTAAAGGCAAAGTGAGTAGCTTTATATTTTTATATCATTAACTAATGAAACCTCCTGAAAACACTGCAGTGCCTTAATCCTTTCTAAGTCCTACTAATATACTGTTCATTAGGAAGAATTCACACATGACAAATTTGACCAAAAAATTCTATTCACTTCAGTGGAGAGTTCACGATACCTTGCAGAAATATAGTATTCTCTATGGCATAAAATGAAGGTTTTTATTAACCAATGTGTTTTGATTTTTTACCTTCAAAAAGGCACCAGTCTGACACTGAAACATGTTAGTTAATAAAAACCTTCATTTTATGCCATCGAGGATTCAACATTTCCGCACGAGAAGCTCAGGTGCAGCGATCTCTCCACTCATGAGAATTGCTATCTGGAAGAATTTTTCCTCTACCAACAAGGCAGCAGATGAGTATTTTTTAGGCTCTTACAGGTGTTGTTTCCTTACACAATCCCACATGTGAGCACTAACATTGCTCTCACCCTTTTTCATTTCTCTTGCGATATTGCCCTATGCTGCACTTGTGTCCTAACCAGACCTCAATAAATATAATTCTATGACTGTACTTTCATCTTTTGTATGGAACTGATTTTCAGACAGACACATTTTTTGCAACAAACTTAGAGCACATGAATTTACCCCAAGGATCAGTTTTTAAAAGCAAACATGATGATAATAATATCTTGAACCCTGATGCAAAATAGGGCTCCTCAACCATCCCTCACCTTTTATTTTACTGGTCTTCTCATCTGGAGCAAAGAGGCCAATTGGCTGTGTACTCTAACCTCTGTGTATTCTATAGTTATGCCCCTGAAAATAACAATATTTCTTAAAGGAGATATTTCGCTAGAGTCTGCAATATAAATAGTTGATAAATGCTGTTGAATGGACCTCTTAAACCTGGTGAGACTGGTGTACTTAATTGATAAAATCCATTTAGCTATGGATTAATTAGAAATTTTTCCCTCTAAATATTTACCCCTTCAACTCCAAAGGATGTTCTGTTTTTTGATTTTAGTTTTTTCTTCCCCAAATTACAATAGCCATAAATGTTTTATATTTTCATTAATATGGCGTCTGAGGACTTGCCTATTGCAGTCTGTTAGGGGTTGAGTTCCCGCTTCTGCACAAGGGGAATCTCGAGTCGTCCCTGCTGCGGTCTCATCCGTCTCTGGCCACAGTGGACTCTGCTCAGCTTAGACGTCAGTCCCAGCGTCTCGCCCAGTCTAGCATTGTGCAGAGGATTACTGCTGCACCTCCAGGCTCTGCTATTGTGGCCAGTACTGGTTAGCGGCGAGCAGACGTCTTTAGGACAAAGTCCTTGCTATCCCCTTCTGAGCATGCCCAGAGTAAGATCTCTCATTGGAGATCAGGGGTCACATGCTCAGGTACTGCAGTAGCTCCTATTGGTCCGCCAGGAAGGTCCTGAAACCACTTGTGTTCTGGAGCAGTTTCCTATTGGTCCTTATCTGGCAGGCCCTGTAGTTGCTACTATAAAAGGGTGGTATGGTCGTGCCGCCATGCGCTAGTATCAACCGTTATATGCTTTGCGCCAGTGTGGTCATGCATGTGTGTGGTTAGGGCGGCTGAAATACGCCATTACAATACCAACCTAATCGGTGAGGAGTTTGGTATGCTAGCTGGTCAGGGTCAGTGTCCTAGATGCCTTAGATTACCGGCATAACCAGTGAGGAGTTTGATTGCCGTATTCAGGGCCTGGCGTTCAGACGCCATAGATTGCGGGTGACTCCCGCGAGGACATTAGCGCATGATCACGTTCTATGTTCGCTTAGCAGTCAACTGTGTACCTGGGTGCCTGACAGGACACAGAAGTTTGTCTCAGCGGCTCTGTGACGCAACAGGGTTCGCTTTCAGCGCCCTAGCGTGTTTACTTTGCGACTCAGTGGTGTTAACTGAGTTCGCACACATCGCCATATTGCGCTGCTGCATTCCATCTAGCGGCTCTGTGGAGTAACAGAGTTCGCACATATTGCCACAGCACGTTACGGCGTTTATTTTGGCGACTCTGCGGGATAACAGAGTTCGCTTCTTGCGCCATCTTACTAGCAGCAGGCTCCGCCTGCACGGTGGACCCCGGGATGCGAACGCAGCTCTCTACACCTTATATTTGGCGCGTTCCGCAGACCCTAACACAGTCCGTGTTGTACTTTAGACTGCCACCATTGCTTTTACTATATAATGTAATGGAAAACGGGAAAAAAATTCCACAATTGTTTTTTGGGTATTTTAGTTATCTTGTTCAATATATGGCAAAACTGAAAATATGATTTTCCAGGTTAGCACGAGAATTCAACCATGTTTTCTTTTTTTTTATGTTAATGATGAAAAAATTCCAAAATTAAAATGAAAATTTTTTTTGTATTTGTTGCCATTTTCCAAGACTCATAAAGTTTTCATTTTTGAGGATCTTGGGCTGAGTTATGGCTTATTTTTTGTGCTCTGAGCTAATGTTTTTGTTGATATCGTTTTGGGGTAGATACGATGTTTTGATTGCCTTTTATTGCAATGTTGCAGCTGCCAAACTAAGTAATTATAGAGTTTCTATGTTTTTTTTCTCTTTTTATTACACTGTTTACCAATCTGATTAATTTGTTGTATAATTTGATAAATAAGACATTTCTGAAAGCAGTGTTGGCCAATATGTGTTTATATGTACATTTGTGTTTGTTTAAATTTTTTTCAGATTTTTTTTTTAATCACTTTTTAAGCTATTAATAGTCCCATTAGAGTACTAGAAGCTGCTATCATCTCATCACTTGTGCTATGAATATCTAAAATCACAAATTCCTATGAACATCAGCTACAGGCTTGCTTTCACATGAGCTTCCTAAAGACTGGCACGCGGATCATAAGCAGACCCCTGTCTGTCATGACAACCCATCGGCGCCCCACGATCACGTCACGGGCTCTCCGATGGGAGCGTGGAATGATGCACCTTCTGCCAGTGTGTGTTAAATGCTGCTGTCAGAGAATGACAGCGATATTTAACAGGTTAACTGCTATTAGAGACACATAATGGCTGGTTAAATCAGCCGTTATGTGCGGAAAAAGGCAGGGACACGACATATGATATAAGTTTACGCTATATTAAATGGTTAAATAATTATCATTAGTCAGAATGTAATGATTGATACAGTGGGGAAATAAGTATTTGATACACTGCCGATTTGCAAGTTTTCCCACCTACAAAGAATGGGGAGGTCTGTAATTTTTATTGTAGGAACATCTCAATTGTGAGAGACAGAATCTAGAAATAAAAAACAGAAAATCACATTGTATGATTTTTACATAAATAAATGGCATTTTATTGCATGAAATTTTTCTGTACAGAAAGTGTTGAAAACTATGGCAGTATTTTATGTGAATATACTCTATGATGTGATTCACTAAGCACTGAAGATATCCTTATTTGAATATTTTTTACTGAATCTAAATCAAAACAGTAGACTTAGGAAAGTGGATATCGGAAACTACCAAGAATCAGCTGTTTCAGATTTCACTGCGATGCTGTCACCCATGGCAGTCAATTGTTAATATAAGAATTTCCTTGTATCCAGTTCTGGCTGTCAATATAAAAGTCCTGAGGTCTGAAAGCTCACAACATGACGCCAACAAGACCAAATGCGCCTGAGCTGGAGGAGTAGAAGTAACTGGCGCTCACTTGCTACATAATCACGAAATCGAATTGAAGAAATTCCGGCTCCAACTCACGGACAAATGTTTTGGGTTCTGCGTTTAACTCATTTAACCTGTCATATCGTATGACATACGAGAAAATCTGCATCATGAAATATTAACAGTGGGACGCAGCCTACATTATACTCTATTATGCCAGCCTCAATAGTGTTTAAACATCAATCAATATGCAGGTTAAACTCTCTCTCTGCTCGCTTTTTAACTGAGAGGCAGACTAATTGATCTCCAGAGAAAGTCAATCTTCTATGAAAAGAAAATACTCTAATTATAACGAACTTCACAGTCATTTGCGCTGCACAGGCTGCAAACTGTGTAATAGGAAATTCTGCACCTGCATACGATGGGTTACAAAGCATTCAACCTGTTGATTTTGGGTTTACGGAGAATTCGGGAATCAGTAGCATATGGATGTAGAAAAGTCTGAGTCACAAAAACACAAATTATTAAAAGCTCAATATATTCTGTGTTTCCCAGAACATTACTCCGTACTGCCCTATAAGTGCTCACCTACGTGACTGATCTAGCATTACCGATAGTGAGACTGCGTGCAGAATTACATTTACGCACCTCAAATAACTTTTTGGAATTTAAAAAAATTATAATATTGACAATATAAAACACCAAACGAGATAAAAGTTTATTTCATATTATGCTCTATTCCTTCCATATTCACCTGCATGATATATTATTTTTGGTATCTTTTGGTAAGAATAAATACATTCATTTAAATGGCTTCAGCCCATATGATAACATGAACGCCAACATATCTATGGTAGTTGGCACATGGCTGTATAATGGTGTAGAGTCAGATAATACCACTGCCTATCACTTCCTATAGGTTTATACTTTGAAAAGCGATGACTAATAAACCACATACTGCTGGATGAGCATCCTCCATTCTTTCACAGCAGAACAACCCATTTGCTCTTTCTTTTTATGTAAATTGATGTAAACCCAGATAGTACTGTATCCCTATCATTCCCTATAAATGATGGTGTCATGTGATAGCATGAAGGCAAACATATCTGTGGCACAGGTAGACACGTGGCTGTAAAATGACATAGACCCAGATAGTACTGTATCCCTGTTACTTCCTATAAATTATGGTGTCATGTGATAGCATGAACGCCAACATATCTGTGGCACAGGTAGACACGTGGCTGTAAAATGACATAGACCCAGATAGTACTGTATCCCTGTTACTTCCTATAAATTATGGAGTCATGTGATAGCATGAACGCCAACATATCTGTGGCACAGGTAGACACGTGGCTGTAAAATGACATAGACCCAGATAGTACTGTATCCCTGTTACTTCCTATAAATTATGGAGTCATGTGATAGCATGAACGCCAACATATCTGTGGCACAGGTAGACACGTGGCTGTAAAATGACATAGACCCAGATAGTACTATATCGCTGATACTTCCTATAAATTATGGTGTCATATGATAGCATGAAGACCAACAAATGTGTGGCACAGTTAGACACATGGCTGTAAAATGATGTAGACCCAGATAGTACTATATCTCTATTACTTCCTTTTAATTATGGAGTCCAAAGTATTACTGCATCCCTGTCAGTCCTTGTATATTATGTAGTCCAGATTGCTTTATATCCTTGTCATTTCCAGTAAATTATGGAGGCCCTCATAGTAATATTGTAAATTCTTTTCACTCCCTGTAAATGATGCTGGCCCAGGAAGTACCATATTTATGTCACTCACTAAAAATGATACAGGTGCAAAAAATACTACATCCCTGTCACTCACTGTAAATGATAGAGGCCCAGATATTACTTGATTGCTGGCACTCATTGCATACAATGTAGTCCAAATTGCACTACATCCTTCTTACTTCCAGTAAATTAAGAAGGCCGTGATAGTAATACTAAAAATTCATTTTTTCCCTGTAAAAGATGTTGGACCAGAAAGTGCTGCATCTGATTTACTCCACATTAATGAAGAAGGCTCAGATAGCACAACATTCCTGTCACTTCACTGTTACTTACTGTAAGTGATGGAGGCACAGATAGTACTACATCCTTGTCACTTGCTATAACTTTCTCAGTTATTATAACTGTCACTCCTTGGTCGAGATTGTGCTACATCCTTATCACCCCCATAAATTAAGGGGGTTTTAATAGTAATACTGTAAATTTATTTTTGCTTCCTGAAAATAATGTTGGCCCAGAAAATTAAATTAAGTAGGCTCAGATAAAACCACATTGCTTTCATTCCCTGAAAATGATGTAGGCCAAGATAATACTACACCTCTGACACTTACTATAAATGATAAATAGTATTACATCCCTGTCATTTCCTATAAATTATGGGGTACAAGGTTTTACTACATCGCTGTCACTTCTTGTCCAGATTGAGCTACACCCTTGTCACTCCCAGAAAACTTTAAAGTTCCTGACAGTGCCACATTTCTGTCCCTCCCTGAAAATGACACATAGTAACATAGTTTAGCAAGGCCGAAAAAAGACATTTGTCTATCCAGTTCAGCCTATATTCCGTCAGAATAAATCCCCAGATCGATGTCCTTCTAAAGAACCTAATAACTGTAAGATACAATATTGTTACGCTCCAGGAAGACATCCAGGCCTCTCTTGAACCCCTTGATTGAGTTCGCCATGACCACCTCCTCAGGCATGGAATTCCAGATTCTTACTGCCCTAACAGTAAAGAATCCTCTTCTATGTTGGTGGAAAAACCTTCTATCCTCCAGACACAGAGAATGCCCCCTTGTGACCGTCACCTTCCTTGGTATAAACAGATCCTCGGAGAGATATTTGTATTGTCCCCTTATATACTTATACATGGTTATTAGATCGCCCCTCAGACGTCTTTTTTCTAGACTAAATAATCCTAATTTAGCAAATCTCTCTGGGTATTTGTCATGCCGTTGTGTCCGCCCTGTCATATTTACCCGGCGTCCCGGCACGCTCCTGGCTCACCGCCCCTCCAGGCGTCTCGGAGCGCTCCTGTCTCTCCTCCTCTCCTGAAGCCCCGGCGTGCTCCCTCTGCGGTGCATCGAGTGCGCGTTCTTGCTGGGCTCAGCGGCTCATGCGCACAGACCTTGTCCTGAACCCGGCCGCTCGTTCCTTGTGGATCCGGTGCACTTTGTACCGTAAGTACTTGGGGCACTTCCTATATCAGGCTGCCGCGTGTCCCAAACGGCACCTGATTGTCAATTGTGTACTGTATTGATGTTGTCCTGTGTTCTCCTGTTGCCCTGCTCTACAGGACCTTCTCCTACCTGCGGTGCTCACCTACTCTCCATTTTGTCTTTCTCCTGCTCCCTGCCAGTGTTCCTGTATTCTAGCCGTGTCCTCCGTCAGTGTTCTCCTGTATCCCAGCCTTGCCCTCCATCGGTGTTCCCCTGTACTCCAGCCGTGCTCTCCATCTGTGTTTTCCTGTCTCCCAGCCTTGCCCTCCATCGGTGTTCCCCTGTACTCCAGCCGTGCTCTCCATCTGTGTTTTCCTGTCTCCCAGCCTTGCCCTCCATCGGTGTTCTCTTGTATTCCAGCCGTGCCCCCCTTCAGTGTTCCTGTATTCCTGCCGTGCTCTCTGTTTCTGTTCCTATATCTCAACCGGGCCTCCCATCAGTGTTCTTGTATCCCTGCCGTGCCCTCTGCTTGTTGTCCATTGTCTCAGCCAGTCCCACCTTGTCATTAGTGGTTCCGCCATCCGCTTGGGTCTCCTCTAGTTCATCCCTGGGTACCAGCTGTTGCGGCGATAGTCTCCCTTGGGCCTGCCCC
>JARQOD010000002.1:381633579-381665378 GCA_033576555.1 Oophaga sylvatica | reverse complement strand
TGAATGCTTTCAATCTATATCTTGATTTGAACAAGTTTTTTAGGAAATTGACCATTCAATGCCAATTCCTTATTGAAGCAAAAAATAGGCCCCCTTTCTTTGACGAATCCTCTACAGTTGAGGTTGACCCTTACATACATTTCAATCCGAAAACAAATTCCAGTAAATTTTATCCTGTCCATCACAAAGGCGCTCATCTAGAAACCTTTCAACAGCTCATACTCAAAGAGCTACGCTCCCTCCCTCCGTTTTCTAAAAAATTTAATAACTTAAGTTTCGCTGAGAAAGCAGCAGTAAAATCACTAAGAGCTAATAACGATATAATCATAAAAAATGCAGATAAAGGGGGTGGTCGTCATGAATAGGAGCTGGTATGTCAAAGAGGGCTTCAGAATATTAGGTGATCCTGAATTTTATGCCAAACTTGAACAAGATCCATCTGCCTCAATCTTTTCTGAGTATACTGGGTTCATTAACCCCTTCATTCCCAAGGGTGGTTTACACGTTAATGACCGGGCCAATTTTTACCACTGTCTCTTTATGAGGTTACGCTTCAACGGATCTTGGTGATTCTGAGATTGTTATCTCGTGACATATTGTACGTCACGTTAGTGGTACAATTTCTTCGATATAACTTGTGTTTATTTTGAAAAAAATGCAAATATGGCAAAAGTTTTAAAAATTTAGCAATTTTCATACTTTTAATTTTTATTCCCTTAAAACAGAGAAATATGTCACACAAATAGTTAAGAAATAACATTTCCCACATGTCTACTTTACATCAGCACAATTTTGGAACCAAAATTTTTTTTGTTAGGAAATTAAAAGGGTTAAATTTGACCAGCGATTTCTCATTTTTACAATAAAATTTACAAAGCCATTTTTTTAGGGACCACCTCACATTTGAAGTCACTTTGAGGGGTCTATATGCCAGAAAATACCCAAAAGTGACACCATTCTAAAAACTGCACCCTCAAGGTACTCAAAACCACATTCAAGAAGTTTATTAACCTTCAGGTGCTTCACAGGAGCTGAAGCAACGTGGAAGGAAAAAATTAATATTTAACTTTTTAGTCACAAAAATTATCTTTTACAAACTTTTTTTAATTTCAAAAGGGTTAAAAGGAGAAAGTGGACAGAAAAAGTTGTTGTGCAATTTCTCCTGAGTACGCTGATACCCCATATGTTGGGAAAAACACTGTTTGGGCACACGGCAGAGCTCGTAATGGAAGGAGCGCCGTTTGACTTTTTCAAACCAAAATTGGCTGGAATTGAGATTGGACACCATGTCGCGTTTGGAGAGCCTCTAATGCGCCTAAACAGTGGAAACTCCCACAAGTGACACCATTTTGGAAACTATGGAAACTATGGAACTTAGCTAGATCTGTTGTGAGCACTTTAAACCCCCAAGTGTTTCACAAAAGTTTATAATGCCTGAGTGTGAAAAAAAAAAACAATTTTCCACAAAAATGATTTTTTAGTCCCAAATTTTTGATTTTTCCCAAGGAAATTGGACCCCAAAAGTTGTTGTCCAATTTGTCCTGAGTACGCTGATACCCATATGTGGGGAGGGGAAAACTGTTTGGGCGCACGGCAGGGCTTGGAAAGGAAGTAATAACGTTTTGGAATGCAGACATTGATGGGGGTCATGTTCCGTTTGCAGTGCCCCAGATGAGCCTACACAGTGGAAACCCCCCACAAGTGACCTCATTTTGGAAACTAGACTCCCTAAGGAACTTATCTAGATCTGTGGTGAGCACTTTGAACCCCCAAGTGCTTCACAAAAGTTTATAATGCCCGGACATGAAAATAAAAAATCCTATTTTTTTCCCACAAAAATTATCTATTAGTCACCAATTTTTTATTTTCCCAAGAGTAACAGGAGAAATTGGACCCCAAAAGTTGTTGTACAGTTTGTCCTGAGTATGCAGATACCCCTTGTGTGGGGGTAAACTACTGTTTGGGCACATGGCACAGCTCAGAAGTGAAGGAGCTCCGTTTGACTTTTTCAACGCAGAATTGGCTGGAATTGAGATCAGACGCCATGTCACATTTGGAGAGCCCCTGATGTGCCTAAACAGCGGAAACCCCCCAATTCTAACTCCAACCCTAACCCCAACACCCCCTAACCCTAGTCCCAACCTAACCATAACCCTAACCACAAACCTAACCCTAACACACCCCTAACCCTAATCCCAACCCTAACCCTAATCCTAACTTTAGGCGCAACCCTAACCCTAACTTTAGGCGCAACCCCATCCCTAACCCTAACCCTAATGGGAAAATGGAAATAAATAAATTTTTTAGTTTTATTATTTTTTTCCTAACTAAGGGGATGATAAAGGGGGTTTGATTTACTATTTATAGCGGGTTTTTATGATTGGCAGCTGTCACGCTAAAAGACGCTTTTTATTGCAAAAAATAGTTTTTGCATCACCACATTTTGAGAGCTGTAATTTTTGCATGTTTTGGCCCACAGAGTCATGTGAGGACTTATTTTTTGTGGTACAAGTTGACGTTTTTATTGGTACCATTTCTGAGCACATGACTTTTTGATCGCTTTTTATTTCGATTTTTGGGAGGTTAGAATGAACAAAAATCAGCAATTCATGAATTTCTTTTGGGGGGGCGTTTATACCATTCTGCGTGTGGTAAAATTGATAAAGCAGTTTTATTCTTCGGGTCAGTACGATTACGGCAATACCTCATTTATATCATTTTTTTAGGTTTTGGCGCTTTTATACAATAAAAACAATTTTATATAAAAAATTATTATTTTTGCATCGCTTTATTCTGAGAGCTATAACTTTTTTATTTTTTTGCTGATGATGCTGTGTGGAGGCTCGTTTTTTGCATGACAAGATGGCGTTTTCAGCGGTAACATGATTATTTATATCGGTCTTTTTGATCACGTGTTATTCCACTTTTTGTTCTGTGGTATGATGATAAAGCATTGATTCTTTGCTTTGTTTTTTTTTTTTATTAAGGGGTTCACTTAAGGGGTTAACTAGTGGGACAGTTTTATAGGGTGGTTGTTGCAGAAGTGGTGATACTAAATATGTGTACTTTTATTGTTTTTTTTTTTTAGTTACAGAAAGAAATGAATTTATTGGGGAAAATTTTTTTTTCCTTTATTTTGAAATTTTTTTACACTTGTGATTTTGATTTTTTTTAACTTTTTTACTTTTTCCCAGGGTGGGACATCACAGTATTTTATCAGTTCGCTGGTGTGACAGTGTGCACAGCACTCTGTCACACCAGCGATCGCTCTGGCATTGCTGCAGGCTTCTCAGTGCCTGCTCTCAGCAGGCACTGAGGAAGCCGCCTCCCTGCAGGATCCAGTGGCCATCTTGGATCCGGGGTCCTGCAGGGAAGAGGCATTCAGAACAGCGCGGTCACATCGCGCTGTTCTGAGGGTCTCAGGGGAGCGCGATGCTCCCCTGTGCCCCTGGTACACCGCGATCATGTACATAGTGCCAGGTGTCAGCTGTGATAATCAGCTGACACCCGGCGGCGATCAGCTGCTCACAGGGAGCGCAGCTGATCGCCTTGGACGTACTATCCTGTCCATGGGCAGATTGGCACAGGTTTTATGGACGGGATAGACCGTCCGATGGCAGAGAGGGGTTAAGGAAGCCTGGTCTCTTGGAATCTTAAACAAATAGGAATTCAAATTCCTTAATATCCCCAGATTTAAGTGCCCGTTCTTTTATTTTTTACCCAAAATTCATAAAGACCCTGTTAACTCTCCCGGCAGCCCCATCATTTCGAGCATTGACTCTATTACTAGTAATCTTTCACACTACATTGATCTGGTTTTACAAAAACACGTTATGAATTTGGACTCCTACATTAAGGACTCCTCCCATTTGATTGATTACCTATTAACACTACCCAACATGATGAATTGTTTTTTGATAACTATGGATGTTCAAGCTCTCTGTTCGAATATCCCCCATGATTGGGGCCTAGAAGCGGTGACTCAATTCTTGTTTACTGATGATCAACTACCTCCCTCACAAAGGGACTTTTTAAAAAAGCTATAATGTTTGTTCTCGATTATAATGTGTTCTCTTTTGAAAAGGTTTTCTACCACAAGGTGAGGGGCTGTGCGATGGGAACGAGATTCGCCCTCAGTTACGCTAACCTGTTTATGGGGGCGTTCGAGTCCGTCTTCAACGAGCAGTCCCCATTGGTGGTGGGTAAAATTGCCATGTACCGTTGCTTCATTGACGATCTATTTATCATCTGGACTGGATCTGAACGGGAAGCACTTGAATTCGCCCAAGCCCTGAATTCTAATTCCTAGGGACTTAAGTTCTCAGTTAATATATCCGATACAGTGATTCAATTTTTGGATCTAACGGTGCATGTTGATCCACTTGGTCGTTTTTCAACCTCCACTCATTTCAAAAAGGTGGATGTAAACAGTTATCTCAGTTTGAATAGTGGCCACCTCCCTAAGTGGATTTTAAACATCCCTTATGGGCAATATTGGAGGATTAGAAAGAACTGTACGGAAGACACCGATTTCTTAAAAGAGGCCGAGATTTTGAAAGATCGTTTCAGGAGCAAAGGCTATCCAAAGAAATTGGTTCATGATGCCTTTACTAGGGCTAGAGCATTTACACAGAAGAAGTGCATTGAGAAAATCAAGTATAAGGGAAATATGCCTGATAAATCCTCTGATCTAGTGAACTGGAGTTTTATCACTACTTTTAATCAATCCCATGTCACTATACGTAACCTTGTAAAAAAATACTGGTTTATCATGAAAGGAGACCCTGTACTATCAGCACCTCTACCAGCACAACCAGAACGATTTTTCGGAAAAACAGAACTCTTCGAAATCTTGTTGCCCCCAGCAACATAACTCTCAAGTCCTTATCTTCATCTGCAACCTGGATAAATTCTGATCCGGGTTGTTTTGCATGTAGGACCTCTAAGTGTTTATGTTGCGTCTCTATTATGAATGGGATGCAAGAATTTCAATCTCGTACCACAGGCACCAGTTTTAAAATCAACTGTCATGTCAATTGCCAATCGTTCTACGTTATTTATTTAATTGAGTGCGGTTGTGGATTGCAGTACATTGGTCGGACGATACAGACGATGCATGCAAGGCTCAACAAGCACCGTCAAAATATCCAAAATGGGTTCATGCTACACAGTCTCTCAAAACATTTCTCCCTAGTGCACCAAAAGAATTTGAATTCGTTAAAACTCCCTGTTATTGAGCAGATACCACATGATATGCCTGATCGGTATAATAATCTAATAACAAGGGAGAGTTTCTGAATTTTTAAACTTGGTACTCTGGCCCCTGAGGGGTTAAACCTCAGTATTGAAAAAGTCACGTAATATATGCATTTTTAGATATTTTTTATTTATTTGTTTATTATTTATTTTTCCTTGTATACATTTTTTTATGTCGTTTTCAGGTTGGTTTTAATTCAATTTATCTGTTTTTTTTGTAGTCATAATTTGCATTTTTAATCATATGGGTTGTCTGATTAATTGCCTTTTAATTTTCATTTGCTGCTCCACCATTATATACCTTTCCCATTCCATTCTATGGATGACTGCCACCTGAGGAAGACGGAGCTATTCCGTTAAAACGTTTTGTGGAAATCAATAAATGAAGACTTTTTAATATCAGCTGAATTGCGTCCCTCGCGCTCCTTATGACCGGATTGTTTTATCATCACCTATGTCTGATCCTCTCTTGAGGTACCCGGCCGGAGCTGCAGCGGACAACCTTAAACTTATCTGCCTTTACCGCCAGCCTGGCGCTTCTTTGAAACCATCTATCTGAACATGTTTAAACACTAACAGCAATGAAAAGATCTATATATTCAGCTCATGCTGGTTTTCCAATGAACATTTTCTTTAATCAGAATGAAAATTTGACTGAAGTGCAATGGTAAACTGCGAAACGCGGCCTGCGCACTTCATTGCAGATGTTTAAAAAGTGAAAACCCTCTTTTACAACGAAATATCTCTCATTAAGCCTCACACATTTTTAACTATTGGTTTTCTGACAGCACTAAGTAATGCACAATTATTCAAAGTTGCATGTAATTAGGAGGGGACTAAGAAAAGAAAGCTAAATTTATTTTTTAAAGATAACAAGTTATTTAAAAATGCTATTAACCTGCAGATATGAGGTTAATCTGCAGTTTTATAGTATTATGAACCTGCGCGGCACCCACACTGAGAACCCCGCTGCCAAGAGGAAATTAATAGTGATGGTGGAGCACTAAAATACTCGGGTGCTCGTTGCTCGGGTCGAACAATTTGTGATTCTCGGGTACTCGGACAGAACAACGAGCCCAATGTAAGTCTATGGGAAACCCGAGCATTTTTTACCATGATTCCCCCTTGGGGTCCTTTTAAGGTCTAAAAACATCTGAAAATGATGAAAACACTGCTCAAAAGACACAGGAACATCATGGCAAATGTCCATGGAAGCATTTCTGACTCCTAGGTCACAGCTGTAAACATGTAAACAATGTTGTCAGAGTTTCATGCTATTTTTACAGGTGCACCAAAAAACATACAAAAACGAAACCAAAATGGATTTTGCTGGGAAATATGTTAAGGAACATCCTTTCCAGGGTAATGACTTGTATATAAGGCAAAATAATTTACTCCAAGCAAAAATGTTCCTCCACCACTTGGGCCATGTTCACAAGCAGAGTTTTTGATGTGTTTTTCAACTTTAGCATTGCTTTCAACCAATACAAATGCATTCACTGGGAATAACATTGCACAACTTTAGCTGGCCGTGTGGTGTGTGTGTAAGGGACAGCCAGGACTGTAGTCATGGCGGAGGACTCCGGCGCAACGGTGTCCTGTCTTCCCCTCACATAGACATGACAGTTCTCTGTCAGCATACCTGCAGCTCCAGGTCCAACTCCTTCAGATTCTCCTCTCTGCTGCAGGGGACTCTCTTCAGATGATTTCACATAACCTGAGGCACAGTCCATTGCAACTTTTAACTGAACGACTTTACTAGTTTCTTTACAGAGCACATCCTTGTACTCCACAGCTTTTATCACAGGTTGCACAATACATATATCTTCATCTTTTCCTGCACTTCTCTCATGGCTACACAGCACGTACCCAAGTCGGACCGTCCCAGTCGGTCTATCAGTGTCCTCCCTGTTTGCCTCTGCCACGGTTAGACACTCCTCTGTCTGTTTCGCCCCAGACATCAGATCCTCTGTACCCGAAGTCAGTTGACACATAGTGAGTGACCTGCCCTTCTGTACTGCCTTAGTTTCTCCTGAGGTACTTTCTATGGCCTCCAGTACATTGCTGGGGCCTACCGTCTTTAACGGTAATGCAGCATCCTCCCTGCTCACACTCACTGCGGTTGGGGACTCCCTCAGCTGTTATGCCCTGGTACTGAGGGCATCAGTCCATGCAATAAGCTGCCACTTCATGAAGTGTCCTGCATACTTGTACTCTCCTGGCCTTTCCTTCAGCTTCTGTACCACACTGCTGTAGCCCACTGTAGCTCTATCTTGCTGTTTTCCTGGTCTGTTGTTGTCCTGACCTGTGCTATGGATGGCTGGGCTCTTCCTTAAACGTTATGGGGCTTACTGCCCTGTCAGGGCTACCTAGATGGGCATCAGGCGGCATTAATATTCTTAAAGGGCCATTATTAAACTGTCGATCTACTATACTGTTATTGGCTATGCAGTGAGTGGATGGGCTGCCAAAAATTAGGACGCACCCCATTACCCCTTTTACAAGACGTACAGGAGAGCCTCCTGAAAAAATGTTGCATTGAATGCAAAGCCTGGCCTGTCCCAAAGTTACATGCACCCCAATAACCCTTTCAGCAGACATACTTGAGGTCTCATGACAAAATTGTTCCCGTTGGAACAAAGTGTGTCTCCCATACTGTTTGCTTATGCACTGAATGCAAGGCCTGGCCTGCCCCAATGTTACATGTACCCCAATAACCCTTTCAAAAACATACCTGAGGGCCTCATGACAAAATTGTACCCATTAGAAGAAATTGTGTCTCCCATACTGTTTGCTTTTGCACTGAATGCAAGGCCTGGCCTCCCCAAAGTTACATGCACCCCAATAAACCTTGGAAGCCACGTACTTGATGGCCAGCCACATAAAAAAAAAGTTCCCATTATTCTTTTTTTTATTACCATAAAGTTTGTCCATGAAGTGAATGGAAGGCTTGGCCCAAATGTGCACGCACCAAATTCCCCTTGGAAAAAACGTGGAAGAGGGCCTCATAAAAAAAATTTCACATTACAAAGGAGCGGTTCTCCGATACTTTGAATGCGCATACACTAAGTGTATGGGCTGACAAATGTTTCCCCCTGGGGGATACACATCAATATAGTGTGTAATTATTTTTTAGGGGCATCATAAACACCTTGGAAAAGAGTAACGTGGTTTCCTACACAGTTGCTACTGGGAAGGTGCAGGTTTTTAGTAAAAATATGGCAGATGAATCATTGAATGAAGTGATCAGGAAAAGCGGCATGGTGACTGCAGGAATGGGAATGTACAGGATTAATAACAGCGGTGGCTATGGGAAGTATGAGATCCAGGATACAGCCTACAATGATTAGTCATTTAGCCACCACCAATTACCAGAATGTGTTTCATGCCCGTCAGAAGATTGATGTAACAGATGTGCGTGTGAAGATCAGCATAAAAATACCCGTAAGAAATATGTTGCCGAAGACGCACATGTCCGTATAAAGGGCAAAGTGCAACATGCTCGTGAGATGCTGAATTAGAGAAAGCAGATAAGTGTTGGAGGAAAACCAATCAAACTGTTGGATGCTCATGAAAAACTAAGTTTAAAGAGGAGTGCACAGGCCGTAAGTAGCAACACACCCGTGGCACAAGGTTCTTCATCTTCACCCATATATATTACCAATAATATCAAAATGTCACAGCCAAAAATTATTTGTTCACGTGTAACAAACACTGTTAAGGAATGCAAATAAACGTAGATAACCACGACTCTGGGAAACAAAATATTCCCTCTTTACAAGATATGGATGATGATGGTTTTGATGACGACTTGGAACTTTACCACATACACACCAAGAAGATGACCAAGGTGTCCTACTCCTACTCCTCCCTGTCTTCAGGCTATCCACATTGAACAGACGGTATGACAGTTGTGCTTGTAGTACCATCTATTGCGCATGAAAGTAGCTCCTGTTCTTCCTCCTCCTCGTCTTCCTCATTGTCAACCAATCCACGTTGGGATGACATGAGGCTGTGCTGTGTGTAATCACCCTGTATGATTCCTTGCTCCATGTCCTCATGCTCCGCCTGCAATGCATCCTCTTTCATTGTGAGCAGAGAGCTTTTCAGAATGCAGAGAAGGGGGATGGTGACGCTAATTATAGCGTCATCGCCGCTCACCATCTTGGTGGATTCCTCAAAGTTTTGCAGGATGGTACATATGTCTGACATCCATGTCCACTTCTGAGGTCTTATGTGTGGAGTATGACCTGAATAACGATGGCCTTGTTGATGCTGGTACTCAACAACTGCCCACTCTGCTCACAAATCCTTTCCAACATATGCAGTGTAGAGTTCCAATGTGTGGGGACATTACACACCAGTTGGTGAGCTGGAAGCTGCAAATGCTGCTGAAGCACTGCAAGGGCGGCTGAAGCTGTAGCTTTCTAAAATGGGCACAAAGATGGTGTACTTTCACAAGCATATCTGGCAGCTCTGGGTAGGTTTTGAGAAACCGCTGAACCACAAGGTTAAGCACATGGGCCAGGCATGGCATGTGTGTGAGCTTACCTCGCCTCATAGCCGCCACCAGGTTCCGGCCATTGTCACACATGTCCATGCCTGGCTGTAGGTTCAGCGGTGTCAGACACAGAGCTGACTGCTCTTTCAGAGCTGTCCACAACTCTTCAGCATTGTGCAGTTTGTCATCAAAGCATATTAGCTTCAGCACAGCCTGTTGCTGCTTGGGTGAGGCAGTGCTGCAGTGCTTCCAGCTTGTGACTGATAATAATAATAATAATTTTATTTCTATAGCGCCAACATATTACGCAGCACTTTACATTACAGAGGGGACTTGTACAGACAATAGACATTACAGCATAACAATAAACACAGATCAAAACAGATGCCAAGAGGAATGAGGGCCCTGCTCGCAAGTTTACAATCTATGAGGAAAAATCGGAGACACGAAAGGTAGATGGTAACAATTGCTTTCATTGTTTGGACCAGCCATAGTGTACGAATCAGATTTTCCTGTAATGCTGCATGGACCTGTTAACAGCCAAAGTATGTAACAGTACAGACACAGAGGGCTATTAAATGCATAAAGCATGTGAGAACATGATGAGAGGAACCTGATTACGGTAAAAAAAATTTGAAAGGGCCACACAGGGATAGTTAGGTTAGGCAGTAGGCCAGTCTGAACCAATGCGTTTTTAGGGCACACTTAAAACTGTGGGGATTAATCATATTAACCTGGGTAGTGCATTCCAAAGAATTGGTGCAGCACATGAAAAGTCTTGGAGACGGGAGTGGGAGGTTCTGATTATTGAGGATGTTAACCTCAGGTCATTAGCAGGCACTGGTAGGGTGGTAGGCTGAGACAAGGGAGAAGATGTACTGTGGTGCTGAGCAATGGAGTGCTTTGTGGGTGAGGGTAATAAGTTTGTACTGGTTTCTGGAGTGGATGGGTAACCAGTGTAATGACTGGCACAAGGTAGAGGCATCGGTATAACGATTGGTGAGGAATGTGATCCTGGCTGCAGCATTCAAGACAGATTGGAGAGGAGAGAGTTTTGTAAGAGGGAGACCGATAAGTAGAGAGTTACAATAGTCCAGACGAGAATGAATAAGAGAAACAGTCAGAGTTTTTGCAGAGTCGAAAGTAAGAAAAGGTCCAATTCTAGAAATGTTTTTGAGGTGGAGATAACAAGAGCGAGCAGCAGCAGTGGTGATGTCTAACTGCTGGATCCAGGTTTCAGTAAGTGCTAGAAGGTTAAGAGAATTCGAAAGCAAGAAGTCATGGATGAAGGGGAGTTTATTACACACTGAGCGAGAATTCCAAAGGGCACAATTGAAAGAGACAGAAGGAATGCAGAGAATATTAATAAGATTAGAGAGGTTTCTGAGTGTAGCAGTTGGGAGGTTTGCCTTGCTATAACATGGGGGGCCGGGGTTTGGAGCGATATCTCCTGTGACTAGGAGAGGGAGGACATGATGTTAGAGATAAGACAATCACTGGTGTTTTCTTAAAAGGCAGGCGTGATATCGGGAGAAGAAGTGTATAATTGGGTGTCATCAGCATAGAGATGGTACTGGAAACCAAATCTACTGATTGCTTGTCCAATAGGGGTGGTGTACAAAGAGAAGCAGAGGGGGCCTAGGACTGATCATTGAGGAACCCCAACAGTAAGGGGAAGATAAGATGTGGAGGAACCAGCAAAAGATACAGTGAAGGAACAGTCAGAGAGATAGAAGGAGAGCCTAGAGAGAACGGTGTCCTTGAGGCCGATGGAGTGTAGCACAGTGAGGAGGAGCTGATGATCCACAGTGTTGAATGCTGCAGAGAGATCCAAGAGAATTAGCATGGAGCAGTGACCATTAGATTTAGCAGTTAGCAGATCATTAGAGACTTTAGTTTCAGCAGTTTCAGTAGAGTGTAAAGAGCGGAAACCAGATTGAAGAGGGTCGAGAAGAGAGTTATCTGAGAGATAGCGGATAAGACAGGTGTGGACCATGCGTTCCAGGAGTTTAGAGATGAAGGGAAGATTAGAGACAGGTTTATAGTTAACGGCACAGTTTTGATCGAGGGATGGTTTTTTAAGTAATGGATGTATAGTATGATAGCATGCTTAAGTTAGGAGGGAAAGATACCGGAAGAGAGACAGAAGTGGAATATTTTTGTTAGGTGAGAGGTGACAGCAGGGGAAAGGGACTGGAGGAGATGTGATGGAATGGGGTCACTGGTGCAAGTGGAAGGGCGAGAAGATGCAAGGAGCCTGATTACTTCTTCTTCTGT
This sequence comes from Oophaga sylvatica, assembly GCA_033576555.1. NCBI lineage: Eukaryota > Metazoa > Chordata > Amphibia > Anura > Dendrobatidae > Oophaga > Oophaga sylvatica. The sequence continues at coordinate 381,653,344 of JARQOD010000002.1, read as the reverse complement.
GACTGGTTCAAAATCAGAGAGTGAGCTGGATGCAGTGAGGGAGGACAGTGCATGGTATGAGGGGATTGGGAGACAATTTCCTGTCAGATATGGACAATTTTTTCTTTGAAATAACTGGCCAGATCATCAGCGCGGAGATTTGTGGTTGGGGCCTGCACTTTTGGATTGAGAATGAAAAATGTCAAAGAGACGTTTAGGGTTATTGGATAGTGAGGTGATGAGGGTGTTGAAATAGTTTTTTTTGGAGAGGTGAAGGGCAGAGTTGTATGTTTTAAGCATAAACTTATAATGGATGAAATCTTCGGGTAGATTAGATTTTCTCCACAGACGTTCGGCGCACCTGGAGCACCGCTGCAGGAAACATGTTTGCAGCGTGTGCCACGGTTGTCACCATCTGTGTCGTATTGTTCTATGTATAAGAGGTGCAGTTTCATCCAGGGCACTTGGCAGGGTTTTGGTGTAATGCTTCAGTGCAGAATCAGGACATGAGAGGGAGAAAATAAGGGTCAATGATGACAGCAAGTTTTCCATAAGTTTCTGGGTGTTAATGGCCTGTATGTTTTTATAAGTGTGGAAAGTCGGGGTGACCTGAGCGGTATGGCAGTTCTTGATAGAGAATGAAAGAAGGTTGTGGTCACAGAGCAGAGAGGGAAGTTTGTGAAATCATCCACTGAGCAAAACCGGGAGAAAACCAAGTCGAGGGAGTTTCCGTCTTCATGCGTGGGGGGGTTAGTATGCTGCGAGAGGCCGATAGAGGAGGTTAGAGATAAAGGTGAGAAGCAGATGGGGAGAGGGGAAAAGGAATGGGGTGTTGAAATCACCCATGATGAGGGTGGGATGTCACAGAAGAGAAAGTGTGGAAGCTAGGTGGCAAAGTGATCCACGAACTGATGAGAAGGGCGGGAGGACGATACACCACCGCCACTCGCATGGAGAAGGGGATGTAGAGTCTGACAGAAAGGACCTCAAAAGAAGGGAAGACAAGTGAGGGTATTTGAGGGATAACCTGACAGGTACATTTGGTTGATAATAGCAGACCAACGCCTCCACCTGCTCTGTTGTTCGATCTTGGGGTATGAGAAAAGTGTAGTCAACCATATGAAAGAGCAGCAGCAGTGGTGCTGTCTGACTGCTGGATCCAGGTTTCAGTAAGAGCTAGAAGGTTAAGAGAATTCGAAAGGAAGAAGTCATGGATGAAGGGGAGTTTATAAACCACGTTGAAAAAGTTACTTGACCTCACAGCATAAGGGGACAAGCAGAGTAAGTAGAAATAGCTATATACCATTAAATATGCTGGCTAAAATGAATAGCTACGGCTGGTAGAAGGCAGGATTCGGGCAGAGATTGAATGAGATTAAATACCATTAAATATGCTGGCTAAAATGAATAGCTATGGCTGGTAGCATGCAGGATTCGGGCAGAGATTGAATGAGATTAAATACCATTAAATATGCTGGGTAAAATGAATAGCTATGGCTGGTAGCATGTAGGATTCAGTGCAGAGATTGAATGAGATTAAATACCATTAAATATGCTGGCTAAAATGAATAGCTATGGCTAGTAGCATGTAGGATTAGGTGCAGAGATTGAATGAGATTAAATACCATTAAATATGCTGGCTAAAATGTATAGCTATGTGTTAGGGTTCGAGTTACCGCTCCTGCACAAGGGGAGTCTCGAACCAGTGCCGCTGCGGTCTCCCATTCGTCTCCGGCCGCAGTGGAGCCTGCTCAGCAGAGACGTCGTTCCAGGCGTCTTGCCCACTCCACTACTGTGCAGTGACTTGCTGCTGCCTTTCCTGGATCTGCTATTGTAGCTAGTTCTGGAGCAGACGTCTTTGGGATAAAGTCCTGCATTTTCCCTTCTAAGCGTGCCCAGAGTGAGATCTCTCATTGGAGATCAGGGGTCACATGCTCAGGTACTGCAGCGGTTCTCATTGGTCCTTGTTCCTGGAAGGTCCTGTGGCTGTTGCTATAAAAGGGTAGCATGGCTGGGCCGCCATGCGCTAATATCAACCATTGTATGCTATGCGCCAGTGTGGTCATGCGTGTGTGTGGTTAGGGACCCGGCTGAAATAAGCCACTAGAATACCGACTTAATCGGTGAGGAGTTTAGTGTGCTAGCTGGTCAGGGTCGGTGTCCTAGATGCCCTAGATTACCGGCATAACCGGTGAGGAGTTTGATTGCCGTATTCAGGGTCTGGCGTTCAGACGCCATAGATTGCGGGTGACTCCCGCGAGGACATTAGCGCATGACCACGTATTATGCTCGCTTAGCAATTAACCGTGTGCCTGAGAGCCTGACAGGACACGGTGTTTGTTCTCAGCGGCTCTGTGACGTAACAGGGTTCGCTCTCGACGCTAGACAGCGCCCTAGCGTTTTACTTTGCGGCTCACTGAAGCTAAGTGAGTTCGCACATATCGCCATATAGCACTGTGGCATCCGTTAGCGGCTCTGTGAATTAACAGAGTCTGCACTTACTGCCACAACGCGCTACGGCGTTTATTTTAGCGACTCTGCGGGATAACAGAGTTCGCTACTTTCGTCATCTTACTAGCAGCAGGCTTTGCTTGCACGGTGGACCCCGGGCTGCGAACGCACCTCTCCACTCTATATATTTGGTGCGTTCCGCAGACCCTAACATAATATTAGCGCCAGGGTCTGGCTAGTAAAATGGCGGACGAACAGCGTCTATTGCAGTACATCCAGCAGCTGAAGGGTAGGTTGGAGGCTCTTGAGGGCACAACCTCAGCTGTGGATGTTACCGCAGTCGCTGTTCAGGCTGCTAGCGTGGCTGCAGCCAGTTTGTCCTCTGCCACCTCTGCCCCTACATTATCCCACCTCCCGCTTCCTGACAAGTTTGCCGGTGATAGCAAGCAATGTCTAGGATTCGTGAGTCAGTGCTCTATACATCTCGAGCTTCTGGCTGCACGTTTTCCCACGGATCGGGCACAAGTGGGTTTTGTACTTTCTCTACTCTCGGGCAGAGCGTTGGAGTGGGCAACGCCGCTGTGGGAGCGCGATGATCGTGTGGTGCAGAGTGCTCCTCGTTTCTTGGAGGCTCTTAAAAAGGTCTTTTTAGGACCCCAGGTCACCCACGATACGGCGCTACAACTGCTGGCATTGACACAGGGTTCGTCTTTGGTCAGTCAGTTTTCCGTCCAGTTTCGGACTCTGGCTGCTGAGCTAGATTGGTCTGATAAAGTTCTTATTCCTATCTACTGGCGGGGACTGGCTGACCATGTTAAAGACGCTTTGGCTACCAGGGAGATTCCCGCCACACTGGAGAAGCTTATCTCCATATCTACCCGCATTGACCTCCGTTTTCACGAGCGGAGGTTGGAGCGGGCCCAGTGTAGGCAGAGGTTTCGGTTGGCTCCTACCTTTGCCAAACCTCTCGAATTCCCGATCTGGCGTCCGAACCTCAAAAGGCCACAGAAGTTCCTCATGCAGGACCTAAGTCTCGGTCCGTCCGAGTATCCGTGGTTTGTAACCATTGTCAGCAGACAGGACACTATGCCAACAGATGTCCACAGCGATCGGGGAAGCGATCGCGTCTAGTGGCTCTGGGAGGAGGTTCACTAGAGACAGCGGCATTTTCCTCCAAGATAACATTTAAAGGGACAATCACTGTTGGTACTTCCATTCTCACCGCCGACCTTTGCGTGGACTCAGGAGCAGAGGGGAATTTCATGTCCTCTAGCTTTGCTCACCGTCATGCAATACCTCTGGTGGCGCTTGACAAATCAGTGACTGTTCGGGTAGTGAATGGGTCGTCATTGCCCTCACAAATTACACACCAGACTGTCCCACTTGCATTGTCTGTATCTCCTTCCCATCAGGAATTTATTTCCCTACTCGTACTTCCCGAGGGAATAGACGAGATCCTACTAGGTATACCTTGGCTCCGTTTCCACTCCCCACATATAGAGTGGACTTCGGGTAGGATACTGGGTTGGAGTGATGCATGTACAGGCAGATGTGTCAAAGTTGCGTTCAGGTTGCCATTACTGAGTTACCCGCAGATCTTACTCCACTTCCCAAGCACTACTGGTCATATGCAGATGTGTTCTCCAAGAAGGCTGCGGAGACTCTTCCGCCTCATCGCCCTATGACTGTCCTATCGACCTCTTGCCTGGTGCAGAACCTCCTCGGGGAAGGGTCTATCCCCTCTCTCTTCCTGAGACAGAGGCCATGTCGCAATATATTCAGGAGAACCTGGCAAGAGGGTTTATTAGGAAGTCGGTGTCACCGGCAGGGGCGGGATTTTTCTTCGTACAGAAGAAAAACGGAGAATTGCGTCCGTGTATTGATTACAGGGGTCTTAACGCCATCACCGTTAAAAACAAGTACCCGTTGCCCTGATCTCTGAGCTATTTGATAGGCTTCGGGGAGCAAGGGTATTCACTAAACTAGATCTGCGCGGTGCTTATAACCTGATTCGCATCCGTGAGGGGGACGAATGGAAGACAGCTTTTAATACCAGGGATGGGCATTACGAATATCTGGTGATGCCCTTTGGGCTCTGTAATGCTCCAGCCGTTTTCCAAGACTTTGTCAATGACATCTTCCGGGATATGCTCTCCACCTCGGTCGTAGTCTATCTGGATGATATACTCATCTTCTCTCCAGATATTGACTCCCACCGGAGGGATGTTGGCAGGGTCTTCGACCTCCTACGGGCAAATTCCCTTTACGCAAAGTTGGAGAAATGTGTGTTTGAGCAGGAGTCCTTACCTTTCCTGGGCTATATCATCTCCGCCCAGGGATTGGCTATGGATCCTGCCAAACTACAGGCGGTGATGGACTGGCAAGAACCCCACTCTCTAAAGGCGGTGCAGCGCTTTATGGGGTTCATTAATTACTACCGTCAGTTCATTCCCCACTTCTCAACTTTGGTAGCTCCGTGGTTGCCCTTACCAAAAAGGGAGCTAATCCCAAATTGTGGTCTGAAGAGGTCTCCAAGGCCTTCACGTCTATTAAGTCTCATTTCGCTAGAGCTCCCATCCTACATCGCCCTGATGTTGATAAGCCATTTATATTGGAGGTGGATGCCTCGTCCGTTGGTGCTGGAGCAGTCCTCTTCCAAAAGGATGCTCAAGGTCAGAAGCATCCATGCTTCTTTTTCTCCAAGACCTTCACACCAGCAGAGAGGAATTATTCCATCGGGGACAGGGAGTTGCTAGCAATGAAGTTGGCCTTCTCGGAGTGGAGACATCTGTTGGAGGGAGCTCGCGTTCCCTTCCAAGTCTTCACGGATCACAAAAACCTGGTATATCTTCAGACAGCCCAGCGGCTTAATTCTCGCCAAGCCAGATGGTCCTTGTTCTTCTCCCGGTTTCATTTCACACTGCATTTCCTCTCGGGAGAGAAGAACATTTGTGCCGACGCTCTCTCTCGCTCTGTGGTGTCCTCGGAGGAGGAGGTGGAGGAGCCTCGGCTTATCGTCCCCACAGAGAGCCTGAGAACAGTGGCCCCGGTTTCGCTAGAGTCTGTGCCCCGGGCAAGACTTTTGTGCCTACTAATTTGCGACCGGAGGTACTCTCTTGGGCACATTCGTCCAGGGTGGGTGGACACTTTGGGGCAAAGAGGACATCTGAATTGCTGGCGAGGACATATTGGTGGCCGCATATGGTCCGTGATGTTGGGGACTATGTTCGAGCGTGTGTCTCCTGCGCCAAAAATAAGTCTCCACGACAACGGCCAGCTGGGTTACTTTACCCTTTGCCGGTGGCAGACAGGCCCTGGGAGATGGTTGGGATGGACTTTGTGGTGGGCTTGCCCAAGTCTCGGGGTTGCACCATCATTTGGGTAATCACCGACCATTTCTCTAAAATGGTGCATCTGGTGCCACTACCACGGTTACCTTCTGCACGGGCTCTGGCAGCGTTGTTTGTTAGGCACATCTTCCGTTTACACGGCATGCCGGACAAGATTATCAGTGACCGAGGTCCCCAGTTTGCGTCTCGGTTCTGGAGAGAGCTTTGTCGTCTACTCAGTATTGAGTTAAATCTCTCTTCAGCGTACCATCCTGAGACGAATGGGTTGGTAGAGAGGGCCAACCAGACCTTGGTCACCTATCTACGACATTTTGTCTCGGCCAGGCAGGATGACTGGGCATCCTTGCTGCCGTGGGCTGAGTTTGCATTAAACAATGCTGTGGCTGATTCCACCGGACAGACCCCATTCCTCCTGAACTACGGTCAGCATCCGCGGGTACCAGTGCCTATGCCCGTGTCTTCCGCCGATTCCAGGGTGGCAGACTGGGCTGTGGAGGCACGGGACATTTGGGACCGCACGCAGGATGCCATTCAGGCCTCCAAAGAGAGGATGAGGTCTTCGCCCCGCTCCTACATTTGCTCCTGGGGATTTGGTGTGGCTCTCCGCCCGTAACATCAGGCTGCGAGTTGAGTCCACTAAGTTGGCACCCCGCTACCTGGGTCCTTTCAAGGTCCTCGAGCAGGTTAACCCTGTGGTATACCGTTTAGCTCTTCCACCACGCCTGGGTATCTCCGACACCTTTCACGTGTCCCTCCTGAAACCCGTGCTCATGTCCCGGTTTTCTGAGTCATCTGCCGGGACATCGGGTTCATCTGCGGATGACCATGAGGTGAACGCCATCGTGGGGTGTAAGGTGGTACGGGGCAAAAAGTTTTATTTGGTGGACTGGAGGGGCTATGGGCCTGAGGATAGGTCTTGGGAGCCTGCCGAGCATGTTCACGCTCCGCAGCTCATCGCTGCCTTTGAACGCAGCGAGGCCCAGAGAAGGGGGGGCCCTAGGAGGGGGGGTAATGTTAGGGTTCGAGTTCCCGTCCTGCACAAGGGGAGTCTCGAACCAGTGCCGCTGCGGTCTCCCATTTGTCTCCGGCCGCAGTGGAGCCTGCTCAGCAGAGACGTCGTTCCAGGCGTCTTGCCCACTCCACTACTGGGCAGTGACTTGCTGCTGCCTTTCCTGGATCTGCTATTGTAGCTAGTTCTGGAGCAGACGTCTTTGGGATAAAGTCCTGCATTTTCCCTTCTGAGCGTGCCCAGAGTGAGATCTCTCATTGGAGATCAGGGGTCACATGCTCAGGTACTGCAGCGGTTCTCATTGGTCCTTGTTCCTGGAAGGTCCTGTGGCTGTTGCTATAAAAGGGTAGCATGGCTGGGCCGCCATGCGCTAATATCAACCATTGTATGCTATGCGCCAGTGTGGTCATGCGTGTGTGTGGTTAGGGACCCGGCTGAAATAAGCCACTAGAATACCGACTTAATCGGTGAGGAGTTTAGTGTGCTAGCTGGTCAGGGTCGGTGTCCTAGATGCCCTAGATTACCGGCATAACCGGTGAGGAGTTTGATTGCCGTATTCAGGGTCTGGCGTTCAGACGCCATAGATTGCGGGTGACTCCCGCGAGGACATTAGCGCATGACCACGTATTATGCTCGCTTAGCAATTAACCGTGTGCCTGAGAGCCTGACAGGACACGGTGTTTGTTCTCAGCGGCTCTGTGACGTAACAGGGTTCGCTCTCGACGCTAGACAGCGCCCTAGCGTTTTACTTTGCGGCTCACTGAAGCTAAGTGAGTTCGCACATATCGCCATATAGCACTGTGGCATCCCGTTAGCGGCTCTGTGAATTAACAGAGTCTGCACTTACTGCCACAACGCGCTACGGCGTTTATTTTAGCGACTCTGCGGGATAACAGAGTTCGCTACTTTCGTCATCTTACTAGCAGCAGGCTTTGCTTGCACGGTGGACCCGGGCTGCGAACGCACCTCTCCACTCTATATATTTGGTGCGTTCCGCAGACCCTAACACTATGGCTGGTAGCATGCAGGATTCGGTATAGAGATTGAATGAGATTAAATACCATTAAATATGCTGGCTAAAATGAATAGCTATGGCTGGTAGCATGCAGGATTCGGTGCAGAGATTGAATGAGATTAAATACCTTTATGAAGAGAATAGAGATGTGTGTGAGATTCAGCCATGTTTAACTGCCAAGTACTTTGATCAAATGTACTTTGATTAAATATACATAAATGCTACCCCTGATGTGCTACTTGCCGAGATGAAGGCTGAAGAGGAGGCGGAGGAGGTGCAGGATCTGTAGACTGTGGGGGCAACCCAGATTGACATAGGGCCCGCAATCCTCGGGGTTGGGAGGACGTGTACCATCCCAAGGTCCGACTGGGTCCTGGCTTCCACTATGTTAACCCAGTGTGCTGTCAGCGAGATGTACTATCCCTGCCCACAAGCAATTGTCGACGTGTTCGTGGTTAGGTGGACTTTCCCAGTAACAGCATTGTTAAGGGCACGGCTAATGTTATGGGACACTTTCTTGTGTGATGCCGGGACGGCACACCGGGAGAAATAGTGGCGGATGGAGACCAAATACCTTGGGACAGATGCCGCCATCAGGTTGCGGAAAGCTTCCGTCTCCATGAGCCTAAAACACAACATTTCGAGCGCAAGCAGACGAGAAATTTGTGAATTTAATACTGTGGCCTGTGGGGCATTGGAGGCGTACTTCCGCTGCGTTCCAATGACTGTGGTATGGACAATTAAAGGTTGCGCTGGGACAAGGATGTGGACATGCTCGATCATGGTGCTAGTTGAGTGTGGGTAATGGCAGGTGTTCGGCAGGAGGACTTTGCATGCACCGTGGACAGGGGATTGGCTTTCACGCACAACAGTGAAAGAAGCAGTTGTGTTACCCGCAGACACTGTTTCTGGTGCCTGTGGTTCGGCCCACAAAGTCGGGTGCTTTGCTGCAATGTGCCTGATCATGCTGGTGGTGGTCAGGCTGGTAGTTTTGCTACCTCTGCTGATGCGGGCATGGCAGGTGTTGCAAATGGCCTGTTTGGGGTTATCGGCAGAGTCTTTTAAAAACAACCAGACTAGGAAAGACCATACAGTTGGACTGGCAACTTCTGCCATGTTGGTATTGCGTGGAACTGTTTACTGCCTTCTGTCTGCAGCCACCACACTGCGTCTTCCTGCCTGTTGGAGTGATACGCTTTTATCCCCCTGTGTGCTGCTGTCCTCACTCTACATGTCCTCCTGCCAGGTTCGGTCAGTTACTATGTCATCCACCACCTCTTCTTCCACTTCCGCACCCTGGTCCTCCTCCTGAGTTTCTGTCAATTGAGTCTCATCATCGTCCACCTCTTGTGACACATTCCCACAGTCGCCTTCGTGTGACCGTGGCTGCTCAAATATTTGGGCATCGCTTCATGGAATCTCATCTTTCCTCGCTTCAAGTGGACCGGGAGAGAAGCCTGAATCGATAAATGGAAACGTGAACAGCTCATCGGAGTGTCCAAGTGTTGGATCAGTTGTCTCAAGGCACTCAGCATGGTGGGAGGAAGGAGGATCAGGGTGAGGAATATGTGGTCCAGACTCACGGCTACTCAGACTAGACCGTGTGGAAGACAGGGTGGTGGTAGTGGTGGTGGCAAAGTAACTGGAAGTATTATCTGCTATCCATCCAACAACCTTTTCAACTGCTCTGTCTTCCAGAGTGGTGTGCTGCTACTGTCCTCTAGTAATTGGGACACGAAGGTCAAGCAATAAGATGTGGGTGTTTGTTGTTGCCCACTTTCAGCTTGCCCACGCCATCGACCTCTGCATGCACCATCACCATCACGTCCACTTCCCCGTCCCTTGCCAGCGCCTTGCCCATTTTAAAAAAAGGTGAATGCAAGCCTCTACTCTAATCTAATGACACACTTTGTAGGCCACAGATAGATGAGGTATGTCACAGAGATACCAGACTATTCAATATGTGGCCTGGAGTTATTTTTATATTTTTTACCCCAAAATAGTGTATAGAACTAGGGTTAGGCTACTTTCACATTTGTGCTCGGGCGACCTGCGCCTATCTGCGCACGGCCCCCGCTAAGCTCCGCCCGGCCACGCCTGCTCCGGCGGCTCCGCCTATGGGGCATGACGGCGCATGCGACCTGTGTACCCTATCTTTATCATTGGGTACGCAGGCCGTGCGCAGTATGCGTTTGACTGCGCATGCGTCCTTTTGACGCTGCACCGAGCGCACCAAAGCGCACCATGTTGCATTTTAGTGCGCTCGGCGCACCGTCAAAAGGGACGCATGCGCAGTCAAACGCATTACTGCGCACGGCCTGCGTACCCAATGATAAAGATAGGGTACACAGGTCACATGCGCCGTCATGCGCCCATAGGCGGAGCCGCCGGGAGAAGGCGCGGCCGGGGGCGGAGCTTAGCGGCGGCCGTGTGCAGATAGGTGCAGGTCGCCCGAGCGCAAATGTGAAAGTAGCCTAAGAGACAGCAAATACAGTGAAATGTAGGCCTGGATTGCCACAATTTGTAGGCCACAATAGCTCAGGCATCTGACAGCGATACCAGACTGTTCATTATGTGGCCTGCATTTTTTAATTTTTTACCCCAAAAAAGTGTTTAGAGCTAGGGTAACGCACAGCAAAAAAGGTGAATGGAAGCCTCCAAAGCACGCTTTGTAGGCTACAGATAAATGAGGCGTGTCACAGAGATACCAGACTGTTCAATATGTGGCCTGGAGTTTTTTTAATATTTTTTACTCCAAAATAGTGTATAGACCTAGGGTAGCAGACAGCAAAAAAAGTGGAATGTAGGTGTCTGACGGAGATAGAACATTATTAAATGTGTGGCCTGGATTCTTTTTGGCCCACCAAAATTGTGTCAATAAGTAAGCTATGACACTTAAAAAAAATTGTTGGAGTACTTAAATTGTTAAATATTTAGCGCAATGATATGCGATGCGTGTGCCATACAAAACACAGTGCTAAATACAGTGCCTACAAGTAGTATTCAACCCCTCAAACCACAAGAATTCTGTTTGGTCCCCCTAAAGTATTAAGAAGTAGTTCAGGCACCAAGAATAATGAGTTTCACATGTGTGGATTAATGATCTCTTTTGCCAGCCTTTTCTGACTATTTAAGACCCTCCCCAAACTTGTGAACAGCACTCATACATGGTCAACATGGGAAAGACAAAGGAGTATTCCAAGGCCATCAGAGACAAGATCGTGGAGGGTCACAAGGCTGGCAAGGGGTACAAAACCCTTTCCAAGGAGTTGGGCCTACCTGTCTCCACTGTTGGGAGCATCATCCGTAAGTGGAAGGCTTATGGAACTACTGTTAGCCTTCCACGGCCTGGACAGCCTTTGAAAGTTTCCTCCCGTGCCGAGGCCAGTCTTGTCCGAAGAGTCAAGGTTAACCCAAGGACAACAAGGACGGAGCTCCAGGAAGATCTCATGGCAGTGGGGACATTGGTTTCAGTCAATACCATAAGTAACATACTCCACCGCAATGGTCTCCGTTCCAGACGAGCCCGTAAGGTACCTTTACTTTCAAAGCGTCATGTCAAGGCTCGTCTACAGTTTGCTCATGATCACTTGGAGGACTCTGAGACAGACTGGTTCAAGGTTCTATGGTCTGATGAGACCAAGATCGAGACTTTGGTGCCAACCACACACGTGACGTTTGGAGACTGGATGGCACTGCATATGACCCAAGAATACCATCCCTACAGTCAAGCATGGTGGGGCTGTTTCTCAGCCAAGGGGCCTGGCCATCTGGTCCGCATCTATGGGAGGATGGATAGCACGGCCTACCTGGAGATTTTGGCCAAGAACCTCCGCTCCTCCATCAAGGATCTTCCAACAAGACAACGACCCAAAGCACACAGCCAAGAAAACCAAGGCCTGGTTCAAGAGGGAAAAAGTCAAGGTGTTGGAGTGGCCTAGTCAGTCTCCTGACCTTAACCCAATTGAAAACTTGTGGAAGGAGCTCAAGATTAAAGTCCACATGAGACACCAAAGAACCTAGATAACTTGGAGAAGATCTGCATGGAGGAGTGGGCCAAGATAACTCCACAGACCTGTGCCGGCCTGATCAGGTCTTATAAAAGACGATTATTAGCTGTAATTGCAAACAAGGGTTATTCCACGAAATATTAAACATAGTGGTTGTATAATAATTGACCCACACTTTTATGTTTAAAATTTATTACAATTCAATACCCGGCAGGGGGGCTGATCGTCGCTGAATGTCACACACAGCAATATCGCTGGTGAGCTCGCTGCTGCGTCACAAAACTAGTGATCAGCAGCGATCTCGGTAGCGATATCGCTATGTGAGACGGGCCCTTAAGAAAGTGGGAGCCATTAGCACCAGCCGAAGCACCACCACTACCACTAGCTGTCCAGGCCTCTGCTGACGCAGTAAGGGGGGCGCACGCATCACAGAAAGCAAAGCATCACGAAAGACAAGCATAGAGTAAAAGGCAGTTATCCATGGCGAGGAATTAATATTCACCTCTCTCTTCACACAGGTATGAACTGCATTCAGTGGAAGCAAACAGATGAATAGAATCCCACCTCTGCTATCTGTGTTGAATGCTGCACTATATATTAATGTATGAACTGCATTCAGTGGAAGCAAACAGCTGAATAGAATCCCCACCTCTGCTATTTGTGTTGAATGCTGCACTATATATTAATGGTATGAACTGCAATCAGTGGAAGCAAACAGCTGAATAGAATCCCCACCTCTGCTATCTGTGTTGAATGCTGCACTATATATTAATGGTATGAACTGCATTCAGTGGAAGCAAACAGCTGAATAGAATCCCCACCTCTGCTATCTGTGTTGAATGCTGCACTATATATTAATGGTATGAACTGCATTCAGTGGAAGCAAACAGCTGAATAGAATCCCCACCTCTGCTATCTGTGTTGAATACTGCACTATATATTAATGGTATGAACTGCATTCAGTGGAAGCAAACAGCTGAATAGAATCCCCACCTCTGCTATCTGTGTTGAATGCTGCACTATATATTAATGGTGTGCACTCCATACCCCTACTTGCTGCCAAGCACTGCTTTCCATCTTGCAACATAGTTTAATGTGCCCGTTAATAAGGCTTTGGAATAATTCATTTTTGCACTGTGTTTAAAATACTTACTGCTTTATATCCCGGTGACTGGGGCCTCTCTAGATGCTATCAGGTGGAAGGTGCTAAAGCATATAGATGTTGCCAGGTAGCCTTTGATGATCTAACCACCCCTGGTGTGCTGGCCCCAGCTGGCAAATTATCCCAAAACAGCCCCCACAATCCCACTTTCCTGACCCTGTAGTGTGGACTATATATTTAGGAGTAGTCTAAGGGGCGCACGCAGTAAGGGGGGCGCACGCATCACAGAAAGCAAAGCATCACGAAAGACAAGCATCGAGTAAAAGGCAGTTATCCATGGCAGTTAATCAGGGCAGGAATCAGGTAGCCCACACTTTGCTTTCTTTTAAATTATGTTCTTATCTCTATCCTCCTGTGTTCCCTTGCCATCCACATTCACTGCCCCATCCCCCTCCATCACGACTCATATACATCAGCCCCTCCATACTTCCCCTCCCATGTACAGTTCCATGCACTCCTCACCTTCCTAAGAAAACTCAGCCCATCTTGCCCAAACATATCTCAGAAAAAACCTATTTATAAATCCAACAACTACCTGCTCTTTATCTTCCTACTCCTACTGATTTCAGGGAACATCTCCCCAACCCTGGTCCATCCCCCAACCTCAATCCCTACCCTACCTCATTTCGAAACCATAATAATCTTGTTAATATTACTTGCACTCCCTCATCTCCTTCTTTCAACTGTGCCCTCTGGAATCCAAGGTCTGCATGCAATAAACTATCTTTCCTGCACAACTACTTTCTGAACAACTCTCTTCATCTGTTGGCCCTCACTGAAACCTGGATTCAGGATTCTGACACGGTCTCCCCTGCTGCCATTTCCTATGGTGGCTTACAGTTCTCCATTCCCCGAGACCACAAACAGACATGGTGGTGGAGTTGGCATACTCCTGTCCCCACAATGCACTTTCCAGGTCATCCCCCAATTCCATCACTCTCATTTCCTTCTTTTGAGGTCCACACCATCAGGCTCTTTCGTCCCCTCTCCTCAGAGTAGCGGTCATATATCGGCCCCCAGGCTCATCCACCCAGTTCCTTGACCACTTCTCAGCCTGGCTGCCGCACTTCATGTCCTCAGAACTACCAACCCTTATCCTTGGAGACTTCAACATCCCATTAACAGTCCTACTTCCACATCTGCATCTCAGCTTCTATCACTAACCACTTCTCTAGGCCTCTCACAGCTTTCAACCTCTGAGACACACAAGGATGGCAACACCCTTGACCTGGTCTTTGTCCGCCTCTGTTCAATTTCCCACCTAAATAACTCACCGCTTCCACTCTCTGACCACAACATTCTCTCCTTCACGCTCACAAATCCTCCACCACCCTAGCGAACTCCTACCTACCGCACATTCAGAAATCTGCAAGCCATTAACCCTCAGACACTTTCAGACTCCCTACACTCTTCGCTGTCCCCAATCTCCTCTTTTTCTTGTCCTAATCTGGCTGTTCAGCACTACAATGACACTCTTAGAAGCACCCTTGACCAAGTAGCACCGCTCACCCTCAGAACTTCCAAACACACAGTAAAACAGCCCTGGCTCACATCGCAAACTCACCTTCTCCAGCGATGCTCTAGGAGTGCTGAACGCCTATGGAGAAAAACCCGCACACAGAAGACTTCATCCACTTTAAATTCATGTTAAGAACTTATAATGCTGCCCTTCACCTCGCCAAACAGACCTACTTCACCACACTGATCTCCTCACTAGCCAACAACCCCAAGAAACTTTTTGACACTTTTCACTCCCTCCTCAGGCCAAAAGCACAAGCCCCTATCACAGACATTTGTGCTGATGACCTGGCCTCCCACTTTATAGAAAAAATAGATACTATCCGTCAGGAAATCTGCTCTCATCCACCAAGTGCTGTGACTCCCATCCACCCTGCATTTCCCCTGGCTCAATTTCCACATTTGATCCCATCACAGAAGAAGAAGTCTCCAGACTCCTCTCTTCCTCTCGTCCGACTACATGCACTACCGACCCCATCCCCTCACATCTCCTCCAGTCTCTTTCTCCTGTTGTCACAACTCAACTAACTACAATCTTCAATCTCTCACTCTCCTCTGGCATTTTCCCATCCTCCTTCAAACACTCCATCATTACTCCACTACTAAAGAATAGGGTTGAGCATTCCGATACTGCAAATATCGGGTATCGGCCGATATTGGCTGTATCGGAATTCCGATTCCGAGTAGCGATATTTTCGTCTTATCGGATACCGGAATCGGGATTGTCACTGTCACTGTCAGTGTCCGTCGGTCGGGTCTGTCAGGAGTCAGCGGCACTTACCTGGCAGAAGATCTCCGGCGGTCACGTCCTGGACTGCTTCATGGCCGCAATCTTCTTTCCCGGCGGTCACATGCAGTTTCTCGCGATAACTGCAGTGACTGCTGGGTAATCCCGGCCGTAAAGCAGTCAGTCCGATGACGTCACCGCCGGGGAAGCAGGTAATCAGCTGTGCTGCGTCGCGATGACAGGCTCTGCCTGTCATTGCGATGTAGCAGAGTTGGATAGTCGTGGGACTGTCGTTATGGACTGCGTCGGACAGGTGGTATACTGTTGGTTTGTTTTTTTCTTTTTTTACAGGAGATCGATGGCGTCGCAGGAATGAGAGAGTAATAAAATTAATGAAAACTGTGTTGTCTCTTTTTATTTCATTAAATACTTTTTTCTTGCTTTGTCTTTTTTTTATACATTTAATAACTTTGGGATTAATAATGGATCGGTGTCTTATTGACACCTCTCCATTATTAACCGGGCTTATTGTCACCGTGCAATCAACGGTGACATTAACCCCTTATTACCCCGCTTGCCACCGCTACAGGGCAAGTGGGAAGAGCCGGGTAAAGTGCCACAATTGGCACATCTTTTGATGCGCCAAATGTGGGGCTGCTGTAGCCTGGTATTATCAGGCTGTTGAGGGCCAAAATCCATGGGCCTTGACAGTCTTTTAATACCAGGCCGCAGCAGTCTGCATTTTACTTGGCTGGTTAATAAAAATAGGGGGGATCCCCACGCCCTTTTTTTTTCGAGGGGATCCCCTATTTTGTTAACCAGCCAAGCTAAGCAGACTGCTGTGGCCTGGTATTATCAGGCTGGCAAGGTCCATGGATATTGGATCCTTACCAGCCTGAAAAACCAGGCCTCAGCGGTCTGCTTCATCTGGCTGGTTAACAAAAATAGGGGGGACCCCACGCCAATTTTTTTCGAGGGGATCCCCTATTTTTGTTAATCAGCCAAGATATGCAGACTGCTGTGGCCTGGTATTATCAGGCTGGCAAGGTCCATGGATCTTGGCTCCTTAACAGCCTGAAAATCAGGCCTCAGCGGTCTGCTTCATCTGGCTGGTTAACAAAAATAGGGGGGACCCCACGCCAATTTTTTTCGAGGGGATCCCCTATTTTTGTTAATCAGCCAAGATATGCAGACTGCTGTGGCCTAGTATTATCAGGCTGGCAAGGTCCATGGATCTTGGCTCCTTAACAGCCTGAAAATCCAGGCCTCAGCGGTCTGCTTCATCTGGCTGGTTAACAAAAATAGGGGGGACCCCACGCCATTTTTTTTTCGAAGGGAACCCCTATTTTTGTTAATCAGTTCCCTCTGACGTCACTGATTGTGTCCCTGGCTGACCTGAAGTGAAAGTGGAAAGCAATCAATTAAGCTTTCCACTTAAGGGCCCGTCTCACATAGCGATATCGCTACCGAGATCGCTGCTGAGTCACTAGTTTTGTGACGCAGCAGCGAGCTCACCAGCGATATCGCTGTGTGTGACATTCAGCGACGATCAGCCCCCCTGCGGGTATCGCTGATCGTCGCTGAAATGTCAGGACTTTTTTTGATCGCTGGTTTCCCGCTGACAGGCACACATCGCTGCGTGTGACAGGCGGGAGACCAGCGATCCGCTGGTAACCAAGGTACACAGCGGGTTTCCAGGCGCGGGGGCTGTGCCTAGAAACCCGCTGTGTACCTTGGATACCAGCGCCCTGATGCAGGGAGCTGGTATCCAAGGTACACAGCGGGTTTCCAAGCGCTGCGCGGTGCCTGGAAACCCGCTGTGTACCTTGGTTACCAGCGGATCGCTGGTCTCCCGCCTGTCACACGCAGCGATGCGTGCCTGTCAGAGGGAAACCAGCGATCAAAAAAAGGTCCTGACATTTCTGCGACGATCAGCGATACCCGGCAGAGGGGCTGATCGTCGCTGAATGTCACACACAGCGATATCGCTGGTGAGCTCGCTGCTGCGTCATAAAACTAGTGACTCAGCAGCGATCTCGGTAGCGATATCGCTATGTGAGACGGGACCTTAAGCGATGTTACCCGCAGTGTCGCTGTCCCAGATCGCTGCCTGAGCTGCCTGTTTGGCAGCTCAGCAGCGATCATGTAGCGATACACCAGCGATCCTGACAAGTGCATATCGTTGTCGGGATCGCTGGTGTATCGTTATGTGACACCCAGCCTTTACTCTCCTGTCAGGCAGGAGAGGAACTCATTCATTTGGGGTTTACTGTGAGCTGCAGCATTAGCTGCGGTCCAGCAGTAAACATTAACCTTTTCTGAAGGATTACACGGTGGGACCTGACTGTGCATGGGATAGGTAAGAATAATTTTGCTTTTTTATTTTATTTTTATTACAGGAAATGGTTTTTGCAGTAAAATAAAAGATGGTCAAAAACATGTGTCTTTATTTCATTTAAAATGATTTTTAATTAAAGTGTGTGTGTTTTATTTTTATTTCATGCAATAGGATTAATAATTGATAGTTGTCTAATTGACAGCTCTCAATTATTAACCTGGCTTAAGGTCACCTTTCAATAGCAAGGTGGCTTTAACCCCATATTAACCCATTCGCCACCGCTAAGGGCAATGGGAATAGACGGGCAAAGTGCCAGAAAGGGCGAATCTTAATTATAGATTTGTCTTTCCTGGGGTGTCTGGGGGCAGATGTTAGTAGCGGGGGGGGGCAAAAATAATGGTCCCTCTCTGGGCTATTATTATCTGCCCCACTCACTGGCTTTGTCTGTTGGTTGCGAAAATAGGGCGGGAGCCCCCGCATTTTTTTTCAGCAATTTTACACCTCATTATATATATACATGTCATTGAATTTGTGACATATATATATATTTATATTTGTAGTTCATACACTTCTACATAGTATAATAGCCGCTAATTCAATTGCCGGCTTTTGTGAAAATGCAGAACCGACATGAAATGACACTTGGTGTACATAGGGTTAACATGTCTTTTCATGTCCTTTGCTATCTAATTTGCACAAACAATTAAATCAGACTATGTGTGCAAAATTTCACACCTGTAGGGGTTAATTAAAGGTGTAATTCGTAGCAAAAAGTCCGTTTTTTTTACAATGAATTTACACCTTTAATTAACCCCTACAGGTGTGAAATTTTGCACAACATAGTCTGATTTAATTGTTTGTGCAAATCAGATAGCAAACGACATGAAAAGACATGGTTAAACCCTATGTACACCAAGTGTCATTTCATGTCGGGTGCTTCTGTCTTTTCACTGAAGCCGGCTTTACCCGGCAATTGAATCAGAGGATATTTTACTATGTAGAAGTGTATAAACTATACATATATGTATATATATATGTCACAATGACATGTTATATTATATATTGTATTCTATGTGTGTATATTTAGTGTTTACAAGGAAAGAATGGGGTTTTTTTAGTTGCGATATTTTGTTCCATAGATTACATGGGACTTCCGGTATCGGTATCGGGTATCGCCGATATTTTAGTGATATCGGCGATACCATTCCGATTCCGATACTTTAGGATATCGGAAAAATATCGCTCAACTCTACTAAAGAAACCCGCTCTTGACCCTTCCTGCACAAACAATACAGACCGGTCTCCAATTCCCCTTCATCTCCAAACTTTTGGAGCGCCTTAGTCTACTCCCGCCTCACCCGTTACCTCTCCACTCACTCCCTCCTAGACCCTTCACAGTCCGGCTTCCGACCCCTACATTCGAACTGAAACTGCATCATCAAAGTGACCAATGACCTTCTGACAGCAAAACGTAACGGCGACCACTCTCTGCTCATTCTACTCGACCTTTCTGCAGCTTTCGGACACGGTTGACCACCGTCTCCTACTGTCCAGGCTCCACTCTCTAGGTATTAAGGACACTGTTCTCTCCTGGTTCTCCTCCTATCTTTCTGACCGCTCCTTCAGTGTTTCGTTCTCTGGCTCCACTTCATCTCCTCCCCTCTCACTGTCGGTGTTTACCCCAGGGCTCAGTCCTTGGCCCCCTTCTCTTCTCTCTCTACACCGCCCCAATTGGACAGACCATCAGCAGATTTGGCTTTCAGTACCATCTTTATGCTGATGACACACAATTATACACGTATCCCCCGACCTTACCCCCGCTGTACTACAGAACGCCACCGACTGTCTGTCCGCAGTCTCCAACATCATGTCTGCTCTCTATCTGAAACTCAACCTCTCCAAACTGAACTTCTTCTGCTCCGCCGTCTACTAACCTCCCTAAATCTGACATTTCCCCCTCAGTGGGCGGCCCATAATAAACCCCGGCAGCAGGCTCGCTGTCTGGGTGTTATGTTTGATACCAATCTCTCCTTCACCTCCCATATACAATCTCTTGCCCGCTCTTGCCGCCTAACCTAAAGAACATCTTAGAATCCGCCCTTTTCTCACCATTGGAAACAACAAAACCTCACTGTAGCATTGATCCACTCCCGCCTGGACTACTGTAACGCTTCTAGTACTTGGCCCTCCCCAATGACTATCCCCT
>JARQOD010000002.1:381570065-381633479 GCA_033576555.1 Oophaga sylvatica | reverse complement strand
ACCTGGAGATTTTGGCCAAGAACCTCCGCTCCTCCATCAAGGATCTTCCAACAAGACAACGACCCAAAGCACACAGCCAAGAAAACCAAGGCCTGGTTCAAGAGGGAAAAAGTCAAGGTGTTGGAGTGGCCTAGTCAGTCTCCTGACCTTAACCCAATTGAAAACTTGTGGAAGGAGCTCAAGATTAAAGTCCACATGAGACACCCAAAGAACCTAGATAACTTGGAGAAGATCTGCATGGAGGAGTGGGCCAAGATAACTCCACAGACCTGTGCCGGCCTGATCAGGTCTTATAAAAGACGATTATTAGCTGTAATTGCAAACAAGGGTTATTCCACGAAATATTAAACATAGTGGTTGTATAATAATTGACCCACACTTTTATGTTTAAAATTTATTACAATTCAATACCCGGCAGGGGGGCTGATCGTCGCTGAATGTCACACACAGCAATATCGCTGGTGAGCTCGCTGCTGCGTCACAAAACTAGTGACTCAGCAGCGATCTCGGTAGCGATATCGCTATGTGAGACGGGCCCTTAAGAAAGTGGGAGCCATTAGCACCAGCCGAAGCACCACCACTACCACTAGCTGTCCAGGCCTCTGCTGACGCAGTAAGGGGGGCGCACGCATCACAGAAAGCAAAGCATCACGAAAGACAAGCATAGAGTAAAAGGCAGTTATCCATGGCGAGGAATTAATATTCACCTCTCTCTTCACACAGGTATGAACTGCATTCAGTGGAAGCAAACAGATGAATAGAATCCCCACCTCTGCTATCTGTGTTGAATGCTGCACTATATATTAAGGTTATGAACTGCATTCAGTGGAAGCAAACAGCTGAATAGAATCCCCACCTCTGCTATTTGTGTTGAATGCTGCACTATATATTAATGGTATGAACTGCAATCAGTGGAAGCAAACAGCTGAATAGAATCCCCACCTCTGCTATCTGTGTTGAATGCTGCACTATATATTAATGGTATGAACTGCATTCAGTGGAAGCAAACAGCTGAATAGAATCCCCACCTCTGCTATCTGTGTTGAATGCTGCACTATATATTAATGGTATGAACTGCATTCAGTGGAAGCAAACAGCTGAATAGAATCCCCACCTCTGCTATCTGTGTTGAATACTGCACTATATATTAATGGTATGAACTGCATTCAGTGGAAGCAAACAGCTGAATAGAATCCCCACCTCTGCTATCTGTGTTGAATGCTGCACTATATATTAATGGTGTGCACTCCATACCTCTACTTGCTGCCAAGCACTGCTTTACCATCTTGCAACATAGTTTAATGTGCCTGTTAATAAGGCTTTGGAATAATTCATTTTTGCACTGTGTTTAAAATACTTACTGCTTTATATCCCGGTGACTGGGGCCTCTCTAGATGCTATCAGGTGGAAGGTGCTAAAGCATATAGATGTTGCCAGGTAGCCTTTGATGATCTAACCACCCCCTGGTGTGCTGGCCCCAGCTGGCAAATTATCCCAAAACAGCCCCCACAATCCCACTTTCCTGACCCTGTAGTGTGCACTATATATTTAGGAGTAGTCTAAGGGGCGCACGCAGTAAGGGGGGCGCACGCATCACAGAAAGCAAAGCATCACGAAAGACAAGCATCGAGTAAAAGGCAGTTATCCATGGCAGTTAATCAGGGCAGGAATCAGGTAGCCCACACTTTGCTTTCTTTTAAATTATGTTCTCTATCTCTATCCTCCTGTGTTCCCTTGCCATCCACATTCACTGCCCCATCCCCCCTCCATCACGACTCATATACATCAGCCCCTCCATACTTCCCCCTCCCATGTACAGTTCCCATGCACTCCTCACCTTCCTAAGAAAACTCAGCCCATCTTGCCCAAACATATCTCAGAAAAAACCTATTTATAAATCCAACAACTACCTGCTCTTTATCTTCCTACTCCTACTGATTTCAGGGAACATCTCCCCCAACCCTGGTCCATCCCCCAACCTCAATCCCTACCCTACCTCATTTCGAAACCATAATAATCTTGTTAATATTACTTGCACTCCCTCATCTCCTTCTTTCAACTGTGCCCTCTGGAATCCAAGGTCTGCATGCAATAAACTATCTTTCCTGCACAACTACTTTCTGAACAACTCTCTTCATCTGTTGGCCCTCACTGAAACCTGGATTCAGGATTCTGACACGGTCTCCCCTGCTGCCATTTCCTATGGTGGCTTACAGTTCTCCCATTCCCCGAGACCCACAAACAGACATGGTGGTGGAGTTGGCATACTCCTGTCCCCACAATGCACTTTCCAGGTCATCCCCCCAATTCCATCACTCTCATTTCCTTCTTTTGAGGTCCACACCATCAGGCTCTTTCGTCCCCTCTCCCTCAGAGTAGCGGTCATATATCGGCCCCCAGGCTCATCCACCCAGTTCCTTGACCACTTCTCAGCCTGGCTGCCGCACTTCATGTCCTCAGAACTACCAACCCTTATCCTTGGAGACTTCAACATCCCCATTAACAGTCCTACTTCCACATCTGCATCTCAGCTTCTATCACTAACCACTTCTCTAGGCCTCTCACAGCTTTCAACCTCTGAGACACACAAGGATGGCAACACCCTTGACCTGGTCTTTGTCCGCCTCTGTTCAATTTCCCACCTAAATAACTCACCGCTTCCACTCTCTGACCACAACATTCTCTCCTTCACGCTCACAAATCCTCCACCACCCTAGCGAACTCCTACCTACCGCACATTCAGAAATCTGCAAGCCATTAACCCTCAGACACTTTCAGACTCCCTACACTCTTCGCTGTCCCCAATCTCCTCTTTTTCTTGTCCTAATCTGGCTGTTCAGCACTACAATGACACTCTTAGAAGCACCCTTGACCAAGTAGCACCGCTCACCCTCAGAACTTCCAAACACACAGTAAAACAGCCCTGGCTCACATCGCAAACTCACCTTCTCCAGCGATGCTCTAGGAGTGCTGAACGCCTATGGAGAAAAACCCGCACACCAGAAGACTTCATCCACTTTAAATTCATGTTAAGAACTTATAATGCTGCCCTTCACCTCGCCAAACAGACCTACTTCACCACACTGATCTCCTCACTAGCCAACAACCCCAAGAAACTTTTTGACACTTTTCACTCCCTCCTCAGGCCAAAAGCACAAGCCCCTATCACAGACATTTGTGCTGATGACCTGGCCTCCCACTTTATAGAAAAAATAGATACTATCCGTCAGGAAATCTGCTCTCATCCACCAAGTGCTGTGACTCCCATCCCACCCTGCATTTCCCCTGGCTCAATTTCCACATTTGATCCCATCACAGAAGAAGAAGTCTCCAGACTCCTCTCTTCCTCTCGTCCGACTACATGCACTACCGACCCCATCCCCTCACATCTCCTCCAGTCTCTTTCTCCTGTTGTCACAACTCAACTAACTACAATCTTCAATCTCTCACTCTCCTCTGGCATTTTCCCATCCTCCTTCAAACACTCCATCATTACTCCACTACTAAAGAATAGGGTTGAGCATTCCGATACTGCAAATATCGGGTATCGGCCGATATTGGCTGTATCGGAATTCCGATTCCGAGTAGCGATATTTTCGTCTTATCGGATACCGGAATCGGGATTGTCACTGTCACTGTCAGTGTCCGTCGGTCGGGTCTGTCAGGAGTCAGCGGCACTTACCTGGCAGAAGATCTCCGGCGGTCACGTCCTGGACTGCTTCATGGCCGCAATCTTCTTTCCCCGGCGGTCACATGCAGTTTCTCGCGATAACTGCAGTGACTGCTGGGTAATCCCGGCCGTAAAGCAGTCAGTCCGATGACGTCACCGCCGGGGAAGCAGGTAATCAGCTGTGCTGCGTCGCGATGACAGGCTCTGCCTGTCATTGCGATGTAGCAGAGTTGGATAGTCGTGGGACTGTCGTTATGGACTGCGTCGGACAGGTGGTATACTGTTGGTTTGTTTTTTTTCTTTTTTTACAGGAGATCGATGGCGTCGCAGGAATGAGAGAGTAATAAAATTAATGAAAACTGTGTTGTCTCTTTTATTTCATTAAAATACTTTTTTCTTGCTTTGTCTTTTTTTTATACATTTAATAACTTTGGGATTAATAATGGATCGGTGTCTTATTGACACCTCTCCATTATTAACCGGGCTTATTGTCACCGTGCAATCAACGGTGACATTAACCCCTTATTACCCCGCTTGCCACCGCTACAGGGCAAGTGGGAAGAGCCGGGTAAAGTGCCACAATTGGCACATCTTTTGATGCGCCAAATGTGGGGCTGCTGTAGCCTGGTATTATCAGGCTGTTGAGGGCCAAAATCCATGGGCCTTGACAGTCTTTTAATACCAGGCCGCAGCAGTCTGCATTTTACTTGGCTGGTTAATAAAAATAGGGGGGATCCCCACGCCGTTTTTTTTTCGAGGGGATCCCCTATTTTTGTTAACCAGCCAAGCTAAGCAGACTGCTGTGGCCTGGTATTATCAGGCTGGCAAGGTCCATGGATATTGGATCCTTACCAGCCTGAAAAACCAGGCCTCAGCGGTCTGCTTCATCTGGCTGGTTAACAAAAATAGGGGGACCCCACGCCAATTTTTTTCGAGGGGATCCCCTATTTTTGTTAATCAGCCAAGATATGCAGACTGCTGTGGCCTGGTATTATCAGGCTGGCAAGGTCCATGGATCTTGGCTCCTTAACAGCCTGAAAATCCAGGCCTCAGCGGTCTGCTTCATCTGGCTGGTTAACAAAAATAGGGGGGACCCCACGCCAATTTTTTTCGAGGGGATCCCCTATTTTTGTTAATCAGCCAAGATATGCAGACTGCTGTGGCCTAGTATTATCAGGCTGGCAAGGTCCATGGATCTTGGCTCCTTAACAGCCTGAAAATCCAGGCCTCAGCGGTCTGCTTCATCTGGCTGGTTAACAAAAATAGGGGGGACCCCACGCCATTTTTTTTTTCGAAGGGAACCCCTATTTTTGTTAATCAGTTCCCTCTGACGTCACTGATTGTGTCCCTGGCTGACCTGAAGTGAAAGTGGAAAGCAATCAATTAAGCTTTCCACTTAAGGGCCCGTCTCACATAGCGATATCGCTACCGAGATCGCTGCTGAGTCACTAGTTTTGTGACGCAGCAGCGAGCTCACCAGCGATATCGCTGTGTGTGACATTCAGCGACGATCAGCCCCCCTGCCGGGTATCGCTGATCGTCGCTGAAATGTCAGGACCTTTTTTTGATCGCTGGTTTCCCGCTGACAGGCACACATCGCTGCGTGTGACAGGCGGGAGACCAGCGATCCGCTGGTAACCAAGGTACACAGCGGGTTTCCAGGCGCGGGGCTGTGCCTAGAAACCCGCTGTGTACCTTGGATACCAGCGCCCTGATGCAGGGAGCTGGTATCCAAGGTACACAGCGGGTTTCCAAGCGCTGCGCGGTGCCTGGAAACCCGCTGTGTACCTTGGTTACCAGCGGATCGCTGGTCTCCCGCCTGTCACACGCAGCGATGCGTGCCTGTCAGAGGGAAACCAGCGATCAAAAAAAGGTCCTGACATTTCTGCGACGATCAGCGATACCCGGCAGAGGGGCTGATCGTCGCTGAATGTCACACACAGCGATATCGCTGGTGAGCTCGCTGCTGCGTCATAAAACTAGTGACTCAGCAGCGATCTCGGTAGCGATATCGCTATGTGAGACGGACCCTTAAGCGATGTTACCCGCAGTGTCGCTGTCCCAGATCGCTGCCTGAGCTGCCTGTTTGGCAGCTCAGCAGCGATCATGTAGCGATACACCAGCGATCCTGACAAGTGCATATCGTTGTCGGGATCGCTGGTGTATCGTTATGTGACACCCAGCCTTTACTCTCCTGTCAGGCAGGAGAGGAACTCATTCATTTGGGGTTTACTGTGAGGCTGCAGCATTAGCTGCGGTCCCAGCAGTAAACATTAACCTTTTCTGAAGGATTACACGGTGGGACCTGACTGTGCATGGGATAGGTAAGAATAATTTTGCTTTTTTATTTTATTTTTATTACAGGAAATGGTTTTTGCAGTAAAATAAAAGATGGTCAAAAACATGTGTCTTTATTTCATTAAAATGATTTTTAATTAAAGTGTGTGTGTTTTATTTTTATTTCATGCAATAGGATTAATAATTGATAGTTGTCTAATTGACAGCTCTCAATTATTAACCTGGCTTAAGGTCACCTTTCAATAGCAAGGTGGCTTTAACCCCATATTAACCCATTCGCCACCGCTACAGGGCAATGGGAATAGACGGGCAAAGTGCCAGAAAGGGCGAATCTAATTATAGATTTGTCTTTCCTGGGGTGTCTGGGGGCAGATGTTAGTAGCCGGGGGGGGCAAAAATAATGGTCCCTCTCTGGGCTATTATTATCTGCCCCCACTCACTGGCTTTGTCTGTCTGGTTGCGAAAATAGGGCGGGAGCCCACGCATTTTTTTTCAGCAATTTTACACCTCATATATATATATACATGTCATTGAATTTGTGACATATATATATATTATATTTGTAGTTCATACACTTCTACATAGTATAATAGCCGCTAATTCAATTGCCGGCTTTTGTGAAAATGCAGAACCCGACATGAAATGACACTTGGTGTACATAGGGTTAACCATGTCTTTTCATGTCCTTTGCTATCTAATTTGCACAAACAATTAAATCAGACTATGTGTGCAAAATTTCACACCTGTAGGGGTTAATTAAAGGTGTAAATTCGTAGCAAAAAAGTCCGTTTTTTTTACAATGAATTTACACCTTTAATTAACCCCTACAGGTGTGAAATTTTGCACACATAGTCTGATTTAATTGTTTGTGCAAATCAGATAGCAAACGACATGAAAAGACATGGTTAACCCTATGTACACCAAGTGTCATTTCATGTCGGGTGCTTCTGTCTTTTCACTGAAGCCGGCTTTACCCGGCAATTGAATCAGAGGATATTTTACTATGTAGAAGTGTATAAACTATACATATATGTATATATATATGTCACAATGACATGTATATATATATATATGTATTCTATGTGTGTATATTTAGTGTTTACAAGGAAAGAATGGGGTTTTTTTAGTTGCGATATTTTGTTCCCATAGACTTACATGGGACTTCCGGTATCGGTATCGGGTATCGCCGATATTTTAGTGATATCGGCGATACCATTCCGATTCCGATACTTTAGGATATCGGAAAGTATCGCTCAACTCTACTAAAGAAACCCGCTCTTGACCCTTCCTGCACAAACAACTACAGACCGGTCTCCAATCTCCCCTTCATCTCCAAACTTTTGGAGCGCCTAGTCTACTCCCGCCTCACCCGTTACCTCTCCACTCACTCCCTCCTAGACCCTTCACAGTCCGGCTTCCGACCCCTACATTCGACTGAAACTGCACTCATCAAAGTGACCAATGACCTTCTGACAGCAAAACGTAACGGCGACCACTCTCTGCTCATTCTACTCGACCTTTCTGCAGCTTTCGACACGGTTGACCACCGTCTCCTACTGTCCAGGCTCCACTCTCTAGGTATTAAGGACACTGTTCTCTCCTGGTTCTCCTCCTATCTTTCTGACCGCTCCTTCAGTGTTTCGTTCTCTGGCTCCACTTCATCTCCTCTCCCTCTCACTGTCGGTGTACCCCAGGGCTCAGTCCTTGGCCCCCTTCTCTTCTCTCTCTACACCGCCCCAATTGGACAGACCATCAGCAGATTTGGCTTTCAGTACCATCTTTATGCTGATGACACACAATTATACACGTCATCCCCCGACCTTACCCCCGCTGTACTACAGAACGCCACCGACTGTCTGTCCGCAGTCTCCAACATCATGTCTGCTCTCTATCTGAAACTCAACCTCTCCAAAACTGAACTTCTTCTGCTCCCGCCGTCTACTAACCTCCCTAAATCTGACATTTCCCTCTCAGTGGGCGGCACCATAATAACACCCCGGCAGCAGGCTCGCTGTCTGGGTGTTATGTTTGATACCAATCTCTCCTTCACCTCCCATATACAATCTCTTGCCCGCTCTCTGCCGCCTACACCTAAAGAACATCTCTAGAATCCGCCCTTTTCTCACCATGGAAACAACAAAAACCCTCACTGTAGCATTGATCCACTCCCGCCTGGACTACTGTAACGCTCTAGTACTTGGCCTCCCCATTACTCGACTATCCCCTCTCCAGTCCATCCTTAATGCAGCAGCCAGGGTTATCCATCTGGCTAATCGGTACTCGGACGCGTCCGCTCTTCGCCAGTCCTTACACTGGCTGCCCATTCATTATAGGATCCAATTCAAAGTACTTGTTCTCACCCTCAAAGCTCTCCACACTGCAGCACCCCCCTACATCTCCTCCCTCATTTCTATCTATCGGCCTAACCGACTGCTGCGCTCTGCAAACGACTTTCGACTAACCTCTGCACTAATCCGTACCTCCCACTCCCGACTCCAAGACTTCTCCCGCGCTGCGCCAATCCTCTGGAATGCTCTACCCCAAGAAATTAGGACTATCCACAATTTGCATGGTTTCAGGCGCTCCCTCAAAACACATCTGTTCAGAGCGGCCTATCACATTCACTAATCAAAGTCATTCTATGTGTAAGTGTGTGTGTGTGTGTGTAGTCCATTCACTATCTCCATCCATCCCTCACTCCCTTAAGATGGCTGGACCATCATTGTAAATGCACCATTGTATATACACCCCTGTATTTTGTATCTCCCCCACCTCATTGTAGATTGTAAGCTCTCACGAGCAGGGCCGTCTTATTTTGCTTTAATTACTGTATTGTTAACGTTGTTACTTATGACTTGTGTTTTGAAACTGTTAAACTGTAAAGCGCTGCGGAATATGATGGCGCTATATAAATAAAGATTATTATTATTATTATTACTTGAGCATATCCAAATATTCCATCATTTCAAAATCCAGTACTCATGAGCACAAGAAGACCTCCTAATGTTAAAGATCAACTAGTGAGGGCTGATATAGGCAGTTTGCATCCCACCTCTACCCAGAAATTACAATCTACTCGCCGTAAGGGCACCTTTCCATGCCTGGGCT
Organism: Oophaga sylvatica; assembly: GCA_033576555.1. Classification (NCBI taxonomy): domain Eukaryota; kingdom Metazoa; phylum Chordata; class Amphibia; order Anura; family Dendrobatidae; genus Oophaga; species Oophaga sylvatica. The sequence goes on along the minus strand of JARQOD010000002.1, from coordinate 381,624,403 downwards.
GCGCTGCCTGCTCTAACGTCATCAAGTTGGACAGCGTATTACACCCTAGAACCGGTAAATCATACCCTATCCATGGATACTTCACTTGTGACTCTAATTTCGTCATTTATGTTATTAGGTGCCTTTGTGGTCTCCTCTATGTGGGTGAGACCACCCAACACGTTAGGGATCGAATAGCCAGCCATAAGTCGACAATATGCTGCAATAAAACATGACTTCCACTCCCGGATCATTTCAACGCTTTCAAACACTCAGTCGCACAGCTCAAATTCCAAGTCCTTGAACAGGTCCCACGCCCCAGACGAGGGGGTAACCACATTAAGAAGCTCAAATCTAGGGAAACATATTGGATTCATACCCTGGATACTTTGTCACCACGGGGTTTGAATCGTGAGATTGACTGGTCTGCTTGAATGAGCTCATATCATCCATGGCCTTTATTAACCATTTTATCTTTACTTTATAGACACGTTGATTCTATACCACCATGGTGAGTACCATACAATACCTGATTAGTGGCTCAAAAAATACCATAAGATGGACAATTGAGACGTTTACTATTAACATATATATATATATATATATATATATATATACAGTATATATATATTTTTTCTTTTTTATATGTGCCCTTATAAATCCTCCTACCCCTTTAATAGTGTGCCATTCATTTTGCAATAACAATTACAACTCATACATTAAGGTTACACATGGTCATTTTAATATCTCTTTGTGCCCACTATTTGGTATCCTGGAGCTGTTTTAGGCTACTTTCACACATCAGTTTTTTTTAATCAGGCATAATCCGTCCTATGCCTGATAGGACGGATCCGGCGCTGATTTTAAAAAACTGATGCAAGTGATCAGGTTTTTTGCCTGATCCGTCCTGACATTTTCAACCCGGAAATATAAAATTTCCATGTTGAAAATGCAGGCTTGAATGTCCGGACCGAGGAGAGAGAGAGAGAGAGAGAGACCTTGGATTCCGGATCAGTTTTCTGACGGATTTGTCAGAACACTGGTCCGGCGCCATAGGTTTGCATTGTTTCCAGCCGCCTGAAGTGCCGATTCAGGCACTATCAGGCGGCTCCGGAAAACAAAAAAAACGCTGCAGCAAGCGTCTTGTCCGGCCGCCTGAATGTACAATTCCGACGGATCCGGCCAAAAACGGATGCAACGCAGTGACATCAGGCACGATCCGGCGCTAATGTAAGTCTATGCTAAAAAAACGCATCCGGTACCGGATCCATTTTTTTAACAACACGCCGGATCGCGCCTGATTCAAAAAGCCTGAAGTGTGAAAGCAGCCTTACTTTGCTATGCTGACAATAGGGATATTCCCTCCCCCACATTCCATTGTGTGAAACTCCTCCTAGATTGCATAGTGGAGTCCTTAGTGACCGCCAGGCATGCACTCTCTCTCCTCTCAGGCACTTCCGGTCTGGTGGTTGCCGCTGCTATGTAATGCCTGCACTCACAGTGAGACAGTACGCCGCTCATAGCAAGGCACGGGAGCGCCGCTGAGAAGACACACAAGCATAGGTATTCCTACTATACCCCACCAATGACTTTATTATATATTACTGTGTACTAGCTTGTGTTTGATACAATATACAGGGGCATATTAGCACCCCCTGAGAATTATTGCATGCAGTGCTCACTACCACACGCTACCATATAGAAGGACATTTTAACATCTCCTGAGAATTGTTTCATGCAGCACGCTACTTTTTGGTGCACATCATGTCTACATATATTCCTTACCTACGTACTATTACTTTTTTAGGCTCAATATCTGATTGGACATACACCAATAATCCACCTTTTTTGTATCTATGCTCTGCATGTATTTACTTCTACCATCTTTTTTAACTATGTATATTTCAGTTGTGGCATTTAACAATATTCCTCCTCTTTCCCTTCCCCCAGCTATCAGAAATTTGTTCTGCTTTTCTCTATGATTTTTGCAAACTTTGATTTCTAAGGTAATCCTATCTTTTCCAGGGTGTATCTCTGTATATATTCTTTTCTTACTCCATCTGGCCTCTTTTTACTGGCTTTATTGACTATGGACACTTTTCTGATTTATTTCTGTTTTTAATTTTCACCTTCCAATTTTAGGTGATCAGTTGGTGCTTGTATTATTCAATGGTGTTTTCACTATTTACTTATTTTGTTGACTTGCACTGTGGATTTTTATTTCTTATTATTTTTTTTGCAATTAACCTGATATTCTGTATATCATGTTATTGATTTGTGTTATTTTTGTTTTGTAGCGACTTTACGATTAAGGCTCGGGAGAGCCGAAGCGTCAAAAATGATTTTCCGGTCGCTTTGTCATTTTGCTCCCTTACCACTGTTATATCATTAAAAGTTCACTATTTTGCATAGAATTCCTCTAGAGTGTGCAGTGTTTATTATAGTTCAGGCAGTAGTACTAACAAATGCAGGTCACAATTAAGGTACTGCCACACTAAGCAATCCCGCTAGCGATCTCGTTAGCGTTGCATACTAATGAGATCGCTAGCGGGATCGTTTCTATATCGCTAAATGCGGCCACATTTAGCGATATAGTTAACGACACTATCGCCGTTAGCGATCTTCTTAACGACTTTAGCGGTACAAAAGTACCGCTAAATCGCTAGAAAAGGTGCCACACAGCGATAAGATACTTACCCAGCGGGAGCGCCAGCGATGAAATAGGGTCCGGAACGATTCCAGCGACGAGCGAGATCACAGCAGGAAGCTCGTCGCTGGAAGCTGCCGCACTGAACAATATCGCTAACGGGATCGCTAAATAGTGACGTTTTTTAGCGATCCGTTAGCGATATTGTTTAGTGTGGCATACCCTTTAGTCTCCTTTGCCTCCAGCAAGTGCCGCAGTGATGAGACAGCAGAGAACATTGTGCAAAATGTATAAACATCACTCTTCTCAGGCACAGCAGGATTATTCTACCTCTGACACCATCAGTTTGAGTCAATATTCTGCACAGACCAGTCTGCCTGATAACAAATGTCTATAAGGGATAATTTTTTGACCATTCTTAACTTTGAAAAACATGAAATCCTGTCAGTGCGCTGTGTTATTAAATGAGCTGTTAGTAACTACCAGGTTACCATCCATTTCTATCAAGATGACACTTTGACATTACTAAGGCTGTGTTTGTGTTAAAGAAATTGAAGGGGTTGAATACTATCCTAGGAGACCTCAGAGTGTTTTTATTTCTAGATTTATCCTTCTAGGCCTATTGAAATGCCTGCAATTCACTGACAATAATCACATTTTTGGGAACAATTTGCTGAAGCTGGTGAATTTAAATTTCAAAAGATTCAATCATCTGTAATCAGTACTCCTGTTCTTGGCCATCAATGACTGCACTTATGGTGCAGTTATTAAAAGCTAGCATTGCATATAATTAGTACAGAATTGCTTCTAAATATAATATAAAATCTTAGACAAAGGTGTATAGCCTATTGTCTGACCTATGTGAATCACCATCCGAACCATTACTTATTACTGTCTATATCATAATTCTTCCAAGAGGCGTACCTAAGGGTGGCAGGTGGGGCATATGCCCAGGGTGCAGATGTCAGAGGGGTGCTGTCGGGCTGCCTGTTGTGGCGGTCTGAGGTGTCTCCCTAGCGGCAGAATTTTGCTGCCACCAGGACTGTCTAGCTGATGGCCGGCTCAGAGAAGGTGTAGCAAAACTGCTCCCAGTGATCAATTATACTCACATATGAGGCTTTGAATGCTGGGACACGGAGACATCAGCAGCGTGAACAGGTCATGTGGCATCACTTTCCGGAGCCGCAGAGGCACAAATATCATTGGTCGTAAGGGCCACAGTGGAGCTGAAGACACCAAAGATTTATTTCATTGGGTGTGGGGAAGACTTGAGGACACCGTTTTATGAGCAAGGAAGGGATGGGTGTGGACAGAATATGGAAAGCAGGAGAAATTTAAGGACACAGTATGAGAAACAAGAGGGGAGATAGAGGGCATGTATGAGGAAACAGAATGAGAAGATATGGGTGCAGAGTCAGACACAGTATGATGAGTGGGGGGATGGGTGCAGACACAGTATGAGGAGTGATAAGAGAATGTACGTGGACACAGAATGGGGAAGATGGGTGCGGACACAGTATGGGGAGTGAGGGATTGGTTGTGAGTAGACACAGTATGATCAGTGGGGGATGAGTGCAGACACAGTATGGTAATTTGGGCATGGGCACAAAGAATGGTGAGTGGGGGATGGGTGTGGTCACAGAATGAGGAGCAAGAGAAAGAATATATGCGGGCACAGTATGCGGAGCAAGGGGGATGAGATGTTTGAGGACACAGTATAGGAATTAGAAGGGATGTTTAAGGAGGAAATATGGGAAGCAAGGGGTTAAATATGTAAGGACTGAGGCAGTACGGTTAGCAGGGGGATGTGAGAAGAGACAGTATGAGGAGGGAGGTGGAATGTGTGAGGAGACTACTGAGGGGAATAGTGTGAGGAGACAGTATGGGAGGAGAAAAGTATGAGATGACATTGAATAGAGATTGAGTACTGTGGGGGGTAGCATGGTAGGAGAATGTAAGGACATAGCCAGGAGGGTACAGTCAAAGCCAAGGACGGGGAGTATGATGAGGTGGCACAGTATAGAGGCTGAGACCTGTAGTGGGGAAAAAGTGTGAGAGGACAGTGTGATGAGGGGGGTCACTATGGAAAGGAAAGGGCAGTGTGGAGAGCATGTACCAAAAGAGGGACAGCGTGTGACATATCTGCAGAGAATATGGAGGGGGTAATTATTTATTCAGGGTTCCTGTATGATCTGCAACCTGATGATGACTAATGGCAACAACTCCCAGTATGTTCATACCATTGATAATGATGTAGTGGAAATTGTAGGTTCATGCGATACAAATGTACATGGGTCTGACCTGATATTACAATTTATGTACTGACGGTGGTTTTGGAGCTAAATTCATGTACTGCTGGTAGTTCTGGTGATGTATTTCTGTAATGATTAGGGTTGTGATGCTGTGTTTCTGTACTGATGGGGGTTTTAGTAATGTATTTCTGTACTGCTGGTAGTTCTGGTGATGAATTATTGTGCTGTTATTGGTTCTGATCCTGTACACATGTAAAGTTCCATAACTTGCAAGAGTACGTGATACACGGCTATGTTAATAAAGTTTTGAGCCATCTAACAAGTTAAGAGTTACTATGTTTTTACTTATGTAAGGAGCATTGAAGGGGTTACTCAAGTTTGTGATGATGCTGCAGTCATTTTATGTGACTGCAGACTTCTAATGTGACAGTGGGAGCTCACAAAACCGTAAGTATGCGATTTGCGTACTTGGAGTCAAGTGCCAACTAGCATACGCGGCCTCACACAATGATTGAGCGAGGCCGGACAAGTTTAGTCGAAATGTGACCAAAAATATACAAATCTCATACTTGTGCTCACATGACCATCCATTCTTGCCACCAGGAAAGGAGAATCCTGAAAGTGTGCAGTGATTGTGTTGTGGGATTTCAGAAAGTCTGCAGTCACCTAGTTTTATTGCAGACTTTCATCTCAAACTTGGACAAAACCTTTAATTATAAAAATGAAGCCCCGTAGCATGCCAAACCAAACAGCGTATAATATACTCACTGTCAGGATTCAGCTCTGCTTTCTGGTTCCAGAAGTTATCACATGGCCTCTTCAGTCATGTGATTTTTCATGCTTGGGGTCACGTGACAACTAGCTTTTCTTCTTGCTTCTCTCAGTTCTTCACTGAACATTGAGAGAATTAGGGAGACACTTGACTGAGATCACTTGAAAATTGCATATGTGCTGGGGGGGGGGAGGCCAAACGGAATTTTTACCCCGGTGCCCGAAAACCTAGGTACATGTCTGATTCATCCTTATCTGCAGACTTACAGTTAGGTCCATAAATATTTGGACAGAGACAACATTTATCTAATTTTGGTTCTAGACATTACCACAATGAATTTGAAACAAAACAAATCAGATGCAGTTGAAGTTCAGACTTTCAGCTTTCATTTGAGGGTATCCACATTAAAATTGGATGAAGGGTTTAGGAGTTTCAGCTCCTTAACATGTGCCACCCTGTTTTTAAAGGGACCAAAAGTAATTGGACAATTGACTCCAAGGCTATTTCATGGACAGGTGTGGGCAATCCCTTCATTATATCATTCTCAATTAAGCAGATAAAAGGGCTGGTGTTGATTTGAGGTGTGGTGTTTGCATTTGGAAGGTTTAGCTGTGAAGGAAACATGCGGTCAAAGGAGCTCTCCATGCAGGTGAAACAAGCTATCCTTAAGCTGCAAAAAACAGAAAAAACCCATCCGAGAAATTGCTACAACTTTAGGAGTGGCAAAATCTACAGTTTGGTATATTCTGAGAAAGAAAGAAAGCACTAGTGAACTCATCAATGCAAAAAGACCTGGGCGCCCACGGAAGACAACAGTGGTGGATGATCGCAGAATACTCTCCATGGTGAAGAGAAACCCCTTCACAACAGCCAACCAAGTGAACAACACTCTCCAGGAGGTAGGCGTATCAATATCCAAATCTACCATAAAGAGAAGACTGCATGAAATTAAATACAGAGGGTTCACTGCACGGTGCAAGCCACTCATAAGAATCAAGAATAAAAAGGCTAGGCTGGACTTTGCTAAAAAACATCTAAAAAAGCCAGCACAGTTCTGGAAGAACATTCTTTGGACAGATGAAACCAAGATCAACCTCTACTAGAATGATGGAAAGAGAAAAGTATGGCGAAGGCGTGGTACAGCTCATGATCCAAAGCATACCACATCATCTGTAAAACATGGCGGAAGCAGTGTGATGGCTTGGGCATGCATGGCTGCCAGTGGCACTGGGTCACTAGTGTTTATTGATGATGTGACACAGGACAGAAACAGCCGAATGAATTCTGAGGTATTCAGAGCCATACTGTGTGCTCAGATCCAGCCAAATGCAGCCAAACTGATTGGTCGTCGTTTCATACTACAGATGGACAATGACCAAAACATAAAGCCAAAGCAACCCAGGAGTTTATTAAAGCAAAGAAGTGGAATATTCTTGAATGGCCAAGTCAGTCACCTGATCTCAACCCAATTGAACATGCATTTCACTTGTTAAAGACTAAACTTCAGACAGAAAGGCCCACAAACAAACAACAACTGAAAACCACCGCGGTGAAGGCCTGGCAGAGCATCAAAAAGAAGGAAACACAGTGTCTGGTGATGTCCATGAGTTCAAGACTTCAGGCAGTCATTGCTAACAAAGGGCTTTCAACCAAGTACTAGAAATGAACATTTTATTTACAATTATTTAATCTGTCCAATTACTTTTGGCCCCTTTAAAAACAGGGTGGCACATGTTAAGGAGCTGAAACTCCTAAACCCTTCATCCAATTTTAATGTGGATACCCTCAAATTAAAGCTGAAAGTCTGAACTTCAACTGCATCTGATTTGTTTTGTTTCAAATTCATTGTGGTAATGTCTAGAACCAAAATTAGATAAATGTTGTCTCTGTCCAAATATTTATGGACCTAACTGTAGCAGCCAGCAACATTATAGCTCTAAGTTAATAGGGCTTCATAATGCTCTACTCTGTCTTTTCTCATTCTCTTTGAATAGGCACTAAGCTAAGTTTATAGTATAATTGATATGCTTTTACAATAGTGTATCTAAGCCATTATGTTGGCACCTGCTATAGATGTACAGTATATGTCTGAATTAACTTTCTGTAACATATTTTAAATATCGATAAATTGAAGTAAATGAGGATTCCAGAGGGTATATATATATGAGGATAATGCAGACATTAAACATGCTCGCCAAGTGGCTGGAATAGGAACATTTATGTAAGCATATTCGGCATATGGCCATTGATGTGTCTGCTGACTGGAACACACAAAATATCCTTATTTCAATGCGACTCCCCCAGGGCCATGGGGTACTCGGTCCGGGTCGGACAGTTCTTTGGAGGAGTCACAGGGCTGTGACTGGGTCCATGGCCCTGGGCGTGCAAAATAATGTGGGGCAAAAGTTTATAGGGGAATAAGTTTGTGACACCACCCGTGGTGTTCAGCAATAAGAAGATGGCCGACGCTGTGATTCAGGTCCACTGGGGCGGTTGATGACGCCGCAGAAATGTTACAGCTCTCGACGGGTAGAGGTAGGCCCCAGGGCAGTTATGGTGTTTATTGTGATGGTAACGGTTGTAGTGCAGGGTAGGTGATGCAGTAAATTAATCTGAGGACACAGCAGTGTGCAGTCTTCATACTTTACTCCAGTTCTTAGGTTACAATCCCCATCCGGTGTGCTGTATCCTCCGGGTCGGTGGTTTAGCCAGCTCTCGGGTAGTTTGGGGAACACTTTGCCAGAACCCCCTTCTTATGTTCCTTTCTCTGGTCATCTAACCCAGCCCAGCTCCTTCCACTCCTGCCCTGTGCCTCACACACAGTGTCCCAATCCAGCAGTCTCAGATCCTGTAGGGAGACATCCTCTTGGTCCCCTTGATCTTATATGGCTACCTTTTCAGCAAATGTGTGTGGAGTTGGCTGTCGCACATACAGTTAGTACAGCCTCTGGTTTGCTCATTGAGTCATACAGATTCTCCACTTTTCTGTGGCCGGTCCCCTACTGCAACCTGGTCCTTCCTTCTGACTCTGGTCAGGCTGGATTCAGGCGCCACGGGTGAATTCCTCAATTCCCTGGCCCTAGGACCCCTTCTGTCTCTCCTCAGGAGCTTCTCTCCTCATAACTGCGCCTTTCCACTCCTCAGAGCTTCTCCTCCAGCTCACAACTTCTCCACAGCTCCTCTCAGCTCCTCTCTTCCTCTCCAACTCACTACTTTCCCTCCAACTGTCACACTGCCTTCCTGCTCTAACTGGGGCTCCTCCCCCTAAGCCTGTGGTCATGTGATCTGTGTTGGATGTACAAATGCGAGCACTGGAAGGTGCCCCCTCCTTAGCCGAGAGATAAGTACCACACTTCTGGCTGAGGTGCAGTACCTCTGTGGCGACTGGACCCTCTTGGGCGCCACATCAAGAACAGAGAACAGATGATTTATCACCAGGAAGCAAGAAATGGAACAATTTGGGCCTGTAACTGCAAGTATTGATTATGTGCCAAGCAGTAGTCTTTCATCCACTAAAGGATCCTTTATCCTTCATATCTGGCCGAACTCCATTGTTTCTCACACAGCCATATAACATGTTTAAGTTCATATACTTTGGCAACAATTTTCAATAAGCTGCTCAAACATTACTTAGAAAAATACATTATGGCGCTGCGATCCCCCGCTGAACCTCTCTAAATAACGAACTGGAGCTACATTGGCCAAATGTTTGCAGCTGTCATACAAAGAACCTCATTTCTGTTTGAATAAGCAGAATGTTGGAGAGAATGATTTTACTTCTTGCTGTTTGTGAGAAAGTGTCTTTTTTCTCAAAGAAGATGATGCTTCAAATTCTAACGCATGGATGGGCACCCTGTGAAAATGCAGAGCCAGGCATTGCTGCTATGAAGGTGATGAATATATGGGTTGCTTTCTACTTAATTCTTAGCGGAGCAGAAATCTGCAGTGCTTCTTTCAACAAATCACAGTAGAACTTATTACTTATATATTATGATATTCTTTTCTCTGAAGATGAAGGTCATTTATATTTGTGGGGTGAAGTTATTACAAATAGGCATTTTTTTTCTTTAGCATTTTTTATTTCAGTTTAGAAAAATATGCATCACACATAACTTAAAGTTTAATAATAAGTAACAGATTAAAAGAATTATGGGGACGGCTCTGTATAGCCCAGTTAGTTACAATTAACCCTTTAAAGGGGACCTATCCACATAATTTTCCATGAGGAAATAGTGGTTTGGCTATGAAAGAGCTTGTTCCCAATTAAGGCTGGAAAGTGCACTGGGGTGAGTCAATGCACTTGGAAGAAGCAGTCTAAGTAGTCTGTTTCACCCCTGGTGCACTTCCAGCCTGATTTGCATATGACTTCTTCTCTTGATTTCACATGATTGACAACATTGAATCTCTACAAAAATGGAATATTTTTTATTTAAAGACAAGCACCTCTACAGGGATATCACTACTATGATATGAAAGTTGTGTTGACATGCTCCCTTTAAATGTACAGCAACATTAACGTCATTCAGCATGATCAAGCGCTTGAATAATGCAACGCTAACAACACAATCTGGACTGTCAAAAGTATCTCTAGTTACCTATGAAGGAAGCAAACATACGTAGTACAAAATGCAATGCTAAAACAAATATGCTACTTCTGGATATTGGAATCCCAGCACAAGGATTTGTAGAGTTGTTATTTGCTGATCCATGTTAACCATGAGCTGCACCTTGTACTGGTTGAACATTAAAGTGGATATCTGGGACTTTATAAAAAAAATGCCTAAACACTAACAGGCACGTATGTGCTACCCACCTGCCTGTTGTGCCCGGCGCCATTCTTCGCTGGTGCAGAGAGGTCACAGGCCGCTCCTGCCGGCGATTCAGCTGCCTCTGCTGACATCACTCCGACAGAGCGGCAGCGTCTTTAACACCCTGCTCTGTCGATAAGAGTTGACTGCTGACGTCATGCTGATTGACAATCGCCTCCCCCAGTTTGCCATATCCATTTGCTGAAAATCCAGTGCATTTTCCAATGCCTGCAAAGATCATGACATTTCAAGAAAAGTCATGCCCATGCTTTAAAATATACCCACAGCGTTTCAGCTCCATTGCTTGTGAATTGACAGTATGCTGCAGATGTAGGTGCTAGTTTCATACTTTGCCATGCAATAGGGTGCAATGTGTGACTTTCCTGCATGCAGAAACCTTCGCTGCTGGAAGTCTGCAGCAAATACTGTGGGAATGAAGCCTAACTATCATATTCTGCGTATGTAATACATCTTGTGTTTTGGTCCAGCAGTCTTTATCTGGGAAATTGCAAAGCGAAACTCAGCAGAGAAACATTTGAACTATGCTTAACCTCTGTTGACCACCTTTAGAAACTTTCTTGTAACTAACCACTTAATGGAAGACTAGTCTCTGCAATTACCTACATTCCCTATTAGTTATTGATAAGATATTGAGGAAGGAGTTTAGGCAGCAATGAAATTTATTAGGCAAAAAGCTTAATGTGTGCATAGTTCAATGCTTTCAATTATCTCCAATATCTCATGAAGAGTGATAATGTCCTGGCAGCGCACAGCCCTCTCTTCTCTATGGTGTCACTGTATGATACACCTCGAAGTGAAGAAGCGAGAGGAGGAGATGGCTGTCTGAATGCACTCCTACAGCAAGCACATGCCCAAGCATTCTTGGGAGACAGTTTTCGCTCCAGGCAAACCAGCGCTGTAGGTGAACATAGAGTATGGCAAAGGCATGCAAAATATAGGCTAAGTAAATAAACTAAAATTGTGTTTTTAAAGGAGCTATAAAATTCCCCTTAATAAGTATGTGGATAATTTAACACTTCAATTGGGACTGACATACTCACTTTAACTCCTTCCCCAGAGACTTAGGCCGGGGTCACACTTGCGACTGCAATGCGAGAAACTCGCACGAGTCTCTCACCTCAATACCTGACACTGCCGCCGGCACTCGGACCAGAGCGTTCAGCTGCATAGAAATACATGCAGCCGCACACTCCGGTCCCGAGTGCCAGCGGCAGTGCCGAGTATCATGGGCGTACCCAGGATCAAAACTAGGGGGGGGCAAGCCAATGTTGCATCTTATACAGGTTACATCATATACACTGTACATTATCCTGCATATTAGGTATGGAGCATTAGAACTGTTGTATATTGTATAATACAGCAGTGTATGCGACACTACGCTGTATATACCATATATTATACATGGCAGTCGCGCTCATGTCAGGAGCGGTACCAGCAAGTCCGAGGATTGCAGTGCGATCCTGGCATGAGTTATACGGCCGTCTGTCTATGCCCTTGTTATAATAATACTGAAATATTATTATTAAAGTATTAAGGAGCTCACAAGTAAAAAAAGCCCCCCTACCTCCCCTGTCCCCCGCCCACACCCCAACAGCCCATGGTCTCACATGCACCCCTTAGTGTTCTGTCCCACTGACCCCACAATACCCCCATCCTCTCACATGCACCCCTCAGTTCTCTGTTGCCCCTCCCCACTTCAGTCCCCACAATACCCCCATCCTCTCACAGTAAACCCCCAGTGCCCTAGCCCCACAATACCCCATCCTCTTACATTCAACCCCAGTGACCTGTCCACCCTCCCTCACAATACCCCATCCTCTCACATCAACCCCTGTGTGCCAGCCCCCACAATATCCCATCCTCTCACATTCACCAACCAGTGCCCTGTATTCCCTCCCCCACAATACCCCATCCTCTCACATTCACTCTCTGTGCCCTGTTGCCCCTCCCCCACTTCAGCCCCCACAATACCCCATCCTCTCACATCAACCCCTGTGCGCCAGCCCCCACAATATCCCCATCCTCTCACATTCACCAACCAGTGCCCTGTTGCCCCTCCCCCACTTCAGCCCCCACAATACCCCCATCCTCTTACATTAACCCCCCAGTGCCCTAGCCCCCACAATACAATATACTCTTACATTCACCCCAGTGCCCTGTACACCTCCCCCACAATACCCCCATCCTCTCACAATAACCCCCCCAGTGCCCTAGCCCCCACAATACCCCCATCCTCTTACATTCACCCCAGTGCCCTGTACCCCTCCCCACAATACCCCATCCATTCACATTAACCCCCCAGTGCCCTAGCCCCCACAATACCCCCATCCTCTTACATTCACCCCAGTGCCCTGTATCCATCCCCCACAATACCCCATCCTCTCACATTAACCCCCCAGTGCCCTAGCCCCCACAATACCCCCATCCTCTTACATTCACCCCAGTGCCCTGTACCCCTCCACCACAATACCCCCATCCTCTCACATTAACCCCCCAGTGCCCTAGCCCCCACATTACCCCATCCTCTTACATTCACCCCAGTGCCATGTACCCCTCCCCCACTGTACCCCATCCTCTCACATTCCCCCACAGTGACCATGACATGCCTGAGCAGAATGAATTTAATAAATTCCATCCCCTCTTACCATGAAGCTGCAGGCAGTGGCTGAGGCAGGAGCAGGAAGTGTCCAGTGTCTGCACACAGAGGGCATTAGGACCCAGTGTGGCTGAGACAACCAGGGCCTGCAGGGCAGAAAGTGAAACTACAGCTGCTGCCGCCAGGAAGGAAGGAAGGAGGGAGCTCCTCTGGTGAGACAGCAGCTCCGTGCACTGCGCACACAGACAGGCACTGCAACCTGGGGCAGAGAGAGCCGGCATTGTGCTGCTCTCTCTGCTCTCTTTCAGTGTGCCCCTGCTTCTAGGGGGGGGCAGTTGCCCCCTGCCCCACGGTGGGTACGCCCATGCCGAGTATTGAGTTTCTCGCATTGCACTCGCAAGTGTGATCCCTGGCATTATAAGGACCCTGTCAGCACAGGATGACTGCTAAAACTAAATCTCGCCGCATGGTGCTTCACGGCAGGGTCAATCATTTACATACACCTTCCCACCTGCTTGTTTTTCCATAATCTCCACCCAATCCTCTTCTTAGATTGACAGCTCTGCCTTCATAGAGCCAGAGAAGGGCGGAGATGGGGGGGTAAACATGCAAATGGAAAGGGGTGTTTAAATGATTGGCCCTGTCATGAAGCACCAAGCGCTTGAATTTGGCTTGTACAGTCATTCGGTGCTGACCAACTCCCTATAATTATGTGTCCTACATCAGATGCCCCTGTATGGTGTGATCTCAGCTTAAGCAGGCACATGCCTTTAACAGCAGCGAATGGAGCTGTCTTCGATCACTGCTTTTTAAGCATTTAAATTTAATTACTGTGCAATTGCGCTCGCATGGTGCTGATGGGTTGTTATGGTAGACAGTGACCTACTAAAGGTCTCAATGTTTGTCATTTTAATCATTCGGTGAAGCTTGATAGGATAATCACATTTTCATGAATGATTGTAGGTTCAAGACCCTGGAAGTGGAACAAAAGGCAAAAAATAAAAACGTTTTTAAACCTTCAAAAAAGTATTTAAAAATAATTCTTTTTTAATTGCCCCTTTTCTCAATTTAAAAAAAAAACTGTACAAGTTTGGTATTGCCATAATTGTACTAGCCTGGAAAATTATGCTGTCAAGTCATTTTTGCTACATAATGAATGCTCTAAAATCAAAGCTCTAGAAAGAATGGCAGTTAGCAGAGTAGAGGTGTTTTTTTTTCATCATTTGACCCCACTTGGATTTTTTTTCTCATTTTTCAGAACACTGTAAAGTAAAATCAACAATGTTATTAAAACTTACAACTCATCCTGCAAAAAAAATAGCTTTCATATGATTTTGTCAGTGGAAACATTAACAAGTTAAAGCTCTTGGTAGAAGGTGAGGGAAAATGAAAATGCTAAAAAACAGTGGCCGAGGCGAAAAAGGGTTAAGAAGCATAATGAAAGCTCTAAGCACTGATACAGATATACTACAATTAGAATGTTTCTTAAGCATCATTCAGATAACCATACTGCACGTACCTGTTCTGTGTTTTTCACTAATACAACACATACACATTATAGTCTGTGGGACTGGTTATATGTAGTGATGAGTGAGTAAACTCATTGCTCAGGTTTTCCTGAGCACGCTCTGAGCGAAACCCGACCATAGCGTGAGGTCGGCCATGCGGTCGGCAACCCGAGCGCCAAAGTCGGTTTTCCCATAATGCTTGCAGGCGCCTTTTCTTAGACAATGAGCAGGGACGAACACTGTGGGCAACGCGATGACATGGGCAGCGGCCACCACCATCTTAGAGAAGGGCATTGCAGTGATTGGCTTGCTTTGTGTGGCGTCACAGTGCCTATAAAAGCCCTCACCGCCGACCGCCATTTTACTTCTGCCGATCTTAGCGTAGGGAGAGGTTGCTGCCGTTGTTTCTCGGTAGGGAGAGTGTTAGGCAAGAAAAAAAAAATATTCTGTGCTTGTGCTGATAGCGATTAGCTGTACAGTTAGTGTGCAGTGACAGGGGAGGATTTTGTTGTGTGCAGCAGCGCTGGTTATTAGGCTGCCTGCCAGTGACAGGGGAGGAATATCTTGTGTGCAGCAGCAGTGCTCATTATTAGGCTGCCTGCCAGTGACAGGAGAGGAATTTCTTGTGTGCAGCAGCAGAGCTGAATATTAAGCTGCCTGCCAGTGACAGGGGAGGAATTTCTTGTGTGCAGCAGCAGAGCAGATTATTAGGCTGCCTGCTAGCTGTATTGTTGTGTGTACAGAGTGCATTTTAACACAGCAACTACACAGCACTAATTCTTTTATTCTTTTTTTCTGCACAGTTACTGAGCGTTCATTTTTCCCCACAGCGTATAGTGCTGTATGCTCCTCACACTACCAAGTACCGGCTGATATCACTGACAAATACATGCTGACTATCTGTGTGTGACTCCAGAAATATAGACAGAGATTTAAATTTTCACAAAACCGTTACCAGCTGGTATTTTCTGATACAGTACCGTTTTTCTGCCCTCTGTATTACGGTCAAATCCATACTGAGAGAGCGTCTGTGTGTGACTCCGGAAATATATACTGAGATTTAAATTTTCCCCAAAACCGTATACAGCTGGTATCTTCTGATACAGTACTGGTTTTCTGCCTTCTGTATTATGGTCAAATCCATACTGAGAGAGCGTCTGTGTGTGACTCTGGAAATATATATGGAGATTTAAATTTTCCCCAAAACCATATACAGCTGGTATCTTCTGATACAGTACCGTTTTTCTGCTTTTCATATTCTGGTCTAATCCATACTGAGCCTGTGAGCGTCTGTCTGTTACTCCGTAAATATATACGGAGATTTACAATTACCCCTAGACTGTATACAGCTGTACGCTTGTGATTCAGTACCCTTTTTCTGCTTTTTATATTCTGGTCTAATACATACTAAGCCTGTGAGCTTCAGTCTCTGCCTCCTGAAATATATACGGAGATTTACAATATTTTCACTATACTATATATACCTGGTATCTGGTGATACAGTACCCCTTTTTCAGCTTTTCATATTCTGGTCTAATCCATACTGAGCCTGAGAGCGTCTGTGTGTGACTCCGGAAATATATACGGAGATTTAAAAATTACCCCAACACTGTATACAACTGTACACTTCTGATACATTACCCTTTTTCTACTTTTTATATTCTGGTGTGATCCATACTGAGCCTGTGAGAGTCTGTGTCTGACTCATTAAATATATAGGGAGATTTAAAATTACCCCAACACTGTATACAGCTGTACGCTTCTAATACATTACCCTTTTTCTACTTTTTTTTATTCTTGTCTAATCCATAGTGAGCCTGTGAGCGTCTTTGTCTGACTCCTGAAATATATACGATATAATACGATACACTTTATTGATCCCGGGGGGAAATTACAGTATTACAGCAGCAATACAAATAGTAGTACATAAAATATTAGGACACAAATCTTGCACAGGTATACGAACATTACATAATAAATAAAAGTGGGTAGTTCAGGTGTATACAAGTCACTGTTAATTGACATTAGTACACCAGCCATCAGTCATTATTTTCTACCACCCTTAGGAAATTACTATACGGAGATTTACAATATTTTCACTATAATATATATACCTGGTATCTGGTGATAATGTACCCTTTTTCAGCTTTTTATATTCTGGTCTAATCCATACTGAGCCTTTGAGCGTCTGTCTATTACTCCGGAAATATATACGGAGATTTACAATTACCCCTAGACTGTATACAGCTGTACGCTTGTGATACAACACTCTTTTTGGCAGAAAGTCTTCCTCCACCCACCACTCTAAGTGCATCATTGACACCTGGAACATTGGCCCACATGTGTGATTATGTCTTGCGGATCCTAAAAAGGGACCCCCACATTGCCAAAATTATGAAGGATGACGACTACTGGTTGGCCAGCATCCTCGATCCACGCTATAAAGGCAAATTACAAAATATCATGCCACAAGAGAACCTATAGCTAATATTGGCGAACAAACAAGCAACTCTGGTAAACCCTTTGTTAGAGCCATTCCCAGCACACAGCAGCGGTGCAGGTTCTACCACGAGCCATACTGGGCCAAATGGAAGAGGTGTTCGTGGTGCACACAGCCGAAGTGGCGTTGGAGACAGGGGTTTCATGACCATGTTGTGGACTGATTTCTCGAGTAACGCTCACACGACTGGTAATAATGAATCAATTGCAACAGACAGGAGACAGTAGTTGTCAACTATGGTTCAAAATTACCTCTCCTCCCCTATCGATGTTCTCCCTCACAGTTCATTCCCCTTTGACTACTGGGCCTGTAAACTGGACACCTGGCCTGAATTGGCATAATATGCCTTACAGGAGCTCGCTTGCCCTGCTGGTAGTGTGCTATCAGAAAGAGTCTTCAGTGCTGCTGGATCAATCCTGACAGAAAGAAGGACCCGGCTGTCGACCCAAAATGTTGGTTATCTCACCTTCATTAAAATGAACCATGCCTGGGTTTCAAAGTATTTTGTACCACCTTCCCCTGATGACACATAGGTTGCCTGCAAAATGGCTCATTATGTCCTACTCTTCCTCCGACTTCTCCAATTCCTCCATTTGCAGCTGCTGAACGTCCAGCTTACACCTCAACATATGCCAGTTTTTACACCTCCCTAACTGGGCTGTAGACCCCCAGGGCCAGCGTGAGCACCTGGCGTAACCGGCATGTGCCGGTGCCCTGAGCAGATGGGGGGGCCAACTCATGGGCGACGGCACTGACTCAGGGCCCCTCATGGTACGCAAAAGTGTCTCTGACGGTGAGGGGGGCCCACTCGCCTTCAGACACACCGGGGTACTATGAGGGGCCCTGTGCCAGTACCGTCACCCACGAGTGGGCCACCCTGCTTGCTTAGGGACACAGCACTTGCAACACTTACCTGCTCCACCACTGTGACGTCTTCCGCGTCTCCTGACAGTGACATTCAGGTCAGGAAGCGCGATGACGTCACGTCTGTACGCCCTCTGCCTAAACAGTCCAAGTGCAGAGAGCTGGAAGATGGTGACGCTAAGGAGTCCAGAGTAGAGTAGTGCCCAGCGATGAGAGGTAGTTCATTTTTTTTAATGTTGGGAGCAATATATGGGGAGCATTATACACTGGAGAATGATATATGGGGCCCATCATATACTGGAGCATTGTAAATGGGGGACATCAGACACTGGTGCAGCATCTATGGGGCCCATTATACACTGTAGCATTCTAAATGGGGCCTATTATATATGGAGCATTATATTGGCCCATCATACACTGGAGCATCATCCATGGGGCCCATCATATACTGGAGCATTTTAAATGGGGGACATCAGACACTGGAGAAGCATATACGGGGCCCATTATACACTGGAGCATTATAAATGGAGCCCATTATATATGGAGCATTATATTGGCCCATCATACACTGGAGCATCATCCATGGGGCCCATCATATACTGGAGCATTCTAAATGGGGGACATCAGACACTGGAGAAGCATCTACGGGACCCATTATACACTGGAGCATTATAAATGGAGCCCATTATATATGGAGCATTATATTGGCCCATCATACACTGGAGCATCATCCATGGGGCCCATCATATACTGGAGCATTCTAAATGGGAGACAATCAGACACTGGAGCAGCATATACGGGGCCCAACATACACTGGAGCATCATCCATGGGGCCCATCAAATACTGGAGCATCATATGGGGTTCATTATTTATGGGACATCATATAGGGTATGGAGCATCATATGGAGCACATATGGGGCCTATTCGGCATGGAGCATTATATGGAGCCCATTCTGTATGGAGCAATATATGTGGCCCATCATATACTGTATGGAGCTTTATATGCGACTCATTATACTGTGTGGAGCAATATATGGGCTCATTATACTCTATGGGGACCGTCCTATACTGTATGGCACATTATATGGGGACCATCATATACTGTAATATTATGTGGAGCTCATCATATACTGTATGGAACATTATATGGGACCAATTATTCTGTATGGAGCAATATATGGGGCTCATTATTCTTTATGGTGCACTATATGGTGGCCATAATACTGTATGGAGGAATATACTGTCTGTTTTTTGAGCTATTGTGGAATTTAAAATAGATATCACTCATGTAATATAAGAAGTGAAGTATTTGGCATTGTACTATACCTATATTTCTGTGCAGTATCGGAGCATCATGAATTGTGGTATCTGTTAAAGGAGCCCACTGACACTCTTTCGCCCGGGGCACACGAAAACCTGGAGCCAGCCCTACCCCACAACTTTAGCCAAATAACCCCAGTTTTCAATTCGTAACTATTATTACAAAGTAAATTAAGGTTACCAAGCTTAAGTAATAAGAATTTATGCTGTTGGCATTGAAATGGGCACTGTAGATGTGTTTACTGTCCTCCACTCCCTGCCGACTTTGCTTCCCCATTGACTTGCTTTGAGTTTCGTGTTTCAGTCGGACCACCGACTTTTCCCGATAGTCGGCCTATTTCGTTCGACTTGACTTTTGAGAAAGTCGGGTTTCATGAAACCCGACTCGACCTTAAAAAAGGCAAAGTCGCTCATCTCTATCTCCGAGTATTTGGGCATGCTCGGAGATTTAGTTTCTGTCACCGAATCTGCACGATTTGCGGCTGCTAGACAGCCTGAATATATGTGAGGATTCCCTAACAAACAGGCAATCCAAATATGTATTCATGCTGTCTAGCAGTCGCAAATCATGCAGCTGCGGCGACAGAAACTACACCCGAGCACTTCCAAATACTCGGAGACAACCCGAGAAACGAGCATACGTGCTCATCACTAGTTATATGTCCATATTGTTTCATGCAGAGTGTGTCCATGCAAAACTCACAGACACAAGTTCTTTTTTTTCCTCTGGCAACATGGATGAAGAGTGCCAAAACAAATCTGTGGGTTTGTCAAAAACACGGACAACATACGGATGGCATCAGTGTAAACCGTCCTTGTTTAATATTGCAAAGTATAGGAGAAGCTTTGTAATTTATTTTTTTATCCATAAGTGAAAAATACTGATGACACACTGACCAAATACTTATGACATACAGATCCAAAACACTGATGACACAAGTACCATTTGTTTTATATGTGAAAAATACAGACATCTGAATAAGGTCTTAGGGAGCTATATAATTTATCTGTTAAAAAAAATAAGTAGTATTCCTAGTAATTAGAGATGAGCATAATCATTCTAGCGGAATTTAATTCAACTTAAATAGTACAAAAATCTACAGTTGCCAAAATGTGGATTCATTGTATTTCGCTTCCATGCGAATTCAGCCATAAAAGGACATTTAAAGTTAAAAAATGAAAAAAAAAAATACTAACCTTGCCGGTCTTCGTTTCACATTTGCATTACCACCACCAAGTGCTGTGACATCCGCCTATGATAAAGAGTGCGATGGTTCTGCGCATGCACACGCAAGTTCACAGCCATGCTTGTGCAGAACATTCCTGGAGTGAACTGAGGACCAAATAAATGATGGTGGAGACCAGAGCATGCTGAAAGGTGAGTGTAAGTATTTTTTTTTATATAATTTATTTATATAATATGTTATTATTGTACATAATAATACATAATATGCATACATATACATAATAATCACTATACATAATAATGTATAGCATAATGGTCTATTGAATAATAAGGGACATTATATTGCGGAGAATAATTTCTTGCAAACCATATTTCCCTGGAAAATTCACACAACAGGCAATTTGAATTCTCCACGATTCTCTAATCCAGTGTTTCCCAAACTCCAGTCCCGCATCCCCCAACAGTTCATGGTTTCAGGATTTCCTTAGTATTGTACAGGTGATGTTCCCCAACTGCAGTACACTTGGCTCCCAACAGATAATGTTTTCAGGATTTTCTTAGTATTGCAGAGGTGATGTTATTCAACTCCAGTCCTCGTGGCCCCTGGACAGATCATATTTTCAGGATTTCTTAGTATTGTACAGGTGATGCTCCCCAACTGCAGTCCTCGCAGTTCCCAACGATCATTTTTCTGGATTTCCTCAGTATTGCACAGATGATGTTCCCCAACTGCAGTCCTCACGGCTCCCAACAGATCATGTTTTCTGGATTTTCTTAGTATTGCGCAGTGATGTTCCCCAACTGCAGTCCTCGCAGCCCCAACAGATCATATTTTCAGGATTTTTTAGTATTGCAGGTGATTTCCCCAACTGCAGTCCTCGCGGCCCCAGCAGATCGATTTTTCAGGATTTCTTTAGTATTGCATAGGTGATTTCCCCAACTGCAGTCCTCGCGGGCCCCAGCAGATCGTGTTTTCAGGATTTCTTTAGTATTGCATAGGTGATGTTCCCCAACTGCAGTACTCGCGGCCCCCAGCAGATCGTGTTTTCAGGATTTCCTTAGTATTGTACAGGTGATGTTCCCCAACTGCAGTCCTCGCTGCCCCCCCAGCAGATCATGTTTTCAGGATTTCCTTAGTATTGCATAGGTGATGTTCCCCAACTGCAGTCCTCGCAGCACCCCCAACAGATCATGTTTTCAGGATTTCCTTAGTATTGCATAGGTGATATTCCCAAACTGCAGTCCTCGCAGCACCCCCAACAGATCATGCTTTCAGGATTTCTTTAGTATTGCATAGGTGATTTCCCCAACTGCAGTCTTCGTGGCCCCCACAGATCGTCTTTTCTGTATTTCCTTAGTATTGTACAGGTGATGTTCCCCATCTGCAGTCCTTGTAGACCCCCAACAGATCATGTTTTCTGGATTTCCTTAGTATTGCATAGGTGATATTCCCCAACTGCAGTCCTCACGGCCCCCATAGAGATCGTGTTTTCTGGATTTCCTTAGTATTGCACAGGTGTGGAAACCTGTGGCAATTTCTGATGCCTTGATAATAATTCAATCACCTGTGTAATACTGAGGAAATCCTGAAAGTGTGATCTGTCGGTGGCCGTGAGGACTGGAGCTTGGGAAACACTTCTCTAATCTCTACTAATAATTCCTACTAGAGAAATATGAATAAATGAATAACTAGGAGTTGCCATTCCCATTTTTATTAATGTGTTTCTCTATTAAGCCTAAGCCTATCATTGTGACTATGGATGGCTACTTTTCTGATTAATTTCCAAAAAAGCTGCATAAGTAAGGATACAAACTTTTCTGAAATGCTTGCCTTGCATGTATGTGTTCCAATTTCGATAAACCGAATGTTTATGCAAGATGGCAGCATCCAAAAGGAAATCCTATGGAACATAATTTTCAATTAAGACTAAGGCAAGTCTCATGCTTCCATTCTATTGCTTATACCATCCTTCATCCCTGCATTGTAAATAATGCCTTTACAACTGAGAATACATTAGTCAATCCAGTGGCTTAAATCAATATTACTCCATTCATAGACAATTCCCTATACTATAAAAACATTGTGATTTAAAGGGTTAGTGAAGTCTCCAATCCCTCATTAAGGAAATAGATGTAATGTCTAAAACTAATCTCAGATGACCTGCGATTGACCAAGAGCAGAAATCCTCAATTACAGTTATAAATACTATTATAATGGCCCCTGTCTTAAAGTGAGTGGCAATGTGTTTAATTCATTAATTGCATTTAGGACAGAGAATGATTATTGGCCCAGTGCCACAGAAGCAAGCACTCATCACTCCTATATATCCTGATTTATGGGTGTTCAGCGTATTAATGTCATTAAGTACTTTATTGAAAAAAAAGAAATTGTAAGCAAATATACATTTTTATTGGCATTCTGTTTGTGAAATATTATGGTGACATATCACAAATTGCAACTAAAATAACATTTCCAAAGCCCCTAAAATATACAATTATACCTTTCATATACAGATAGCAAATCTGTAATGTTATTAATTATAAAACAATTATTACAGAGGATTTGTCAATTCTACATATCCTTAATAGCATTGGTTCTTACCCTGTGCCTCAAGAGCCACCTGTATCTCGCTGGCCATGACATGTGGCTCACGGCTGATGCATTAGATGCATTAGAACCAAGTCTGGCAAATATGTATGAAGAGAAGGTCTCCAGATGGTGACCTTTGTGAGTAGGCCCGTAAAGGAGAGTAGATGTGAATGCCCATATACTGGTCGATGGTAAAAGAAATATATGGTAAACTGAGGATAGAATGATACTGCCAGACATAGAGGGTGCTTTAGGCTGTATGCAATAGTGTGGCGAGTGTTCTTGATGTGACAATACCAATTGGGGTAAAGTGTGAAATCCTGGATGGAAAGTAAACTGCATATAAGGGAGTGGCACACAAGGACTCATTGTGCCATCTCTGGTGGAAGCTTCAGCTGACATATGTGTAGCCCAGCTGCGCTTGGTGCCACATGTACCCTGGAGGATGCATGAAAGGTAATTCACAATCACCTGATATTCATTCACACTTCACATTTCCCTATGGTGCCACCAGAGGGAGCCCTTTAGATTCAGGTATATAAGGGAGTGGAGAGATGCAGCAGTAGGCATTCTAGCCAGACAGCCATTCTAGTTGTTGGTTGTACCTCAGACAGATCAGATCTCCTCAGAACACCAGAGTGAGAGGATTCCTGTCAGAGCTCAGATTACACTAGTCTGTGTCAGAGCGTGTTGGAGAGGAAAGTGACCTCAGATCGTGCTGACTGATAGTTCCCTAGGAAAGTGGAAAGTGACTCTCGGAGTGTGCACAGATCAGTCTGACGGAAGGTCCTGATAGCTACTCTGGACAGAGCCTAAGAAAGAAGTGAAGGAAAGGGAACTGCAGTATTTGTAACACCGAGTCAACTGAGGTACTGTTGGAGAGCGGTGAAGAGAAGGAAGCTGACATCTACTGCTGCTTGTGCTTATGTTAAAGGTGTGAGTAGGACGACAGGCAAGTGGAAAAAGGGAAAGAGAGTGACTGAGGAGAAATAGCAACGATAGCTTACCTCCACTCTGCACAACCGGACACCGGGTCCGAGCTTGCTAGTACCTTCACGGCTAGTGGGAGAAACCGGAGACCCTGCTGGACTTCAGGTCGCAGAGGGGCCCTTCAGTGCTGATATGTAACCGGGGTCAGGAAGAACAGGAGTCAGGCCAGATCAGCCATAGAGGACTTAGTTCTGTCCGCAAGAAGGCTCTACCACAATGTCAGCCGGGCGTAGCTGTTTCACACGGAGTTAAACTTTGTTTTATGCAAGTTAGAAACTCACACACATAAAGACGTAAGGAGGCCTTACACCTACTCAGTGATTACTGGACGTGCATCCTCCACCCTGACGGCCTCCCGGGACGTGCCTGCAACTTCATCACCAGTAAAGGTACAGAAAGAGACTGTCTTGTGTGTGTCTGCATTATTGCTCCTTCACCCCTACACCGCCATATACCTCGAGGGATCAGTCTTACCTGGGGAAGACTTAACACCTCGCTGCCCAGTAACAACCCCTCAGAGGATTCACCCTGCAGCGCTGGTTACTCTGATCAGAAACCACAGGTGGCGTCACGAACATTTCTACAATCCCCTGTAAATATCCCCCTTTTAGTGAGCGCCCAGGGCCACGGACCGAGCTGTGCTACCCGTGACATTCCCCAGTGAAGTGAACGGGCTCGGTGCCGAGTACCC
Organism: Oophaga sylvatica; assembly: GCA_033576555.1. Lineage (NCBI taxonomy): Eukaryota > Metazoa > Chordata > Amphibia > Anura > Dendrobatidae > Oophaga > Oophaga sylvatica. Next base: position 381,599,678 of record JARQOD010000002.1, on the reverse strand, counting down.
CAAAGCCCTGGTACGTGCGACTCATCTACATGTAGTGGGGGACTGTGGGTGTCACTACTAGGGTTGGAAGTCGCTCCATGTGGCTCATGACTATCTCTCAGAGCTTAAAGTGGCTCACAAAGTAAAAAGTTTTCTTTAGAGTGTACTTGTAATTTCCGGTGACTGTCACGTGTGTACATGAATACTGACACTATCATGGCCATGATATGATTTTTTTACTGTACAATAATTTTCACCATTATCTCCCTCTGTGTAATTTTTAGTTGTCTCTGAGCTAGTGGGTGCGGACTATGACGCCTCTCATATATAGCACAAACAGACGTAAATGATTATTGCTCTCCGACCTCTATATAACACACATTTATAATCCAATAAAAAGCCTGGCAGGTTTGATAGGAGAACGTATGCTCACTAAATATGGCAGAATTATGTACATATTTCTAATGTTGTATGCCAGAAAGTCTATCCTTTTTAATTTGAATCCTCCAACTGTTTTTTTCCATTCAACACTAGGTATAACTAGTGGAAATTTCCCTAGTGATGCATGAATTGACACACGCACCCAGAGGAAATCCAAACAGATTTCTTTAGGTATGGGACTAAGAGTTTATTGCTCACATGTCTATTTCTTCACTTCCAGACTATGACAGATAAATCTTTGATGTATGGTGAATGAATGAATATTTTCTAGTTAGATATTGATGTCAAAACACACAGTGTTGACTAGTTTTGTATTTCTGTTAAATACACAGTGTTGATTGACACTTTACCTTCGCTGTATAAAATAATCTGTTTTCTCAGATAAATTTTATTCAATGTAAATATGTGTTCTACCTGTAGTATGAATGTCACTGCTTTGTTGTAATGTTACTGCAATGTTATAACTTTCAAAAGCTGTAACTGTAAATTCAGGAGTGAGATAAAACACTCACTAGAGCAGCATCACCACTGTTTCCGTGTCTAAAGATAGGCCATCAAAGATAGGCTGGTTAATTGACAGATAAATGTCTCTAGAAACTAATAAAGAATAACCCTTTCTCCAGAAGCTTGTGCATATAGGTGAATACAATCAGTGCATAGTGTATAATGTACATTAAGTAGAGATGAGCACGTTTATTAAAGTTGAATAGAATTCTCAAACTTTACAAAAAAAATTTGTACCCTCCAAAATACAGATTATTTTTGTCCTTCGCTCCCAGTGAACTCAGTAAAGTAGCGGTCAACTGCAGTTGCCATTTTACAGAACCATAGAGGGTCAGGCAAACGGTTAAAAACAAAATAATATTCACGTCACAGCTCGCTTGTCCTGCCATCTCTGCAGCTCACTATGTGGTTCTCCATTACTCTTCTTTTTCCCATGTTTCTTTGCATGGATTCTCTTCAGACTCTCCACTCCAGGCCATGACTTACAACACGACTGCACCTTTGACATCCTTATGTACGGTGCCATCACAGTGCACTTTGTAATGTCCCAATGCTTTGCCCGAGTTACGGCACGGTGCACAGGGATATCTGAGGCCCGATTGTGCCGGAAGTCTTGGCCTGAAGTGAAGAGGCCGAAAGTGAATCCATGCGATAAAGAGGCGCAAAGGACTGGATGGCAGGCTGTGCAGATGGCGGGACAACTGAGCAGTGAAGCCAATGTTAAATTTTATTTTTTTGTTTTACATTTTACATCAATACTCTGAGGTCCAGAGATATACCATAGCTTATTAAGTAATGATCAGTTTTCAGAGAATAACTTTGCTGCAAATCAAATTTCCTTGTAAAATTGTCAATTTTGAAACTCACCAGATCCACCAACCTCCAAAGCTAAGTGAAAAGTCTATATTGTTGTTATACAATCTACAGTATAGCAGTCATTAAATCTCTGCCCTCTTCTAATTAATGAGCTAATTTTATTTATCCTTTCCATTTCTCCACAATAACATTGACAGATGTGCTATATAAAAATGAATATATTTGTGTACAATTATGCTGTGATTCATTTCAATATTCCTAAATAAAGAATTTACAAAAAATATATATATATTTAATTTTGTTATATGGAAAACGGTATTTCAAAATCGTGGTTGATGGATGCTGATGTGAATCTGGGCAGTACACAACCACCACTGTACGTGCGAATAGCATACGTTTTAAAGGATGATAATCTCTGTGTTTAAAGTAGAGGAAAACACATCGGCAAGCGTACTTTCTGACTTCTTCAAAAATTATAAGGCAGGAGACATGTACAGCGTCTCTAAAAATACAGGAAAGGCAGCAAACCTGAAGGAAAGGTCTTATTTTCCCCAAACATCTTATTAGTTCTCAGCCTGTCCCTCTGCTGAAAGGCAGGCTACAGCAGGCAACCATTTCCTCCTCTCCAACTGTACCGTCTAGCAGGCTCCGTCCTGTGCTATTAGCACACTGCATTTCCATGTTGAGCTGTGGAAATGTCAATAGCATTTCACAGCCTGTCTTTTCCATATTTATTTCCTCTTCAGCACTTTATCTGCTGGCCCCCATGGCTTTTAATTATAAGCAGCATTTTTTTTAGGACACTGTACCCTTTTTTTATATTCTCCGACATATAATTTTCTGTCTTATATTCTGAGGTTTTGCTAAAGGCCAGTTAGTTTGTCCAAGTAGTATATGAATGAAAAAAAAATTACATTTCACCGGCCACTACTAAGACAGTGGGGTCCGGAAAAGTATATTTCATGACACTGATTTTCTAAAAGTATGGTATGATCGAAATAAATAGCATTTTTGCTTTGGGCCAGAAAACAAATGTTACCATACTGCTCTATATGCAATAATACATTAAACAGTGAAATATTTACCATGCGGTATAACGAAGTACACAGAAGTAATACAGTGGGATTGTTTTCTCTATAGAATCAGTCGTACAAGAGCCCAAATGGGAAGGGGTCCAATACTACCTCTAAATGAGATGGAATTGTGCATTATGCTGAGATAGTGGGCTGCAAAGGGTCCATTTACGGTTCATGTCCAGTGGCCCTCTTCTGTCTATGTCCGCCAGTGTATTGAGTGACATCTTTTTGAGGCTACAAAATTTTCTAAATTGCAAAATTTTGCAGCAAAAATTTTGCAACGGTTGCAAAATTGCAACAAACAGTGGTTAGCATCTATTAATTATGTCTAAAAAACTGTCAAAAGAAATCTCGTCTGGAGAGGAGGTAGACTTTTGTTGGTTTAGGTATATTTATATATTAAAATAACTGTTTTGGTACAACATGGAAGTTAAGAGCTCAGTTGCATTGATATGGGAAGGACAGAAGATTGGAATCCCTTAAGGGCACGTGCTTTAGTGCCATCCCATTCATTTCTAAAGCAAAGGTGGCAGGGATGTAACTGCTCTACAGATGTGAATTCCCAAGAACCTTCCTTGCATTTTTGCTGCTGAAAAACTGCAGCCTTTTACAACATCAGCAAGGTGAATGAGTTTTCTGAAATCTCATGCAGAGGCTGCTTACAATCCTTACTTTTGAACAATCAAAGCGTTTTTTTTTTTTCAAATCTGCAACATTTTTGTCGAGTATTTCAGCCATTCAAATGAATATGAAAAAAACACAAGTAAAAAAACATAAAAAAGTTTTCAACATCGTGGCAAAAAAGTGCATATTTTCCTGCCAAAACTCTGTTGTTTGCAGTGTGTTCACTTTATATCCTTATAGAGCAGGACCTACACAAGTGTGGTCACTACTGCCTGACTTTAGCAGTGGAAATGGGAAATATTCTTGGCAAATTAGATGTTTAGATGTCATCCAAAATTCACAGAAAAGGGGGATATAAAAAAATTGGAGTTATTGCATTTCTTATTAATGAGAGGGGAAAACTCATGTCTATTCTTTCCTTTTCTGTTTGTCCACGGTTTATCAAATATGTGACATCAAGGCTTCAGTCACACTGTCGTAGATTCTCTTATCTGAGAAAATCAGATTGATCATGCTAATGACATTCTGATCAAACTCTGATCAGTGTAGGCATAACGTGATCCAATTCACTCCGATGAGAGAATCAGAGCACACTGTGAGGAGAAGATAGAGAGCAAAATTTCTCCATCTTTTCCATTGTGTGATGACATTGTGCAGTCCATTATTTACCGTGCATCCATACACTTGAATAGGTGAGTTGCATCTGATTTCAGTGGCAAAGACACCTAAATATATCCCTTATATAAGGCCATGAGGCAAACATAGAAAACCAAAACAAAATCTCACATAAAGCCATATGTAGAAATGCAAAATTCTTTATTTAAGACACAAATGCAACAGTTAAAATTGGCAGGCACCACAAGTACAGGAACAAGGTGGGACTCAACCGGAAAAACCTCAATATGCAAATGGTACCATAATGCTGTATTATAAATCAATATAGTAGATAGATATATATATATAATGTATATATATATATATATACACAAGCATGACCAAAAAGTAAATTTGCACTGAAATGCACATCATACCAAGACACCAATGTAATGGGCCTAATAATAGTGAATAATGACGATTCAATTCATGCTGTGATAATAGAGAAATATAACGACATAATAACAAGATATCACCAAGGTAATGTATGCCAGTTCATATAGAAGAAGGCATCATAAGAGTAAAAATGGTGCAATTTGCTATGTAAGAAATAAAGGCATAGTTACCAGAGAGGAACACCGGGGAGACCCACCACACCCGACGCGCGTTTCTCACTGAAATGCTCCGTCCATGCTTTGAAGCATTTCAGTGCGAAACGCGCGTCGGGTGTGGTGGGTCTCCCCGGTGTTCCTCTCTGGTAACTATGCCTTTATTTCTTACATAGCAAATTGTGCCATTTTGACTCTTTTGAAGCCATCCCCTATATGGACTGGCATACATTACCTTGGTGATATCTTGTCATTATAGAGTTATATTTCTCTATTATCACAGCATGAATTGAATCATCATTATTCACTATTATTAGGCCAATTACATTGGTGTCTTGGTATGATGTGCATTTCAGTGCAAATTTACTTTTTGGTCATGCTTGTGTATATATATGTATATATCTACTATATTGATTTATAATACAGCATTATGGTACCATTTGCATATTGGGGTTTTTCCGGTTGAGTCCCACCTTGTTCCTGTACTTGTGGTGCCTGCCAATTTTATCTTTGCATTTGTGTCTTAAATAAAGAATTTTGCATTTCTACATATGGCTTTATGTGAGGTTTTGTTTTGGCTTTCTTTGATTTCAGTGGCATCTGAGTGGCATGCTGCAAATATTCTCACTGACAGATTCTGACAGACTCCCATTGAATAACATTGGTCCGAGTACTATCCGATAAAAAATTAGATAGCACTTATCCAATATACACGCTGGTGTGAGCGAGCCTTCACACTGTTAGTGAGTGAGGTGAGAGGGATGAACTCTTTTTACAGTTCAAGCCCCCATACACACTGTATATAAATGGACAAACAATTGATCATTTGATGATTGAAATGTAAGGATGGTGGACTGTTCTGCAGTGTACCTACCTCTAAAGACAACAATAGTGTAATGTGTATTGTGTTAATGTGTATTATGTTTTGCGTATTTTGTATATACAGTCATGGCCAAAAGTTTTGAGAATGACACAAATATTATATTTTCACATGATCTGCTGCCCTCTGGTTTTTATGTGTGTGTTTGACAGATGTTTTTATCTCAGACAGAAATATAATTGCAAACATATGAGTAACATAAGCTTATATTGACAGTTAGAATGAGTTAATGCAGCAAGTCAATATTTGCAGTGTTGACTAGAGTTGAGCGATACTTTCCGATATCCTAAAGTATCGGAATCGGAATGGTATCGCCGATATCACTAAAATATCGGCGATACCCGATACCGATACCGGAAGTCCCATGTAAGTCTATGGGAACAAAATATCGCAACTAAAAAAACCCCATTCTTTCCTTGTAAACACTAAATATACACACATAGAATACATATATTATATATATATATATATATATATATATACATGTCATTGTGACATATATATATACATATATGTATAGTTTATACACTTCTACATAGTAAAATATCCTCTGATTCAATTGCCGGGTAAAGCCGGCTTCAGTGAAAAGACAGAAGCACCCGACATGAAATGACACTTGGTGTACATAGGGTTAACCATGTCTTTTCATGTCCTTTGCTATCTAATTTGCACAAACAATTAAATCAGACTATGTGTGCAAAATTTCACACCTGTAGGGGTTAATTAAAGGTGTAAATTTGTTGTAAAAAAAACGGACTTTTTTGCTACGAATTTACACCTTTAATTAACCCCTACAGGTGTGAAATTTTGCACACATAGACTGATTTAATTGTTTGTGCAAATTAGATAGCAAAGGACATGAAAAGACATGGTTAACCCTATGTACACCAAGTGTCATTTCATGTCGGGTTCTGCATTTTCACAAAAGCCGGCAATTGAATTAGCGGCTATTATACTATGTAGAAGTGTATGAACTACAAATATAAATATATATATATATAAGTGTCACAAATTCAATGACATGTATATATATATATGAGGTGTAAAATTGCTGAAAAAAAATGCGTGGGCTCCCGCCCTATTTTCGCAACCAGACAGACAAAGCCAGTGAGTGGGGGCAGATAATAATAGCCCAGAGAGGGACCATTATTTTTGCCCCCCCCGGCTACTAACATCTGCCCCCAGACACCCCAGGAAAGACAAATCTATAATTAGATTCGCCCTTTCTGGCACTTTGCCCGTCTATTCCCATTGCCCTGTAGCGGTGGCGAATGGGTTAATATGGGGTTAAAGCCACCTTGCTATTGAAAGGTGACCTTAAGCCAGGTTAATAATTGAGAGCTGTCAATTAGACAACTATCAATTATTAATCCTATTGCATGAAATAAAAATAAAACACACACACTTTAATTAAAAATCATTTTAATGAAGTAAAGACACATGTTTTTGACCATCTTTTATTTTACTGCAAAAACCATTTCCTGTAATAAAAATAAAATAAAAAAGCAAAATTATTCTTACCTATCCCATGCACAGTCAGGTCCCACGGTGTAATCCTTCAGAAAGGGTTAATGTTTACTGCAGGGACCGCAGCTAATGCTGCAGCCTCACAGTAAACCCCAAATGAATGAGTTCCTCTCCTGCCTGACAGGAGAGTAAAGGCTGGGTGTCACATAACGATACACCAGCGATCCCGACAACGATATGCACTTGTCAGGATCGCTGGTGTATCGCTACATGATCGCTGCTGAGCTGCCAAACAGGCAGCTCAGGCAGCGATCTGGGACAGCGACACTGCGGGTAACATCGCTTAAGGGCCCGTCTCACATAGCGATATCGCTACCGAGATCGCTGCTGAGTCACTAGTTTTGTGACGCAGCAGCGAGCTCACCAGCGATATCGCTGTGTGTGACATTCAGCGATGATCAGCCCCCTGCCGGGTATCGCTGATCGTCGCAGAAATGTCAGACCTTTTTTGATCGCTGGTTTCCTCTGACAGGCACGCATCGCTGCGTGTGACAGGCGGGAGACCAGCGATCCTCTGGTAACCAAGGTACACAGCGGGTTTCCAGGCACCGCGCAGCGCTTGGAAACCCGCTGTGTACCTTGGATACCAGCTCCCTGCATCAGGGCGCTGGTATCCAAGTACACAGTGGGTTTCTAGGCACAGCCCCGCGCCTGGAAACCCGCTGTGTACCTTGGTTACCAGCGGATCGCTGGTCTCCCTCCTGTCACACGCAGCGATGTGTGCCTGTCAGCGGGAAACCAGCGATCAAAAAAAGGTCCTGACATTTCAGCGACGATCAGCGATACCCGGCAGGGGGGCTGATCGTCGCTGAATGTCACACACAGCGATATCGCTGGTGAGCTCGCTGCTGCGTCACAAAACTAGTGACTCAGCAGCGATCTCGGTAGCGATATCGCTATGTGAGACGGGCCCTTAAGTGGAAAGCTTAATTGATTGCTTTCCACTTTCACTTCAGGTCAGCCAGGGACACCATCAGTGACGTCAGAGGGAACTGATTAACAAAAATAGGGGTTCCCTTCGAAAAAAAAATGGCGTGGGGTCCCCCTATTTTTGTTAACCAGCCAGATGAAGCAGACCGCTGAGGCCTGGATTTTCAGGCTGTTAAGGAGCCAAGATCCATGGACCTTGCCAGCCTGATAATACCAGGCCACAGCAGTCTGCATATCTTGGCTGATTAACAAAAATAGGGGATCCCCTCGAAAAAAATTGGCGTGGGGTCCCCCCTATTTTTGTTAACCAGCCAGATGAAGCAGACCGCTGAGGCCTGGATTTTCAGGCTGTTAAGGAGCCAAGATCCATGGACCTTGCCAGCCTGATAATACCAGGCCACAGCAGTCTGCATATCTTGGCTGATTAACAAAAATAGGGGATCCCCTCGAAAAAAATTGGCGTGGGGTCCCCCCTATTTTTGTTAACCAGCCAGATGAAGCAGACCGCTGAGGCCTGGATTTTCAGGCTGTTAAGGAGCCAAGATCCATGGACCTTGCCAGCCTGATAATACCAGGCCACAGCAGTCTGCATATCTTGGCTGATTAACAAAAATAGGGGATCCCCTCGAAAAAAATTGGCGTGGGGTCCCCCCTATTTTTGTTAAACAGCCAGATGAAGCAGACCGCTGAGGCCTGGATTTTCAGGCTGTTAAGGAGCCAAGATCCATGGACCTTGCCAGCCTGATAATACCAGGCCACAGCAGTCTGCATATCTTGGCTGATTAACAAAAATAGGGGATCCCCTCGAAAAAAATTGGCGTGGGGTCCCCCCTATTTTTGTTAACCAGCCAGATGAAGCAGACCGCTGAGGCCTGGATTTTCAGGCTGTTAAGGAGCCAAGATCCATGGACCTTGCCAGCCTGATAATACCAGGCCACAGCAGTCTGCATATCTTGGCTGATTAACAAAAATAGGGGATCCCTCGAAAAAAATTGGCGTGGGGTACCCCCTATTTTTGTTAACCAGCCAGATGAAGCAGACCGCTGAGGCCTGGATTTTCAGGCTGTTAAGGAGCCAAGATCCATGGACCTTGCCAGCCTGATAATACCAGGCCACAGCAGTCTGCATATCTTGGCTGATTAACAAAAATAGGGGATCCCCTCGAAAAAAATTGGCGTGAGGTCCCCCCTATTTTTGTTAACCAGCCAGATGAAGCAGACCGCTGAGGCCTGGTTTTTCAGGCTGGTAAGGATCCAATATCCATGGACCTTGCCAGCCTGATAATACCAGGCCACAGCAGTCTGCTTAGCTTGGCTGGTTAACAAAAATAGGGGATCCCCTCGAAAAAAAAACGGCGTGGGGATCCCCCCTATTTTTGTTAACCAGCCAAGTAAAATGCAGACTGCTGCGGCCTGGTATTAAAAGACTGTCAAGGCCCATGGATTTTGGCCCTCAACAGCCTGATAATACCAGGCAACAGCAGCCCCACATTTGGCGCATCAAAAGATGTGCCAATTGTGGCACTTTACCCGGCTCTTCCCACTTGCCCTGTAGCGTGGCAAGTGGGGTAATAAGGGGTTAATGTCACCGTTGATTGCACGGTGACAATAAGCCCGGTTAATAATGGAGAGGCGTCAATAAGACACCGATCCATTATTAATCCCAAAGTTATTAAATGTTTAAAAAAAAGACAAAGCAAGAAAAAAGTCTTTTAATGAAATAAAAGAGACAACACAGTTTTCATTAATTTTATTGTACTCTCATTCCTGCGACGCCATCGATCTGTAAAAAAAGAAAAAAAAAAAAAACAACAGTATACCACCTGTCCGACGCAGTCCATAACGACAGTCCCACGACGATCCAACTCTGCTACATCGCAATGACAGGCAGAGCCTGTCATCGCGACGCAGCACAGCTGATTACCTGCTTCCCCGGCGGTGACGTCATCGGACTGACTGCTTTACGGCCGGGATTACCCAGCAGTCACTGCAGTTATCGCGAGAAACTGCATGTGAACGCCGGGGAAAGAAGATTGCGGCCATCAAGCAGTCCAGGACGTGACCGCCGGAGATCTTCTGCCAGGTAAGTGCCGCTGACTCCTGACAGACCCGACCGACGGACACTGACAGTGACAGTGACAATCCCGATTCCGGTATCCGATAAGACGAAAATATCGGAACTCGGAATCGGAATTCCGATACAGCCAATATCGGGCGATACCCGATATTTGCAGTATCGGAATGCTCAACCCTAGTGTTGACCCTTCTTCTTCAGGACCTCTGCAATTCTCCCTGGCATGCTCTCAATCAACTTCTGGACCAAATCCTGACTGATAGCAGTCCATTCTTGCACAATCAATGCTTTCATTTTATCAGAATTTTTAGGTTTTTGTTTGTCCACCCGTCTCTTGATGATTGACCACAAGTTCTCAATGGGATTAAGATCTGGGGAGTTTCCAGGCCATGGACCCAAAATCTCTATGTTTTGTTCCCTGAGCCATTTAGTTATCACCTTTGCTTTATGGCAAGGTGCTCCATCATGCTGGAAAAGGCATTGTTGATCGCCAAACTGCTCTTGGAGGGTTGGGAGAAGTTGCTCTTGGAAGACATTCTGGTACCATTCTTTATTCATGGCTGTGTTTTTAGGCAAGACTGTGAGAGAGCCGATTCCCTTGGCTGAGAAGCAACCCCACACATGAATGGTTTCAGGATGCTTAACAGTTGGCATGAGACAAGACTGGTGGTAGCGCTCACCTTGTCTTCTCCGAATGAGGCGTTTTTCTGATGTCCCAAACAATCGAAAAGGGGATTCATCTGAGAAAATAACTTTACCCCAGTCCTCAGCAGTCCACTGCCTGTACCTTTTGCAGAATATCAGTCTGTCCATGATGTTTTTTCTGGAGAGAAGTGGCTTCTTTGCTGCCCTCCTTGAGACCAGGCCTTGCTCCAAGAGTCTCCGCCTCACAGTGCGTGCAGATGCACTCACACCTGCCTGCTGCCATTCCTGAGCAAGCTCTGCACTGCTGGTAGCCCGATCCCGCAGCTGAAACACTTTTAAATGACGGTCCTGGTGCTTGCTGGTCTTTTTTGGGGCCCTGGAGCCTTTTTGGCAACAATGGAACCTCTCTCCTTGAAGTTCTTGATGATGCGATAGATTGTTGACTGAGGTGCAATCTTTCTAGCTGCGATACTCTTCCCTGTTAGGCCATTTTTGTGTATTGCAATGATGACTGCACGTGTTTCTTTAGAGATAACCATGGTTAACAGAAGAGAAACAATGATGCCAAGCACCAGCCTCCTTTTAAAGTGTCCAGTGGTGTCATTCTTACTTAATCATGACAGATTGATCTCCAGCCATGTCCTCATCAACACCCACACCTGTGTTAATGGAGCAATCACTGAAAAGAGGATAGCTGGTCCTTTTAAGGCAGGGCTGCAATGATGTTGAAATGTGTTTTGGGGGATAAAGTTCATTTTCTAGCCAAATATTGATTTTGCAAGTAATTGCTGTTAAGCTGATCACTCTTTATAACATTCTGGAGTATATGCAAATTGCCATTAGAAAAAGTGAAGCAGTAGACTTTGTAAAAATTAATATTTGTGTCATTCTCAAAACTTTTGGCCATGACTGTACTGTGGTTATGTACAGTGTGTAGTAATGTATATTATAGGATAGATAGTTGACTATAGTTGTTAGGGTTCGAGTTCCCGCTCCTGCACAAGGGGAGTCTCGAACCAGTGCCGCTGCGGTCTCCCATTCGTCTCCGGCCGCAGTGGAGCCTGCTCAGCAGAGACGTCTTTCCAGGCGTCTTGCCCACTCCACTACTGGGCAGTGACTTGCTGCTGCCTTTCCTGGATCTGCTATTGTAGCCAGTTCTGGAGCAGACGTCTTTGGGATTAAGTCCTGCATTTTCCCTTCTGAGCGTGCCCAGAGTGAGATCTCTCATTGGAGATCAGGGGTCACATGCTCAGGTACTGCAGCGGCTCCTATTGGCCCGCCAGGAAGGCCCTGTTACTACTAGTCTTCTGAACAGGTTCTCATTGGTCCTTGTTCCTGGAAGGTCCTGTGGCTGTTGCTATAAAAGGGTAGCATGGCTGGGCCGCCATGCGCTAATATCAACCATTGTATGCTATGCGCCAAAGTGGTCATGCGTGTGTGTGGTTAGGGACCCGGCTGAAATAAGCCACTAGAATACCGACTTAATCGGTGAGGAGTTTAGTGTGCTAGCTGGTCAGGGTCGGTGTCCTAGATGCCCTAGATTACCGGCATAACCGGTGAGGAGTTTGATTGCCGTATTCAGGGTCTGGCGTTCAGACGCCATAGATTGCGGGTGACTCCCGCGAGGACATTAGCGCATGACCACGTATTATGCTCGCTTAGCAATTAACCGTGTGCCTGAGAGCCTGACAGGACACGGCGTTTGTTCTCAGCGGCTCTGTGACGTAACAGGGTTCGCTCTCGACGCTAGACAGCGCCCTAGCGTTTTACTTTGCGGCTCACTGAAGCTAAGTGAGTTCGCACATATCGCCATATAGCACTGTGGCATCCCGTTAGCGGCTCTGTGAATTAACAGAGTCTGCACTTACTGCCACAACGCGCTACGGCGTTTATTTTAGCGACTCTGCGGGATAACAGAGTTCGCTACTTTCGTCATCTTACTAGCAGCAGGCTTTGCTTGCACGGTGGACCCCGGGCTGCGAACGCACCTCTCCACTTTATATATTTGGTGCGTTCCGCAGACCCTAACATAATATTAGCGCCAGGGTCTGGCTAGTAAAATGGCGGACGAACAGCGTCTATTGCAGTACATCCAGCAGCTGAAGGGTAGGTTGGAGGCTCTTGAGAGCACAACCTCAGCTGTGGATGTTACCGCAGTCGCTGTTCAGGCTGCTAGCGTGGCTGCAGCCAGTCTGTACTCTGCCACCTCTGCCCCTACATTATCCCACCTCCCGCTTCCTGACAAGTTTGCCGGTGATAGCAAGCAATGTCGGGGATTCGTGAGTCAGTGCTCTATACATCTTGAGCTTCTGGCTGCACGTTTTCCCACGGATCGGGCACAAGTGGGTTTTGTACTTTCTCTACTCTCGGGCAGAGCGTTGGAGTGGGCAACGCCGCTGTGGGAGCGCGATGATCGTGTGGTGCAGAGTGCTCCTCGTTTCTTGGAGGCTCTTAAAAAGGTCTTTTTAGGACCCCAGGTCACCCACGATACGGCGCTACAACTGCTGGCATTGACACAGGGTTCGTCTTTGGTTAGTCAGTTTTCCGTCCAGTTTCGGACTCTGGCTGCTGAGCTAGATTGGTCTGATAAAGTTCTTATTCCTATCTACTGGCGGGGACTGGCTGACCATGTTAAAGACGCTTTGGCTACCAGGGAGATTCCCGCCACACTGGAGAAGCTTATCTCCATATCTACCCGCATTGACCTCCGTTTTCACGAGCGGAGGTTGGAGCGGGCCCAGTGTAGGCAGAGGTTTCGGTTGGCTCCTACCTTTGCCAAACCTCTCGAATTCCCCGATCTGGCGTCCGAACCTCAAAAGGCCACAGAAGTTCCTCATGCAGGACCTAAGTCTCGGTCCGTCCGAGTATCCGTTGGTTTGTAACCATTGTCAGCAGACAGGACACTATGCCAACAGATGTCCACAGCGATCGGGGAAGCGATCGCGTCTAGTGGCCCTGGGAGGAGGTTCACTAGAGACAGCGGCATTTTCCTCCAAGATAACATTTAAAGGGACAATCACTGTTGGTACTTCCATTCTCACCGCCGACCTTTGCGTGGACTCAGGAGCAGAGGGGAATTTCATGTCCTCTAGCTTTGCTCGCCGTCATGCAATACCTCTGGTGGCGCTTGACAAATCAGTGACTGTTCGGGAGTGAATGGGTCGTCATTGCCCTCACAAATTACTCACCAGACTGTCCCACTTGCATTGTCTGTATCTCAATCCCATCAGGAATTTATTTCCCTACTCGTCCTTCCCGAGGGAATAGACGAGATCCTACTAGGTATACCTTGGCTCCGTTTCCACTCCCCACATATAGAGTGGACTTCGGGTAGGATACTGGGTTGGAGTGATGCATGTACAGGCAGATGTTTCAGAAGTTGCGTTCAGGTTACCACTACTGAGTTACCCGCAGATCTTACTCCACTTCCCAAGCACTACTGGTCATATGCAGAGTGTTCTCCAAGAAGGCTGCGGAGACTCTTCCGCCTCATCGCCCCTATGACTGTCCTATCGACCTCTTGCCTGGCGCAGAACCTCCTCGGGGAAGGGTCTATCCCCTCTCTCTTCCTGAGACAGAGGCCATGTCGCAATATATTCAGGAGAACCTGGCAAGAGGGTTTATTAGGAAGTCGGTGTCACCGGCAGGGGCGGGATTTTTCTTCGTGCAGAAGAAAAACGGAGAATTGCGTCCGTGTATTGATTACAGGGGTCTTAACGCCATCACCGTTAAAAACAAGTACCCGTTGCCCCTGATCTCTGAGCTATTTGATAGGCTTCGGGGAGCAAGGGTATTCACTAAACTAGATCTGCGCGGTGCTTATAACCTGATTCGCATCCGTGAGGGGGACGAATGGAAGACGGCTTTTAATACCAGGGATGGGCATTACGAATATCTGGTGATGCCCTTTGGGCTCTGTAATGCTCCAGCCGTTTTCCAAGACTTTGTCAATGACATCTTCCGGGATATGCTCTCCACCTCGGTCGTAGTCTATCTGGATGATATACTCATCTTCTCTCCAGATATTGACTCCCACCGGAGGGATGTTGGCAGGGTCTTCGACCTTCTACGGGCAAATTCCCTTTACGCAAAGTTGGAGAAATTTTGTGTTTGAGCAGGAGTCCTTACCTTTCATGGGCTATATCATCTCCGCCCAGGGATTGGCTATGGATCCTGCCAAACTACAGGCGGTGATGGACTGGCAAGAAATCCCCACTCTCTAAAGGCGGTGCAGCGCTTTATGGGGTTCATTAATTACTACCGTCAGTTCATTCCCCACTTCTCAACTTTGGTAGCTCCCGTGGTTGCCCTTACCAAAAAGGGAGCTAATCCCAAATTGTGGTCTGAAGAGGTCTCCAAGGCCTTCACGTCTATTAAGTCTCATTTCGCTAGAGCTCCCATCCTACATCGCCCCGATGTTGATAAGCCATTTATATTGGAGGTGGATGCCTCGTCCGTTGGTGCTGGAGCAGTCCTCTTCCAAAAGGATGCTCAAGGTCGGAAGCATCCATGCTTCTTTTTCTCCAAGACCTTCACACCAGCAGAGAGGAATTATTCCATCGGGGACAGGGAGTTGCTAGCAATGAAGTTGGCCTTCTCGGAGTGGAGACATCTGTTGGAGGGAGCTCGCTTTCCCTTCCAAGTCTTCACGGATCACAAAAACCTGGTATATCTTCAGACAGCCCAGCGGCTTAATTCTCGCCAAGACAGATGGTCCTTGTTCTTCTCCCGGTTTCATTTCACACTGCATTTCCTCTCGGGAGAGAAGAACATTCGTGTCGACGCTCTCTCTCGCTCTGTGGTGTCCTCGGAGGAGGAGGTGGAGGAGCCTCGGCTTATCATCCCCACAGAGAGCCTGAGAACAGTGGCCCCGGTTTCGCTAGAGTCTGTGCCCCCGGGCAAGACTTTTGTGCCTACTAATTTGCGACCGAAGGTACTCTCTTGGGCACATTCGTCCAGGGTGGGTGGACACTTTGGGGCAAAGAGGACATCTGAGTTGCTGGCGAGGACATATTGGTGGCCGCATATGGTCCGTGATGTTGGGGACTATGTTCGGGCGTGTGTCTCCTGCGCCAAAAATAAGTCTCCACGACAACGGCCAGCTGGGTTACTTTACCCTTTGCCGGTGGCAGACAGGCCCTGGGAGATGGTTGGGATGGACTTTGTGGTGGGCTTGCCCAAGTCTCGGGGTTGCACCATCATTTGGGTAATCACCGACCATTTCTCTAAAATGGTGCATCTGGTGCCACTACCACGGTTACCTTCTGCACGGGCTCTGGCAGCGTTGTTTGTTAGGCACATCTTCCGTTTACACGGCATGCCGGACAAGATTTCAGTGACCGAGGTCCCCAGTTTGCGTCTCGGTTCTGGAGAGAGCTTTGTCGTCTACTCAGTATTGAGTTAAATCTCTCTTCAGCGTACTATCCTGAGACAAATGGGTTGGTAGAGAGGGCCAACCAGACCTTGGTCACCTATCTACGACATTTTGTCTCAGCCAGGCAGGATGACTGGGCATCCTTGCTACCATGGGCTGAGTTTGCATTAAACAATGCTGTGGCTGATTCCACCGGACAGACCCCATTCCTCCTGAACTACGGTCAGCATCCGCGGGTACCAGTGCCTATGCCCGTGTCTTCCGCCGATTCCAGGGTGGCAGACTGGGCTGTGGAGGCACGGGACATTTGGGACCGCACGCAGGATGCCATTCAGGCCTCCAAAGAGAGGATGAGGTCTTCGGCCGATGCCCATCGGCGCCCCGCTCCTACATTTGCTCCTGGGGATTTGGTGTGGCTCTCCGCCCGTAACATCAGGCTGCGAGTTGAGTCCACTAAGTTGGCACCCGCTACCTGGGTCCTTTCAAGGTCCTCGAGCAGGTTAACCCTGTGGTATACCGTTTAGCTCTTCCACCACGCCTGGGTATCTCCGACACCTTTCACGTGTTCCTCCTGAAACCCGTGCTCATGTCCCGGTTTTCTGAGTCATCTGCCGGGACATCGGGTTCATCTGCGGATGACCATGAGGTGAACGCCATCGTGGGGTGTAAGGTGGTACGGGGCAAAAAGTTTTATTTGGTGGACTGGAGGGGCTATGGGCCTGAGGATAGGTCTTGGGAGCCTGCCGAGCATGTTCACGCTCCGCAGCTCATCGCTGCCTTTGAACGCAGCGAGGCCCAGAGAAGGGGGGGTAATGTTAGGGTTCGAGTTCCCGTCTGACAAGGGGAGTCTCGAACCAGTGCCGCTGCGGTCTCCCATTCGTCTCCGGCCGCAGTGGAGCCTGCTCAGCAGAGACGTCGTTCCAGGCGTCTTGCCCACACCACTACTGGGCAGTGACTTGCTGCTGCCTTTCCTGGATCTGCTATTGTAGCCAGTTCTGGAGCAGACGTCTTTGGGATTAAGTCCTGCATTTTCCCTTCTGAGCGTGCCCAGAGTGAGATCTCTCATTGGAGATCAGGGGTCACATGCTCAGGTACTGCAGCGGCTCCTATTGGCCGCCAGGAAGGCCCTGTTACTACTAGTCTTCTGAACAGGTTCTCATTGGTCCTTGTTCCTGGAAGGTCCTGTGGCTGTTGCTATAAAAGGGTAGCATGGCTGGGCCGCCATGCGCTAATATCAACCATTGTATGCTATGCGCCAGTGTGGTCATGCGTGTGTGTGGTTAGGGACCCGGCTGAAATAAGCCACTAGAATACCGACTTAATCGGTGAGGAGTTTAGTGTGCTAGCTGGTCAGGGTCGGTGTCCTAGATGCCCTAGATTACCGGCATAACCGGTGAGGAGTTTGATTGCCGTATTCAGGGTCTGGCGTTCAGACGCCATAGATTGCGGGTGACTCCCGCGAGGACATTAGCGCATGACCACGTATTATGCTCGCTTAGCAATTAACCGTGTGCCTGAGAGCCTGACAGGACACGGCGTTTGTTCTCAGCGGCTCTGTGACGTAACAGGGTTCGCTCTCGACGCTAGACAGCGCCCTAGCGTTTTACTTTGCGGCTCACTGAAGCTAAGTGAGTTCGCACATATCGCCATATAGCACTGTGGCATCCCGTTAGCGGCTCTGTGAATTAACAGAGTCTGCACTTACTGCCACAACGCGCTACGGCGTTTATTTTAGCGACTCTGCGGGATAACAGAGTTTGCTACTTTCGTCATCTTACTAGCAGCAGGCTTTGCTTGCACGGTGGACCCCGGGCTGCGAACGCACCTCTCCACTTTATATATTTGGTGCGTTCCGCAGACCCTAACAATAGTTTAGGTAAAAATATTAGGGTAAGATAGGGGTAAAGTCTGGGACGAACCCATTGTTTGAGGAACTTAGTGGTATGTTAAGTGTCACGTACTATAAGGGAGGATATATTCGTATATCCCACCACTGCCACCAGTTGTCAGGAATTACAAGGGAGGAAACATTTGTATATCGCACTGCTGCCACCAATTTGTCAAATACCCGCTTCTCAGCACGTGACTTTTATTGTCCCCATCTTGGGCCAATAAAAGTTATGTGTCAGGCGAGCTATAGTCTTTTGTATTCCAAGGTGCCCAGCTAGAGGAATTTCATTAGCAATTCTCAATAATTGTTCCCTAAATTGATAAGGAACGACCAGTTGCTTTTCACAGTCCCAAGGTTCTGTAGTATCAGTGGGGAGAGTCTCTTTATACAGTCTGCCCTGCTCCCAGTATATTGACCCTTTGTCAGAAAAAGGTGGGGGTTGATCTGCAAGGCACCTTCTCCAGACTGACATCTGTCCCCAGGGCCTCCTGGAAGCTCTGCCAGGCCCTGGTTTGAAACTGAGTCTTCAGTGTCGGTTATCGGGACCTTGTTGAGTCTGCCATGTGAGGAGGCTCCAGGGCCAAAGTATGGTTTTCCTGTTCTGGCAGTTCTATTTGAGCCTCATCCTCTAATCTCTGGGGTTGAGTCCGAGCCGCAGCCTGACTCCGGGTCACAGCAGCCAGATACGTACAGTACATTCCTGTGCATTGGTACAATTTCCCTCCATGCACGGGATCTCGGGTGGGTCACTTACTTCCACCCTCTCTGTAGCACTTATTTTAAAGTGAGGGAGATAGTGGGACACCATCCTCCCCAAGTCTGTGCGTAGCAACACAGTTGTGGGAATAGCCTCTGATACTCCCACTTCTCTCAGTCCTTTTCCTTCTCCCCACAGTCCAGGTACACACGGGCCATGGGCAGGGCAAGGCTGACACCTCCAATCCCGGATATAGACATAGTCTTTCCTGGTATGATGTTTGCAGGGGTTACCATTGCTGGGCACACCAGAGTCACCTCTGCCCCAGTGTCTCTGAGACCAATGGTGACTTTAATGCCAACAGTGACAGATTGCCAGTTCTCATTGGTCTTAATAGCAGAGCCGGCCCATAGATGACAGAAGGTGGGGCCCAGATGGCTGGTTGTAGTTGGGCATTTCTGCCTATCAGGGCAGACTGCACTCATATGTCCCACTTCGTTGCAGGAGAAGCATCGGCGTGTATCGCCTAGAGAATGTCTATTCCCCGGGACCCCATAGGAGGTGGTCTTGGACAGCACTGGTGATCGACCGGCAGAGGGAGAAGGGTCCCCATTTCTCTTACCTCCTTCCAGCTGAATCCTAATGGCTTCCGCACCCCAAGCATCCTGTTAGCCACATAACTGTCTGCAATCTTTGCAGCCTGATCCGCAGTTTTAGGCTCTCGATCACACACAAATTGTCATACATCCGTGGGGAGGCACATATGAGGAAATTTATCCTTGATCATAAGATCCATTAAGTCCTCAAGACTGTTAACAGAAAGTCCCCTGACCCATTGGTGGAACGTGGTCCTCAAGGTGCTCACAAAATCCGCATAGCTGTCGGTTGATCTACATTGTACAATATGCACGCCATTCTTTCTGTCTTTATTGTGAATGATCTAGGCTGCTGTACACACATACAGCAGCCCTACCCTGCCCCAGGCCCTATTTGATTATGCACCTGTGTTTGGGCCTTTTTCACCCTTTATCTGTGATTGCTGGTTTGGCAGTGTGGAGGTCAGATCTGAAATGTCCATATCCGGACCTGATCGGCCTTCACCTGCGCTTGCCCTACTGGCACCATGGGAGTGATTCAGAAACGCTTCAGGTACTTTTTCATTTTATACAGTCTGGCTTTTAATACATTTAGGAGGCCGTAATGGCACAGCGAATATAAAAAATGTAGAGTAGGACTGCCCCATATGAGAATGCCTTGTCGTGGCGGGGTGGCTCAAAGAATTGATCAATTGTTTGCTAAATGTCTAATTTTAAAGTACAGTTAGAAATTAATATGTGCATATGCACTTTAAGAATTGCATTCTGAACATAGGCATCACTGGCTTCTCAACTTTTTTATTTTGATATTGTTTGTGGCTGACCACCACTGTTTGCCATGCACCCTGGGTTATGCATGCCATTCTTTCTGTCTTTATTGTGAATGATCTAGGCTGCTGTACACACATACAGCAGGCCTGCCCTGTCCAGGCTCTATTTGATTATGCACCTGTGTCTGGGCCTGTTTCACCCTTCATCTGTGGTTGCTGGTCTGGCAGTGTGGCGGTCAGATCTGAAATGTCCATATCCAGACCTGGTCGGCCTTCACCTGCACTTGCCCTACTGGTGCCATGGGAGTGATTCAGAAATGCTTCAGGTACTTTTGCATTTATACAGTCTTGCTTTTAATACAATTAAGAGGCCTTAATGGCACAGCGAATATAAAAAACGTAGGACTGCCCATATGAGAATGCCTTGTCATGGCGGGGTGGCTCAAAGAATTGATCAATTGTTTACTAAGTGTCTAATTTTAAAGTACAGTTAGAAATTAATAATGTGCATAAACACTTTATGTATTGCTTTCTGACCATAGGCAGCACTGGCTTCTCCCCTTTTCTACGTTGTAGGTTCCGGAACTTTCTCCGATACACTTCTGGGGTTAAGTTGTATTTCCTGATCAGGGCCTCTTTTATTGCCTCATAGTTCCCATCTAGCTCTGGTGAGAGGCCAGCAAAAATTTCCAGGGCTTTGTGTTTTTTAATAGGTTGGAAATGAGTTCTGAGCAGAAGCTCCCTCTGGTGGTTACAAACGGTACTGGACTGTCCAGTGAAGATTGTGAGGATTGGGAATCAGGTGTTACTGACTGGTCTTATATAAGGGAGTCACCTTCCCATCAGGGTTGCCGGTGATCAATTGTTCTGGTCTCAATCCTTGATTCCTGTTTCCTTTGTAGCCTGCTGTGTCGTGTCTGCATCTCCTGCTAACAGATAAGACATTTTCTTCTTTTTGTTTTTGTGCTTGATTTTTGCATTTTGTCCTGCACTTCTGTGGGGGCCTTCAGGGTCCCCTCCGGGGGCTTTTGCCCTCTCAGTTTAGTTCAGCCACTGATGTTTGTACATTTGCTTTTTCCAGTTTTTTCAGTGGCTGCTGTTTTGATTTTGTTACACCAGAGAACTAATTTAGGTGGTAGAGGTCGTGTGATCTCAGGTGTTTTTGAAATTAGTGAGTTGGTGCTTTTTAGGGTTTTTTGGGATTGCAGTAAGTGCCCTTCCTATCCTTTTCTATTTAGGTAGTTTGGGCCCCAACGTTTGCTCATACTATTTTCTGTCTGTGTCAGTATTTCTTCTTGTCTAACCGCCATTACATGTTTGGGGGCTTTCTATGTTCTTTGGGGATCTGCTCCGGGGCAGATAGCTTTCCTCTTTCTATCTTTAGGTGTAGTTAGTTTCTCAGGCTGTGACGAGGCGTCTAGGACCAACGTAGGAACGCTCCACGGCTGCCTCTAGTTGTGGTGGTTAGTCAGGGTACTGCAATCTCATAGATTCCAACTGCTCTGGTGTATTGCCTTTTTTACCTGCACTCCTCAGCTACCGAAACATAACAGTATCACCGGCCTAAAAATTGAAAATTGTATGGTACTCACAGAAGGGAAAAATATTGTGAAAGAAAAAAGGTTGTCAGAGTTGTCAGAGATATTTTTCTGTTTGTTGCATTTTTTTTCCCTCTGTATCTCTGGGTGCTGGGGAGGATTTTTTCTCTCAATGGAGTTTGCACAGTTGTCTGGCCGTGTGGATCAGCTTGCCACTGAGGTTCGGAGTATTGCTGCCTATCTTGCTGGGTTGCCTGTTGTGGAACCTAGGATTCCCATGCCAGATTTGTTTTTAGGGGATCGAGCTAAGTTTTTGAATTTCAAAAATAACTGTAAATTGTTTTTTGCCTTAAAATCTAAGTCCTCAGGGAACGCAGCGCAGCAGGTTCAAATTGTCATCTCTCTCTGCGCGGCGATCCTCATGATTGGGCTTTTTCCCTGACACCTGGGGATCCTGTTTGAGTGATGTTGATGCATTTTTTCAGGCTTTGGGTTATTGTACGATGAGCCTAATGTCACTGATCAAGCTGAAAAAGCCTTGTTGGCATTAAATCAGGGGCTTGATGACGCTGAGTTATACTGTCAGAGATTCCGTAGGTGGGTAGTCCTCACCAAATGGAATGACGACGCTTTGGCAGCCCTTTTCGGAAGGGTCTGTCAATAATGTAAAGGATGTTATGGTGGGATTCCCTTTCCCTCTGGTCTCAATGATTCTATGTCATTAGCGATTCAAATTGACAGACGTTTGCGTGAGCGGAGAGGTATGCGTGGAATAGTGTTGCCTTGTGAACCTGCTTCTGAATCCATGCAGTGTGATAGAGTGGTTTCTGGGGCACAGCGTCATGAGTTTCGAAAGCGCAATGGGTTATGTTTCTACTGTGGTGATGCCTCTCATGCTATTTCAGTCTGCCCTAAGCGGGAAGACGTTTTGCTCGCTCAGTTGTCTTGGGTAAATGTTCAGACTAAGTTTTTGTTAACTGTTACCCTGATATGCTCTCTGTACTCATTTTCTGCTCAGGCTTTTGTTGATTCTGGAGCAGCTATTAACTGATGGATTTTGATTTTGCTAAACGTTGTGGGTTCCCTTGATACCCCTACGGAAGTCTATTCCCCTACTGGGATCGATTCTACCCTTTGGCTGAGAATAAACTCAGTTCTCTACTCAGGTGATAATGAGGGTAGAACCTGATCATCAGGAGAGTTGCAAATTTTCGGTTCTGTATAATCTGCATGACATTATCGTACTGGGTTTCCCTTGGTTGCAGTCTCATAATCCTGTTTTGGATTGGAAATCTGTGTCTGTTACCAGTTGGGGCTGTCAATGTGTTATACCAACACTCCTGTTTTTTCTGCCTCCCCCAGGCTCAGGATGTTCCTGACTTTTTGTTTGATTTTTCTGATGTGTTTAGCGAAAGTAAATCTGCATCCTTACCTCCCCATAGGAGCTATGACTGCGCTATTGAATTAGTGCTGGTTAGTAAATTCCCTAAAGGTCGCCTTTTTAACTTGTCTGTACCTGAACATGACGCTATGCGGTCTTATATCAAGGAGTCATTAGAGAAGGGTCATATCAGACCATCCTCTTCACCCTTAGGTGCCGGTTTTTTCTTTGTGGCCAAAAAGGATGGTTCATTAAGGCCGTGTATTGATTATCGTCTCTTGAACAATAATTACTGTGAAATATCAATATCCGTTACCCTTGATCTCTGATCTGTTTTCCAGGGTGAAAAACGCTACTTGGTTACCAAGCTTGACCTCAGGGGGGCATATTAACCTTATTCGCATTAAAGCACGGGGATGAATGGAAGACGGCATTTAATACCCCTGAAGAGCATTTTGAGTACCTTGTGATGCCCTTTGGGCTCACTAATGCTCCTTCTGTCTTCCAGTCCTTCATGAATGACATTTTCAGGGATTTTGTGGATAAATTTCTGATTGTTTATTTGGATGATATCTTGATTTTTTCCAATGACTGGGACTTCATGTAAAACATGTTCGGACTGTGTTCCAGATTTTGAGAGAGAATGCTCTGTATGTGAAGGGATCAAAGTGTCTTTTTGGTGTTCAGAGGATCTCTTTTCTGGGTTTCATTTTGTCCCCATCTGTTATTGAATGGACCGGTCAAAGTTCAGGCTATCTGTGATTGGGTCCAACCTACTTCATTAAAGGCTCTTCAAAGATTCTTAGGTTTTGCCAATTTTTATCGTAAATTTATTGGTAATTTCTCTGTTATTGTTAAACCATTAACTGATTTGACCAAGAAGGGTTTCTGATGTGGTGAATTGGCCTCCTGAGGCAGTCTCTGCATTTCAGGAACTTAAGCAGAGATTCACTTTTGCTCCTGTTCTACGGCAGCCTGATGTTTCTCTACCATTTCAGGTGGAGGTTGATGCCTCTGAAATTGGGGCAGGTGCCGTTTTGTCCCAAAGAGATCCAGAGACTCTAAAAGTAACCCTTGTGCCTTTTTCTCTCGAAGTTTTTCTCCCACGAACGTAATTATGACATGGGTATTCGGGAGTTATTAGCCATGAAGTGGGCTTTTGAAGAGTGGAGACATTGGCTGGAGGGAGCCAAACATCAGGTGGGTGGTCCTTATGACCATAAGAATCTTGTTTATCTGGAATCTGCCAAGCGACTTAATCCTAGACAGGCCAGGTGGGCCTTGTTTTTCACACGTTTTAATTTTGTGGTTTCATTTCTTCCTGGCACTAAAATGTTAAGGCGGATGCCCTCTCGAGGAGTTTCCTGGCGGACTCTCCTGAGTTATCTGATCCTTCTGTTATTTTGAAAGAGGGTGTTTAGTTCTTTCCGCCATCTCGCCCAATTTGAGACTGGCTCTGGAGGGGTGCCAGGAGGATAAGCCCGAGCGCTGCCCTGTGGGGAAATTGTTTGTCCGGACCAGTGGAAAAAGAGTGTATGTCTGAGATTCATTCTTCCGCGTTGGCCGGTCATCCCGGAATTTTTGGTACCAGGGACTTGGTTGGTCGGTCCTTTGGTGGCCTCCTTGTCTCGTGATGTCAGGGAGTTTGTGCAGTCCTGCTGGACTTGCTCTCGCTCCAAGCCTTGCTTCGTTCTAGTGGTTTGTTGATGCCATTACCTGTGCCCAAGAGACCATGGACCCATATCTCTATGGATTTAATTTCCGATCTCCTGTTTCTCAGAGAATGACCGTCATCTGGGTGATTTGCGATAGTTTTCCAAGATGATACATCTTGTGCCATTACCTAAGTTGCCTTCCTCCTCTGAATTGGTGCCTTTGTTCCTTCAGCACGTGGTTCGTTTACACGGCATTCCTGAGAACATTGTGTCTGACAGAGGAGTCCAGTTTGTTTCCAGATTTGGAGGACCTTTTGTTCTAAAATTGGTGTTCAATTGTCTTTCTCCTCGGCGTTTCATCCTCAGACAATGGTCAAACTGAGAGAACAAACCAGACATTGGAGACTTATCTAAGATGCTTTGTGTCTGCTGATCTGGATGACTGGGTCTCTTTTTTGCCTTTGCTGAGTTTGCTCTTAATAATAGGGCTAGCTCTGCCACTTTGATGTCTCCATTTTTCTGTAATTCTGGGTTTCACCCTCGATTTTTTCTGGACAGACGGAGGCTTCTGTTGCCCAGTGTTGACTCTGTTGTGGAGCGTATGCAACAGATTTGGGACCAGGTAGTGGAGAGGTTGTCCTCTCTCAGGAGAGGGCCCAGCGGTTTGCTAACCGGCATAGGACTGATGGTCCTCGGTTTAAAGATGGGGGACTTGGTCTGGTTGTCCTCAAGAAATATTCCTATGAGAGTGGCATCTCCTAAATTTAAGCCTAGGTCATTGGACCTTATAAGATCATGGAGATTCTTAACCCTGTTTCTTTTCGTTTGCTTCTTCCAGGGACATTTAAGATCCATAACGTGTTCCACAAGTCCTTGTTGAAGAGGTTTGTTGAGCCAGTGGTTCCTACTACTGTGCTCTGACCCTGTTTTGGTTGAGGGCAATCTGGAGTATGTGGTTGAGAAAATATTGAATTCTGTTTTTCTAGACGGAAACTCCAGTATTTGGTTAAATGGAGAGGTTATGGTCAGGAAGACAATTTTTGGGTGTTTGCTTCGGACATCCATGCTAGGAGACTCATCCGTGCGTATCATAGAACTCATCTGACCGACCTGGTTGCTCAAATGAGGGTTCGGTGACCCCTCCTCAAGGGGGGGTACTGTTGTGAATAGGCTGGAAATGATGTTTCGAGCAGAAGCTCCCTCTGGTGGTTACAAACGGTACTGGACTGTCCAGTGAAGATTGTGAGGATTGGGAATCAGGTGTTACTGATGGTCTTATATAAGGGAGTCACCTTCCCATCAGGGTTGCCGGTGATCAATTGTTTGTTCTCAATCCTTGATTCCTGTTCCTTTGTAGCCTGCTGTGTCGTGTCTGCATCTCCTGCTAACAGATAAGACATTTTCTTCTTTTTGTTTTTTGTGCTTGATTTTTGCATTTTGTCCTGCACTTCTGTGGGGCCTTCAGGGTCCCTCCGGGGGCTTTTGCCCTCCTCAGTTTAGTTCAGCCACTGATGTTTGTACATTTGCTTTTTCCAGTTTTTTCAGTGGCTGCTGTTTTGATTTTGTTACACCCAGAGAACTAATTTAGGTGGTAGAGGTCGTGTGATCTCAGGTGTTTTTGAAATTAGTGAGTTGGTGCTTTTTAGGGTTTTTTGGGATTGCAGTAAGTGCCCTTCTATCCTTTTCTATTTAGGTAGTTTGGGCCCCAACGTTTGCTCATACTATTTTCTGTCTGTGTCAGTATTTCTTCTTGTCTAACCGCCATTACATTGTTTGGGGGCTTTCTATGTTCTTTGGGGATCTGCTCCGGGGCAGATAGCTTTCCTCTTTCTATCTTTAGGTGTAGTTAGTTCTCAGGCTGTGACGAGGCGTCTAGGACCAACGTAGGAACGTCCACGACTGCCTCTAGTTGTGGTGGTTAGTCAGGGTACGCAATCTCTAGATTCCAACTGCTCTGGTGTATTGCCTTTTTTTACCTGCACTCCTCAGCTACCGAAACATAACAGCTTTGCCTCTCAACCCTGGGGTTAGATACTGTGCCCAATGCTCACTGGGTAGATGTATTGCCTGCAAGTTTTTTCAAACCCCCACAGAAAAGTATCTAAGTCTGTATCCTTCTCCATCACAGGAAGTTTTCCAGATGTGGTTTTTCCTTGGATTTATGTCCGGGAGGGGGTCAGCTGCGGACTGTTACCCCTTTTTATTTGTGCCATCTGAAGCTTGAAAGCTCTCTCCTCCCGACGTTCTGCAGCCTCTCTCTCAGCCGGCGTTCTGCGCCCTCTCTTGGCCTGACGTTCTGCAGCCTGTTTCTCAGCCTGTCGGTGCTGTAGAATAAGCTGCATGCGCAGATTGGGATCACCTGTTCCCAGATGTTGTAAGTCCATTTGTAAAGTAAAGTCCTGGTCCCTCAGCACTGGCATTGTTGGCACTTCCGTCGGGTATCTCGGTCAAGGGCTGGCATTGCTGGGTCTCTCTGAGTTGGACTCTCTCTTTGCCCAGATGCTTCACATTTTGCGCTATGTCCTCTCAACCAAGGCGCGTACCAGCAATTCCTTGGATTTGTCGGTTGGCTCTATTCCTCTCTGCTCACAGAGGTAGATCAGGCCTCTTTGTTCTGCTTCTTTTACTGGGCTGCCATACCAATGAACAGCCTTTGCCAAATAAAAGATAGAAATAAAAATGGGAAGGGAAACATTTTGCAAGTATGTCCAAATAAGGCTGATTTAACCTTGTAGAACTGGACCACTCCTCTCAAGGAATACCAATTCTTTAGTACAGGGAATAATTGTTACACCATGCACTAACGCTCTAACAAGAAATAAATTCTATCCCACCGCTCTGCCACCAGTTGTCATGAATTAAAAGGAGATATATTTGTATATCCCACCGATGCCACCAATTTGTCACTATCATCTTCTAGGCCGTGACTTGGTGTTGCGCCTCCAAGGGTTACCTATCTCCTCTTACTCAGTTCAGCATTCAACCTCTGTCCTATGCTGCAGTGGGAGCATAAATCACACCCCGACACCACACACCACACTGATACATGCTGCCACACTCACCGAACAAAGGGCGATGAGACCCAGAAATATACTACTAGTGCCAATCACCAGTAGTAAACACTCTAAGGCATGGATTCTTTGAGCATGAAAGGTTCAAACTATTAAAGTTTAAGCTTTAATATAAAAGGTACAGTGGCTTACAATAAAAAAGATATAAAAATGGAAATAAAAAGTGCATACAATTTGCAAAAACAGTGATAAAATAAAAGGAGAAAACTTACAGAAATTTCAAACTTTGGTATTCGTCCCTGAGGGAGGGGGAATATGAAATGGAGTTTATTAGCTGTCCATGCTGCCCTCACATGTTAAGACCTGCCGTCTAAGGACAGATGTTAATTACTGCTGGTCTACATCCTTATGTATAATATTTCACTACAATAAGTGACTGCATCCTGTAGTTATGGAGTGGGAGTTTAGAGTATAGCATGACAGTGCTTACGTTGTGGTGATCCACAGTAAGATGAGACTTAAGGACAGGGATTGAGAGATCCTTAAGAAGAGGCGAGTGATTAGTCACAAGGCTTTCTGCAGAAGGTATCCGTGGACTAAGTTCGTGGGACTGGTGGGGGTCCCAAGCATAGATACAGGGTGCCAGTAGTGGAAGAAATAGGACAAAAACAGCTGAGCTAATACGAGAATTGCTGATAAGGACTGTAGCGTTCAGGCTGGGTTATGGAGATGTAGGATAAACAGTGAGTCTGCAGAACCCTTGAGTGGAACTACAAGGAAATGAATATGGTGTAAGGGAAAAATGATTTATACCATAATGGGAAAGACCATAAACTTTGTATCTGCTACCTTTGTATATAACCTTTGCCAAGTTTCATGCAGACTGCACAGCCGCTATGCCCTCACAGTCCACACATCCATCTGGAGCTACATTTTCATGTTAGTTTTTTGCATGATTCATAATGTTATGCCATGGAATGGCAGGGCTACCATTGGAAATCAATCAGAATACATAAAAGGTCAGCAACACTAGCTTTCCAAAATGTCAGTGTTTATAGCAAAATGGGTTTGCATAAAGTTTTATAGGGTTTTCCTGGCTTGTTATTCAGAGGGATTCATTTTAGTTTTCTTAAAGCTAATTGTCTAATTTTTTTCTCTTTGTAATAAAGTCCAAATAGTCAACAAATTCTTTTAATATGGTACTATATGAAGGCACTCTCTAACATATTGAATAATTAAAAATGTAATGTGCATCAGAGTAACGAAAGAATAACTAAGTACTGAATAAAAAATTAGTATGAATTTCACATAATCAGAACCCAAATTTGATTGCATTTTCTTTTGACAAAGGCGAAATTTCCAAGAACTCGGTGCTTAATCTACAAAGATTCAAGATTATTCACAGAACCCTTAAACATAGGGGAGGTCATCAAGAAAGACAACCTTACATTTTACATCTTGCAAACTACATGTTTAATCATAGGGTCTATTTTAAGACTCTCGGTACTGTGTTAAATAGACCGTCAGTTAAGTAACTACCCAGGGATTTAACTATAAAAGAAAATATTCTATAGAAATAATGTACCGTATTTTTCGGGCTATAAGACGCACTTTTTCCCCAAAAAAATTGTGAGGAAAAATTGGGGGGGGGTCTTATAGCCCGACAGAGTTACCGGGGGGTTGCGGCGCGGTGTGGCGGGGGCGGTGGAGGAGCGGCGGGGCAGAGGGCGGTGGGCGGCGTGCACCTGACAGGTTCCCTTCCTCGGTGGGAGGTGACCCGCGGCACCGAGAGCAGACGGGAAGCAAAGCCGGGTTTTCCGGTGGTGGCGGCCATCTTTCTGAGGCGGCGCGTGCGCAATACAGTATCTTCTTTGTGGCTTCAGAAAATGGCCGCGGTAGGCCGCGCATGGCAGATAGAGATGCGGCGGCCATTTTTCTGAAGCCCCAGGAAGCAGAGTATCTGCGCAGCGCCGCCTCAGGAAGAAAGGCCGCCACCACCGACA